>CM029014.1:190123024-190454959 GCA_016801055.1 Panax notoginseng
TAAATATCAGTCATATTATTTTTCATAGCCTTATAATAATTTTGAAACATTTAATATAATTTATCATGATTTTTCAAACACCGGAATCATTAATAAATGATTTAAATCTTAAACAATTCTATTATCATTAATATTTAATTAATATTAAATTATTAATGAAACCATTGCCAAAATATTAAAGTTATTTATAATATCTCAAAATATTTTTAAAGTATTAATATTACCCTTAAATAATTTTTAAAACATTTAAAATTATTTTTAAATAATTACCATTAATATTAGAATATTAATTTATTATTTATCAAAATATTAAAAGTCATTGACTATAACTTAAAATACTTTTAATTCATTTATTTCCTTTTTAAATAATTTTTAATTCAATAAAAACCATTTTAACTATTTTTTTAATATAATTATTAAATAAACTTACTATCATTAATATTAAATTATTAATAAAATTTACCTTTAAATACCAAAACTTATATTTTATAACTTAAAATATTTTTAAACTATTTATTTTCATCAAAAATGATTTTTATAATATTAAAATTATTTTTAATTAATTTATTTAATATAATTACTAAATAAATCTAATATCATTAATATTTAATAATTAATTAAACTTATCTTAAAATATTAAAAGTTATGTTTTATAACTTAAAATTTTATTAAATACCTTATTATTATTTAAAATGATTTTTAATACAATAAAATTATTTTTAATTAATTTATTTAATGCATTTATTAAATAATTTAAATACCAATAATATCCAAATAAATATTAATATTTACGAAAAATATGTCAAATTATTAAAAGTTAATTTCTATAACTTAAAATAAATTTTAAAACTATTTTTTGTAATTTTCAGAATTTATTTACTATTTTTAAATAATTTTTAAAAATTAAATTAATTAATTTTACTAAGTCTGTCACTAAAGCCCTTTGACAACAGTAAGTGTCGCCTTAGGTGTTCTTGAGAAACCCAGACATTCAAAGTCAGTGATCGAGCTTGCTTGTTTGACCATCAATCATTCTCTCTATGAATCGTTTCTGGACATGCTATTGATTAAATGTTGTAGTATGTATGTAAGAGTACATGTTCATAACCATTTCTGGACCAAATCATAAAACATGAGGAAGATCTAAGCATCAGAACATGCTGTCAGAGCTGTTCATCAAGTTTCTGGGCTGCCTAGAATTTTCAGTTATGGCCGGTCAACCATTTTCATGGCCTTATATCTATTAATCGGTTCATATTATGGGTGGTCTACACGTTGGGCCTTGAAGAGTAACTAACAGAGAACATGATTCAAGCCATGTTCAAGTCTAAACATAATTAATCAAAAAGATCTGAGCTAGCAAACATGCTGTCAGAGTGTTTCTGGGTTTTTCCCAGAAACCCAGCAGTTCGACCTATCACTTTCATGCTCGAATTCCTTTATGTTCTGGTCATGATTTATATCGTTTAATGGGTCAAATCTATAGTATACATGACAAGGAACAATAACATATCATCAGATCTTCATAACATCAACACAAGCAAGAGATATGGGTCGGTCAAAGTAGTGATCAGGAACTGTTCTTGAACATTTCTGGGTTTTCCAGAAATGTTCTTGAGTAGTTTCGTCAACTCAAGTTTGACCAACTTTCAATTCATTTCTGTTACGTATTTGGGTAATATAAAAGCATGTATATGTAGTACTCATGTCAGTCTAGAAGCATATAACAAGAACATGATTAAAACACTTAACAGAAGTAAGATCTAGGGTCTCAAAAGTCACTGTCAGACTTTTCTAGGCAGAATCTGGGTTTCCAGAATTGTCGGTCAATCCAGTTTGACCATAAATAACTTTTAATCTACAACAGATATGGACCTGATTCAATCTGCATATTAAAGTTCTCCTAACATACAACAAGTACAAACTTTCAAAACATAAAAACACATAACAGACTGAGATCTATGGGACCTGACATTCACTGTCAGACCCTTATTTTCAAAAATTTCTAGATTTGAAAAATCATCAAATCTGGGCCTCTAGATGTTATGAATCTAATATCTAGCAACCCAGATCATTGATTAACACCCCATACAACATATTTAACACAAAAAAATTACACCTAACATATGATCAAAAGATTTTCAAATTTTAGGGTTTGCACCTTTTCTAAGCTTTGATTTTGCTGCTGACTTTCTGATCTGTTAATGATAATCGTGGGGCTTGCTTTGTAACTGAAATGCTACTTAATTTCGTCGGTTTTAGAGAGAGAAGGTATAGATTGAGCATAAGTGTATGAAAGAGCTTTCCTTTTTTATTTTCTCTCTCTTTAAATCTATCCAATCCATTGATGCAATGAACTTTTATGCTAATAGCTAATGTGCTGGTGTTATAGCTCATAACTAGGTAGACTTGTGTTGCTGCCAAGATATTGCAAAGATTTAGCTAACAATAATTCAACAAATGGGACAAAAAGGGTAAAATGGTAATTTGTATTTTAATTTTAAGGGCATTCTTGTCCAAGGTGCTTGAATCTAGGATTTAATCACTAGACTTTAAATCTTAAAGTTTCCCAAATAATTACCAAGGTTTGAAAAATTAAAATTAAAGTGTAATAAAATTTTAATTAAAACACACTAATTAAAATTAGGGTTTTTAATAGAAAATTAGGGTTCTAAAAATACATAGGGTTCCTTAATATCATTAGGGTTTCCAAATTACTAGTTCGATTTACTAACATAATAATTAGGGTTTCTAGTTTTAGCAAATTAGGATTCCTAATTAGCAAATTAGGGTTTCTAATTTTAAATTATGATTTCTAAATATTAATTAGGGTTTTCCTAATTAACAATAATTCTATAATATGCATATAATTCATATAACACAATTTCTGACCGATCTTAAATTCCAGTTTTTAATTTCCAATTATGGTTTATGACAGTAATACTAGGGTTTGTCGTGATACACCATAATTGACTAACCATTAACAGTCTACACATATATAGTATATATTTATAGCACTGAAAAATTAAAATATAAATTATATTATATTATTATTCTCATCCCTTGAACAAAAATCTAAATTTAGGGTTTGGATTCCATATCTGATTTATCTTTCATATATAACATCATTAATTAAGTTAAAATAATTAACTTAATAATCTGAACTAAAATTCATATAATAAAATAATTATTATAATAATTCCAATAATCATTTCATATATTATTTAAATAATACAAAAATCATATTTTCATGAAAAATAACTAATAAAGACATTTCTACTATAAAATTAATTATTATAAGAATATACTTTATAATGATTTATAATTCTAAAATAAAATTGTTTGAAATTATTTACGTAATAAATAAATTTTATTTATCACATATTTACATACGCATTACTTGACACATATTCCCCATCATTAATAATAATAATAAAAAAATTTATATGCAAAATTATTTATTTATTTATACAGAAAATATCGGGTTATTACAATAGTAACCCGTGAATAGTACCCCGGGTGAAAATATTGATATTTAATAAGAAAGTTCAGATCAATATTCTAATGAAACGATATTGGATGAAGCGCAAAACTTCAAGGATAACCCACTAATTTCAGGGATTATAGAAGCAATACTTACCATAGTAAGTTTAGATTTAAGAATATGAAAAGAAATAACATACGAAACTATAAATGGATTTTCACATGTTATACGATATGTAATCCGCGTAGACATGTTATTCCGACATATTAAAGGATGAATACGAAAAAATAGTATTCCTTATGAATACGAAAGAAATAATACCCCTTACCTTAGTAAAAGACTAGATACTACAATAGTGAAGTAGCAGAATACTCTTCTTCTTGCTCTCTATAGTTTCTCTCTCTATAGTTTCTCTTATGAGTCTCAGTGAATTGGTGAGAATGAAAGAAGAATTAAGCTTCTATTTATAGGAGAAATGACTAAACAGTAACTAATTCACGAACAGTCTAGATTGATTTACTATTAAAATGGATGGTCCAGATTGATTACTATTAAAACCACAATCGACCGTCCAGATTGATTTACTTTTAAAACAACCATCATCGGTCCAGATTGATTTACTATTAAAACCACCACCGACGGTCCAGATTGATTTACTATTAAAACCACCACCAATGATCCAGATTAATTTACTATTAAAACCACCACCAATGGTCCATATTAATTTATTATTAAAACCACCACCAATGGTCCAGATTGATTTAACTTATTACACTTTAGTACCCATAAAGTTTTCCAAGTTTGCATTATTCCCCTCTAACTTTTGTAATTCACTTATCTTCAATAAACACATTCTTAATACTTCAACAATTATTCATTATTAATATTATAACTCACAATATTTAACAACCAGATCATTCCCAGGAAAGAGGGGGCTTTTCGATAAGGATTTCTCTCTATTGGCGCGCAATTAGATGACCAAACCTCTTCTCGACAGAACTTTCTAGATATCGTCAATATTGCAAATAATAATATGAATAACTTTATTGTCTCAATTATTGATTTAATAATATAAAATATTATACAAATGATACTGTGACAATAATTGAATCAAATAATGTGAGATACTATGCAACAATTACTGTAGCAATAATTGAGTAAACTGAGTGGCTTCTTACGTAAGCATTAATAATCAATACCATGTTCTACTATGCAACCACGCGTATTACTGTACTTTTACCACCGGGTAGTTCAACAGTTAATGGTAAAACTTTCGCCGTTATTTTTATAAAAAGATATTTCTGTCGTTTTCTAACTCCGACAATAATTTCGTTGTGGGGTTCACCAATGATTGTGCCGTCGTACGAATATTTTTTAAAACGAATATTCCCCGACCAATCGAATATTTTATAACAACTTGCATACTTTGCAAAATTTATAAATATTATCCACAACTATAACATTATATCAAAACCACACCATAATATTCAAAAATATATTTCGAGAAAAATTAATCTTTATTTATGAAAGTTGGGGTCTTACAACCTCTCCTTCTTATGAAATTTCATCCTCGAAATTAGGGTACATACCTGGAATGCCGAAGAGGTGAGGATACTTTGATTTTATTTTAGATTCTAACTCCTAGGTCATTTCCTCAACATCGTGGTTTCTCCACAAAACTTTAAATTGAGGTATAACCTTAGAGCGTAGAATATGCTCCTTCTTATCCAAGATTTTAATAGGTACCTCTTCATATGTTAAATCTTCCGCTATCTCGTCCGGTTCTAATTCAATAATATGGTTCGGGTCTTCCACATATTTAAGTAACATAGATATGTGAAAAATATTATGAACATGAGACATACTTGGCAGTAAGGCGAGTCTATAAGCCACAGTTCCTACTCGATCGAGGATTTCGAATGGCCCAATGAATCAAGGATTGAGCTTTTCTCTCTTTCCAAATCTTGTAACTCCTTTCCATGGAGCAACACGTAATAACACATGTTCTCCAACATTGAATTTCATATCCTTCCTATGAAGATCAACATAACTCTTTTGTTGATCTTGTGAGGTTTTTATACATTGTCGGATCATTTGAATCTTTTCTGTAGTAATACGTACCAACTCCGGTCCTAACATACTGGAGAACGACACTTGCGTCCATACAATGCCTTAAATGGAGCCATGCCAATACTTGCTTGATAACTATGGTTGTAGGAGAATTCCACTAATGGCAAGAACTTGTCCCAACTTCCTTTGAAGTCAAGGACACAGAGTCTTAATAAATCCTCAAGAGTTTGAATAGTCCTCTCTGACTGCCCGTCCATTTAAGGATGATATGCCAAACTAAATCAGAAATCCGTGCCGATAGTTTTTTGCAAACTAACCCAAAATTGTGAAGTGAATCTTGGGTCTCGATCAAAAACTATGGATACTGGCATGCCATGCAGTCTTACAATCTCATTTATGTACATACGAGCAAGACGTTCAAGTGAATAAGTTTCTCGTATAGGTAAGAAATGAGCAGACTTGGTCAATCTATCAACAATGACCCAAATCACATCTATGCCTTGAGAAACCTTGGGAAGACCAATAGCAAAATCTATGATAATGTGCTCCCACTTCCATTCTAGAATTTTAAGTGGTTGCAATGGACCTTTTGGCACTTGATGCTCCGCCTTGAATCGTTGAAAAGTTAGACACCTTGAGATAAACTCTACTACCTCTCTCTTCATATTGCTCTACCAAAATGTATGTCAAAGACCACGATACATTTTGGTACTCCGAGGATGGATTGCAAATGGTGTGTTGTGCGCCTCCATCATGATCTTATACTTTAAAACAGGGTCGTTTGGAACACAAAGTCTGGAGTTGACTCGTAGTATTCCTTCCTCATCAATTCTTGCTTCTGAAATAGCACCTTCTTGCACTTTCTTCTTCCTACGCATCAGCTCTAGGTCCGTAGCTTGAGCAGCTTTAACTTTATCGATTAAAGTTAGTTCTACTCATATATTTGCCATCATCACGTGGGTCCCTGGAGTCTTTATCTCTATTTCTATCCTTTACAAGTCATACAAAATGGGCCTTTGCGTTGACAATATCACACTCGTACCCGCATATGATCTTTTACTCAATGCGTCAGTTACCACATTAGTTTTTCCAGGATGGTATTGAATTGTATGATCATAATCTTTTAACAGCTCGAGCCAACGTCATTGCCGTATGTTGAGTTCCTTTTGGGTGAAAAAATATTTGAGGTTTTTATGATCTGTATAGATCTCCACCTTCTCTCCATACAAGTAATGCCTCCATATCTTAAACATAAAAATGACTGCTGCTAACTCTAGATCATGAGTAGGATAATTCCTCTCATATTCTTTGAGTTGTCGTGAGGCATAGACTATGCCTTTCCCATGTTGCATGAGAACACACCCTAACCCTCTGCCTGAAGCATCACTGTAGATGACAAATCCCTCCGAACCAGATGGTATTGTCAGAACAGGTGCTGAAACGAGTCTCCTCTTGAGTTCTTAAAAACTCTTGTCACATTCCTCACTCCAACTGAATTTTGTAACTTTTCGAGTTAGCTGAGTTAATAAAGTTGCGATTTTAGAAAATTCTTTCATGAATCTCCGATAATAACCAGCTAAGCCGAGAAAGTTAAGTACTTCAGTCACTGTCTTAGGTTGTTCCCAGCTTTGAATTACTTCAATCTTTGTCAGGTCAACAGATATTCCATGTTTTGATATTACATGCCCAAGGAATGCTACTTTCACAAGCCAAAACTCGCATTTCTTCAACTTGGCATAAAGCTTGTTTTCACGAAGCTTTTGGAGTATCAGCCTCAAGTGTTGCTCATGATCTTCACGGCTTTTAGAATATATGAGGATGTCATCAATAAAGACGACCACAAAATGATCTAAATATTCCTTGAATACTCGGTTCATCATATCCATGAAGGCAACAGGAGCATTAGTCAATCCAAAAGACATGACTAGTAATTCACAATGCCCGTACCGAGTTCTGAAAGCAGTCTTTGGAATGTCATCAGTGTTAATCTTTAACTAATGATATCCAGAACGAAGATCGATCTTTGAAAAGAATTTGGCACCTTGCAACTGGTCAAATAGGTCATCAATGCGAGGCAACGGGTACCTATTTTTGATGGTGACATGATTTAACTCCCGATCGCATACTCCCATCTTTCTTCTTTACGAATAGAACATGAGCACCCCAAGGAGGCGTATTAGGACGAATGAAACTGATGTCTAACAATTCCTGTAGTTGGATCTTTAACTCCTGAAGTTCAACAAGAGCCATTCGATATAGGGCTTTGGAAATGGGTTTTGTACTGGGTTCAAGGTCGATACAAAATTTAATTTCACGCTCTAGGGGTAGGCCAGGAAGTTCTTCAGGGAATACGTCGGGAAATTTATTAACAATGGAAATATCATTCAAATCTGATGTATTTTTGTTTAAATCTGTGACATGGGCTAAGAAAGCTTGACATCCATTTTTTAATAAATGAATAGCTTTATGGCTTGATATGACAGTAATTTACTTTAGTGGTTTGGTCGGTTGAATTCTCATAATAGGTTGGTTAGGAATATGAAAGCTAACAACCTTACGAAAATAATTAATTTTTGCATGATGAGTAGTTAACCAATCAATCCCTAAAATCACATCAAACGTAAGTATTTTTAAGGAAATAAGATCGACAGGTAACGCGCGGTTACCTATTTAAATCAAACAAGACTTATAAATAGTGGATGTAATAAAGGTTTCTCCCAACTGAGTTTCAACCAATAAGTCAAAGTCAAATTTCTCCGGATTCAAATTTAAACGTTGAGTGCAAGTAGGAGAAATAAAAGAATGGGTAGAACCAGTATCAAATAAGGTATAAGCTTTGCAAGAGTTTATGATTAGTGATAAGTGGGATTTATACCTACTTATTGAATACCAATTCATGCGAACTATGCCCATCTCAAGAACATTTTAGTGTATTTTTAGTGCATTTCATGTTATTTTGCATTGCATTTACTTAAAACTCCTTTTGGTTAAAAAGTGCAGAAAATGGCCTATTTTGGTGGTATTAGAGGGCACGAGGCGAATGGACGCATGAAGGTGAGGCACAAGCTGGGATATACATGGCAAGAGGATCAAGTGAAGCATGGATGGACAAGCATGAATGGACAAAGGATGGAGCAGCAGAGCAAATCAGTGCAGCAACAGAATCAGAAGACACAGACTGCTAGCCGAGCGGCCGCGCCGCATGACAAGCTTGGAGACGCGCGCCCACGCGACCACTCAGCCAGACAACTTTACGTACTGTAAGTCGCGCGCCCGCGCGAGATATACAATGGAGGGGCGCGTGGCTGCGCGCGAGGCTTGAAGTTGCTGATTTATTTTATTTTATTTTTTTAATTAAAAGGGTTGTATTTAATTAAAACGATATCTGACTAGTGTTAGAGGTATCTAGGATAACTTTTGATGTATTTTTATCGTAGTAACTAGGGTTTACACCGTGAAGGAGATTCCAACATAGAACGAAGCCAAAACGCCTACTCTTCCAATTCTTCTTGGGATTCTCTATCATTGTGAATTAGTATTATTCTTTTGCTAGAATTTTATGAGGATTTGATCATTAACATTGGTTTATATTGAGCAATTGGGTTTGATCGTTCTATCCTTCATCTTTCAATTGTTTGCTTATTAACCATGTTTTGCGTTGATCCCATAATGACTTTTGGTTCAGTCATGAAATAAACTCCATTATGGGATTCTAACGGATTTTAATATGTAGTTTAGTTGCATGCTTGATTGCTAGGGCTGTTTTACATATCATATGGGATTTCTATCGTGGTTGTTTTGCATGTATGAATGCTTGATCACCATTCGTCTCAGTACTTATATGGAATTAACAATGAACATGCAAGTATGGATTGTAATCATGATAGCATACGAATATGGGGCTGTTTTATATGGCTTGTGTATTTTGTGAACCAGATAGACATATACTGTTTCACCGTATGAGTTAAAATAAGGGTTTGTGCTTAAGTTTAGTATGATTGCAATTTCACATAGACATATAGTGATTTTGGTTATATTGACGATTACATGGAGTCTATCATCTATGTATGCTATGTAAGTAGGTCATAGTGCATTGAAAAATGGCTATGACTCTATTAGTGCTCTTGACTACTTTCCTGTGATATGTGAACACTTCTTGCATGATAGTGATAATTAGATAAAGTATTAAATGATGTTAGGATCCCATTATTTCCAGATTTGATTTATTCCATTATTAGTCTTATTTTAATTGCTATTTGCCATTAGAGTAATTCATTAATATAGTCATTAGTCTAAGCATATAATTACAGTGATTTAATTGATGCATAGTAATTTAATTTTGACAACTTTCTCTATGGGATCGATACTCTACTTACTCTGTATTACTTGTTGACACATGTATGCTTGCTTGAGTTAGAACTCTTTTATCAGAACTGAAAAAGAGGCAACAAGTTTTTGGCGCTATTGCCGGGGAAAGGCATTTTAATTTAAATAATTATCATCAGTTTAAAGCTATATTGTATGACTTAGACAATTCTGATCGTTCCTCATTTCTATTTTTGCTTTGTTTTTGGTTTCAGGTACTTGTAGGTTTTTATGCACACGCGATCATCTAACTCAAAATTAACACCAGCGCAGGGTAACATTAACAGAAGAGATTGGAAAGCAAGTGTGCGGAGAAATTTGCCAGCGCAGTTAGAAAGTACAACATCTAGTATGGTAGAAGAACAGAGAATTGAGCAAAGAAAAGAGCATCGGGCTCTAAGGGATTATTCCATACCAAACATAAATGGACTGCAGTCTAGCATAGTCAGACCGGCGATAGCAGCCAATACTTTTGAGATTAAACCGGGAACTATTCAAATGGTGCAGAACTCGGTACAGTTTGGGGGTGCTGCTACGGATGATCCGAATGAACACCTGTTAAGTTTTATCGAGATATGTGACACATTCAGATACAACGGTGTGACGGAGGACGCTATCAGACTAAGGTTATTCCCATTTTCATTGAGGGATAAGGCGAGAAATTGGCTACATTCTCTGCCGTCAGGGTCAATCACTACATGGGAGGACTTAGCACAGCAATTTTTAGCCAAGTTCTTTCCAATGGCTAAGACTGCAAAGATGAGAACAACTATCTCTCAGTTTGAGCAACAACAGGGCGAGTCCTTATATGAAGCATGGGAGAGATATAAAGAGATGCTAAGGAAGTGTCCGCATCACGGTATGCCAGATTGAATGGTGATCAACTCATTTTACAATGGTTTAGGATGGCAGTCTAGACCTATTGTGGATGCAGCTGCAGGAGGGGCATTATGGATAAAGAGCTATGACGAGGCCTATACACTTATCGAGACTATGGCTACAAATGACTACCAGAATCCTACAGCTCGGATGCCATAGCCCAAAGTTACAGGTGTGTTGGAGGTAGATGCTATTACTTAGTTGTTAGAACAGATGGTAGTGATGGTAAAGAAGATAGATACTTTGGCAGAAAGCAGGATGAAAACATTTGCCTACGTATGTGAGATTTGTGCGGGGTCACACTCGACAGATCAGTGTGCTATCAGCTCGTAGTCAGTACAATATGTGGGAAATTACAGGAAAGATCAAAGTCAGTTTCAGAACACATACCACCCCAGCAACCGAAATCATCCAAACTTTAGTTGGTCAAATAACCAAGGAAATCACAGAATCAGTTTCAGCCGAACCAATAGTTTTAACCACAGTCATCTCAGCCACAATTTTCATCCAAACAACCATTTTCGTCGGGATTTTCTCAACAACAACATCACACTTCAGCTGCACCACAGCCAGAAAAGAAATCAGAAATGGAGGAGATGATGTTGAAATACATGGCAAACATGGAAGTTATGATCAAAAGCCAAGCAGTGGCTATCAAGAATCTAGAAACTCAAATGGGGCATATGGCGAGCATGCTTAACACAGAGGCAAATCCTAGAAGAGACGGGAAGGAACAGTGTCAAGCGATCACATTGAGATCTGGGAAGAATATTGCAGGAACTGACAGTCGCGCGCCCGCGCATGAGTTACAAAGGGAAGCCGCGCGGCCGCGTGAGGCAGAGCAGGTGACTGTTGAGGAAGAAAATTTCAAAAATTCTGAGGAACAGCAGGAAGAGAAAGACAAAGTAGGTTCAGAAGAGAAGGTCAAGAGTTCAGTGCCACCAATTCACCCTCAAGTACCATATCCGCAGAGATTGAATAAGTAGAGGGGAGACAAACAGTTTAGCAAGTTCTTGGAGGTATTCAAAAAGCTGCAGATCAATATACCGTTCGCCGAGGCATTGGAACAAATGCCAAGCTATGCAAAGTTTATGAAGCGTATATTGTCAAGGAAGAGAAGATTAGATGAGTTTGAGACAGTGGCCTTGACAGAGGAATGCAGTGCAGTGCTTCAGCGTAAACTACCTCCAAAGCTAAAAGATTCGAGCAGTTTCACAGTTTCGTGCACTATCGGAAAGATAAACTTCGAAAAGTGTTTATGTGATCTTGGGGCAATTATCAATCTGATGCCCTTGTCAGTGTTTAATCAGTTGAGATTGCCGGCTCCAAGGCCGGCAAACATTACGTTGCAGCTAGCTGACATATTTATCACGTATCCACGAGGAATTGTTGAAGATGTGTTGGTGAAAGTGGACAAATTCATCTTTCCGGCTGACTTCATCATTTTAGATTTTGAGGAAGATAAGAGTATACCGATCATACTGGGGAGACCATTCTTAGCCACAGGAAGGACTCTGATAGACGTGCAAAAATGGGAACTCATTATGCGTGTACATGATCAAGAAGTCACCTTTAATGTCTTCAAGGTCATGAAGTTCCCACCAGATGAAGAAGAATGCTTCTAGGTTGATTTAGTGGATCGGGGTTCAAATGATGGAGTACAACGAATAGTGGACTATGAACCAGTGGGACGTGTAATTTCTAACAATCCAGAGGTCGAGAATGAGGAATTAAATGAATTCGCTCAATATTTGGATAACACTCCATAGTATGAAACCAGTGCAAAATGTGATAAGTTACCGGACAAGCATCTTAAGGCAAATAGACAGAGATTGAAGCATCATTCTGGTGGTGAGGTGGATAGAAAGATAATCACCTTAATTCTATCTTTAATATGAGTTTCAGAGACAGTCAAGCTAATTGACTATAACTTAGCGCTTGATGGGAGGCAACCCATTGTATCTATCTCTATTTTCTTTTTATTTATTTCGGTTAGATTGTTTTAGTTGGTTCATCTCATGTCAGTATTGATCGTTTGGCGAATTTGCATGGTTAAGTTTGTAGCAGAATTTGCAGCGAGAACGTGTGAAAGAGGATAGAGTTTATATGGTCATTAATTCATGCCCTAATAGTGCACATTAATGTCTATGTAGGTATCTAAAATTGAAGACACCACTATATGCATAGTGGAATTGAACATCAGCAGCGCAGATATCAGGATTGCGCGGTCGCGTGAGAAAGGTAGTACAAATTCGCACGCCCGCGCGTCAAGCCGATCAGAGCATAATTTACACCCGCGCGCCCTCGCGTTTAACACATTGAACACCCGCGCGGCCGCACGTGACATCAGACGTGGACAAATTTTTAAGCTTAAAAACGTGATGGAGATTAGTTGGACTCTCATTTGAAATGAAAACAGAAGTGCAATCACATTGTCTCTCCATAACTCACGTCTCTATCTCTCTAACAGTTACAAATTGAAACCGTACAACTCTCAATCACATATCCACGATTTGCTCCACGTTCAAAGCTCAACCCACGCTCTCATCCATATATAAAGCTAGGGTTCCTGATTTGGGTTTGCAGAAACGAGTTTGGGGGTTATCACTTCTTAAGCTTTTCTTCATTTTCAGTCAAAATCATCTGCATTATCTCTCTTCGAGCATATGGGTCCAAAAAGAGCTCGCTCCGCTTCATCTTCTTCTTCATCTTCCTCTGGCAGTCAAGGAGAGGATGTGGTTGACCACACTAAGTTCATGAATTTGGCAGCCCAGCAGGAGTATTATAGAATTATGGCAAAGACGTTTGTCAAGGAGCGCGGTTTCAAACTGGAGGACCAAGATGGTCAGTTATGTGCCATGATTCGCGAACGGGGATGGGTTGGACTCACTGCCACTCACACGCCCATTCCGATGAGCATAGTCTGAGAGTTTTACGCCAATGCCAAAGTCACCATGAACGATATCGCTATCGTTTGAGGTGTCGAGATAGACTTTAGACCCATCACCATTAAAACCATTTTTAGACTCACCGAGAAACCACCAACAGGGGCTGCCAATTGGATTATAGGGGCACATATGGCAACAGACTTGGAGCTTGTTATTGCTGAATTGTGCGTGCCAGGCACGAAGTGGACTTACAAAGTTGGTACGAATCAGCCTCACATATTCCCAGTAGCCACATTGAATCGATATGCCAAGGCATGGAATTTGTTCATAAGTTCCAAGCTATTGCCTTCGTCTCATCAACATGAGATCACGGCGGAAAGGGCCATAATTTTGTGCGGTATAATTACAGGCAAGTATATTGACGTGGGTCATTTGATTCATCAAAATGTTTTGAAGTATATGATGGGAAGTACCACAGGGAGCATTCCACACGCATCAGTGGTAGCCATGCTATGTGCTCATCAAGGATGTAACTGGGGCAACGAACAAATGCAATACCCGAGCCAAGATATAACTCATGCCACCATTGCAAAATTTGAGGACTGGGCAGGTGGGGAGCCACACCCGCGTGAACGAGGATTTATTCTCCTGCCCACATTTCCAGAGCCATCCCAACAGCCCTCTCAGACAGATGAAGCGGGCCTGGCAACACGACCACATGCTCCTCATGGCGATCGCCAGCTCTGAAGGTTGGAGCGCAAAGTCGATGCCATGCACGATAATTTTGGCACATTTGCTACGGGTCTCACGAGGGCTTTAGCAGAAGCTTTTGTATAGCAGGGAACAATGCTCGAGTGGCCTCAATTCGGGACAACAGTGCCATATCCACCACCAGATTCACCACCCGAGGAGGGTGGTTCAGCCGATCATTAGGGGAGTTTTCTGTACCCTTTTCCTTCATTCAATGGGGTATTGAATATGATAAGTTTAGGGGTATTGGGGTAGTAGTATAGTTGCATATAGTTTCATTTAGTTTTTGCATGTTTAGTTTTAATTTTGCATGTTTAGGTGTTGGATAAAATTTTGCTAAAATTTTTAATTTTTAGTCATTATTGCTTGTGCTAGTATGTTTTAGTTTGCATGTCTCACAATGTTTAGCTTTATGGAAATTTGGTCTAGCCAGTGATGATAGTGAATTTTGAAAGAGTCATGAATATTTTGGATAACGTGAGCTGAGATATAATGTTTTACACAATGAAATTCATGTTGCTGTTTAAATGCTTTCGGTTTGCACATATGTGTTCACAATCGCTTGTAGGTATAAGAAGTATGCATTGCATTGCTTGATAACAAATGTAGTTTTAAAAAGAAAAATATGTGGAAAGTAATCTTAGACTGTATGAAACATTGACATTCAAACTTTGGGAAAACATGGGTATGCTATGTATAAAAAAATAAAAAATAAAAATCAAATAGCAATAACATGGCTAGTCTTAATTCGGGGCCCTGTCTACTTGAGTAAGTACGCCCGAGGGGATTGTCTCTACACCTAGCGTCCTAAGGTCTTTCATGGTCTGGGAGTCGTTGGTTAAAAGCTCGCTAAAGGGTAGCAGTGTGCCTAATGGATTAAGACATTGCACAATCATGTGAAAAAAAAGAAATAGAGAAAAAGAAAAGAATAATAACAATAAACACCATGGGAAAGTGTGAAAAAATTGCCCTCGTGAGTAGCAATAAAGCAGTTAAGCTCATTATTGAACCTTAGTTTGTGTTGATATGTTGAAACAGTCTGTGTTGCATGAGTATACATGAATCTTGATTTAGACCATAATTTTCTAATTTGAGCAATGTAACATGTATAATCTTTGCTTAAGTCAAGTTTTGGTGAACACCACACACACACACAACATCTCTATAGCATATATGAATGATCTGAGTGTATGATATTATGCCTATAGTTTGGTTTGAAATTGTATGCTTGGATCTGGATAATTCACTGAGGCGATTTGGACTGAAATTCTATTATGGCTGGAACTATGTGAGACTAGTTTGCATCATAGCTTAGTGCATAGTATTGTAGTTGCATTGTCATTGTTATTTAGCATGCATTGCTTTAGGGCAAGCAACAGTTTAAGTTTGGGGGTATTTGATAAGTGGGATTTATACCTACTTATTGAATACCAATTCACGCGAACTATGCCCATCTCAAGTACATTTTATTGTGTTTTTAGTGCATTTCATGTTATTTTGCATTGTATTTACTTAAAACTCCTTTTGGTGAAAAAAGTGCAGAAAATGGCCTGTTTTGGTGGTATTAGAGGGCACGAGGCGAATGGACGCATGGAGGTGAAGCACAAACTGGGATATGCATGGCAAGAGGATCAAGTGAAGCATGGATGGACAAGCATGGATGGACAAAGGATGGAGCAGCAGAGCAAATTAGTGCAACAGCAGAATCAGAAGACATAGATTGCTAGCCGCGCGGCATGACAAGCTTGGAGACGCGCGCCTGCGCGAGCACCCGGCCAGACAACTTTACCTACTGCAAACCGCGCGCCGGCGTGAGATATACACTGGACGGGCACGCGGCTGTGCGCGAGGCCTAAAGCTGTTGATTTGTTTTATTTTTTTTTAATTAAAAGGGCTGTAATTAATTAAAACAATATCTGACTGGTGTCAGAGGTATCTGGGATAATTTTTGACGTATTTTTATCATAGTAACTAGAGTTTACACCGTGAATAGTACCCCGTGAATAGTATCCCGACATAAAAAGTTTCTCGAATACCCGAATGAATAATATTTGAGTGAATAGTAACTGGGTGAATAGTAACTCAACATGAAAAGTGTCCCGAATACCCGAGTGAATAATATTCTAATGAATAGTAACTGGGTGAATAGTAACCTATGAATAGTAACCTGGGTGAAAATATTGATATTTAATAAGAAAGTTCAGATCAATAATCTAATGAAACGATTCTGGATGAAGCGCAAAACTTCAATGATATCCCACTAATTTCAGGGATTATAGAAGCAATACTTACCATAATAAGTTTAGATTTAAGAATATGAAAAGAAATAACATACGAAACTGCAAATGGATTTTCACCTGTCATATGGTATGTAATCAGCGTAGACAAGTTATTCTGACATATTAAAGGATGAATACGAAAAAATAGTATTCCTTATGAATACGAAAGAAATAATACCCCTTACCTTAGTAGAAGACTGAATACTATAATAATGAAATTACATAATACTCTTCTTCTTGCTCTCTATAGTTTTTCTCTCTATAGTTTCTGTTGTGAGTCTCAGTGAATTGGTGAGAATGAAAGAAGAATAAAGCTTCTATTTATAGGAGAAATGACTAAATAGTAACTAATTCACGAACGGTCCAGATTGATTTACTATTAGAATGGACGGTCCAGATTAATTACTATTAAAACCACAATCGACGGTCCATATTGATTTACTTTTAAAACCACCATCGACGGTCCAGATTGATTTACTTTTAAAACCACCACCGACGGTCCAGATTAATTTACTATTAAAACCAACACCGACGGTCCAAATTGATTTACTATTAAAACCACCATCGACGGTCCAGATTGATTTACAACAGCTCGAGTCAACGTCGTTGTCGTATGTTGAGTTCTTTTTGGGTGAAGAAATACTTGAGGCTTTTATGATCTGTATAGTTCTCCACTTTCCCCCATACAGGTAATGCCTCCAGATCTTTAGTGCAAAAACGACTGCTGCCAACTCTAGATCATGTGTAACAATCTAGAATTTTTATATTGTAATTTTTTAATATTTATTAAATTATATAAATATTTAACGGATGTGTTTATTGTTGAATAAATATTTGTTTAATTTAATTTGATTTGGTTAATTATTTGTTAAATAAATAATTAAGGAGTTAAGGAAATTAATTATTATGAGATAACATTCTAATTTAATAATTAAGTTAGAGAGTTTATAGTGATTAAATGAATTATTATAATGTTTTTATTTAATTTAGTAATAAAAGTGTGACAAATAACTATGCTATAAATGAGTTATTAAAATAAATTAAAGGAGTTTAATTTAGTTTTGCGAAACAAGGCTTAAAGATATTAAGTCTTTAATTTTTAAAGAGTTTTGCCAAACGAAGCCTTATGGTTTTTGGATTTTTTTTGAATTATGAATTATTAAAAATATAAATTAAATACATAAAATATAAATAATATATTAACTTTGGTAACCGTTGATTTAATAGAGTCATTAGTAGAATGTCGGTTTTTAGTTGTTTAAAAATACGTGCGTTAGTTTTATTTTATTTTACGTAAGTTGTATTTGGTCTAAAGCTTGAGTCTAAAAAGAAAGAGAAGAAAGGAGGTTTTCAGAGAGGTTGAGAGAAAGTTCTGAGTTTTTCAAGCTATTCTCAGTGGTTAGCAAGGATTTTCAAAGCAACAAAAAGGGTATGTTACATAATCTTAACATATATGTTTTACGTCATAATTCCTAAGTCCATGTGTTATTGAGTTTCACTGTGTATAAAGTCTTTACAAAAATGTATGTAATCCAAACTTTTTCATAATTGGTTATGAAATTATGTGAATTTGTAATCGTGATGCTATAACTAGCATATATATATATATATATATATATATATATATATGTGTGTGTGTGTGTGTGTGTGTGTGTGTGTGTGTGTGTGTGTGTGTGTGTGTGTGTGTGTGTGTGTGATTGTATGTTAAATTACGTCTGCAAGAAAAGAAATGGTTTTACAGTGAACACATGTATGAACGTGGTTTGTAGGATAACAAAATTAATATATGATTGTATGATAATTGTAAAATTAAACTGTGAATATGTTAATTAGTTTGTTAAGAAATACAAAGAACGTAGTTCAAAGGAATCAATTTGATGTATAATTGTGGTTACCGTGTTCACTGTGTCAAGCAATATCAAACATGGAGTCTTGGTTGTAAAATATGCCATTCAAGGATTTAATCTTTAAAAAAAAATTGTTGTTTAGTTGTTCTAAATTAGTGTATGTATGTTTGGTAATGTTTACGTGTAATTTACATAAGTTATATATGGTAATTTAGCTGCTAAATAGACAGAATTTTTGTAGCATCCCCAAATTCGGGTACCTTTTTACCACGAATCTGGTATACTAAATCCATAATTATTGCGGAAGATATAAACATAAATTGTTTATACATTAAACTTTTACAACATAAATCCCAAGGTCTACAACCTTAACTTAATACATACCTTCAATATCTTAAAGGTTTACAATATCATTTGTATCAGAAAATTTAATAGTTCTAACTGCATCAAAAATTAATCTTGCACTTTGTCTTTGCTTCTATCTTTACTCGAGCTTTCATCTTAATCTGAAAATTTTTATCATGATATAGCAAGGGTGAGCATTAAATTTGCCTGGCAAGTTAAATTTATTTGAGGACATATCATGATTGAGAGAATATGAATAAAAGGCTAGCTACGCCCAACAATATAATTGTGAACTAGCAGGAATCAAATTTCATAATTGAATGATCAGGACGACATGAATAAATGTCAATAATGAATATGAATAATTCAACTGGAGCAGATGGTAATGAAGGTGATCAACCTTTCATACCTGATGAACATATGTAACATGCACTAATTGCGAATCAATAATCAGTATAGATGTGAATAATCCACAATAATTATTCACTAATATGCTTTGAAATATAACTCGAGTTTGAGTTAAGGAAACTTGCCTACATAGTCGATTACCGCTACTCAATTTAATTTATTCTCTTTATTGAAAAGACCTATCAGGTATAAGATTGATCTTTCAATTAGCATATCATACTTTATTTCATAATACTATCTAACACTTAATCACATAGTCAAATATTAGCTAATCTTAACATCCTATTTATTTACTTACTTATAATCTCATCACCTTATATTAACTTGTCTAATCTTTACTCACAAAGTTAAGTATTAGACTCACACCTTAGTCTTAGTAGTATCATTATACTTTGATAATCTTACAACTTATACTTTATAAGTTTTCCCCTTTAGATGTTATCTTAGTAAGCGAGATAACCTTTCAGTAAACTGAAATATCATTTCAGTAAAATGAATTACATTTCAGCATCCTGAAATCACTATTTCAGAAAACCAAAATCAGATTAGCAGACTAAATTCAATTTCAGCAACCTGAATTCAAAATCTTCAATTTCAGCAACTTGAATTCACTATTTTTTTGCACAAAAATAACAAATCAACTTATTATTTTTCTATCTTTTGGCCAATCATATACACATGTATTCCATACATAAAAAGTATTTTTCCGTAATTTTTCAACTCCCTTAAGTATTTTTCAAAAATCAATTTCTAGTTAGTTCCTTAAGAAATTAGCTACCTCGTGCTTAACTCCAGAAATTCCCATCTCTTGACATAATGTTATACATGTTAACGTGACCCTTCAGTTTAAATTTCGTGACCATCGGAGTTATAGAACTCCGATTATAGTGATTTTTGTCAAAAAATCATAGAAATTAAAATGGTCATAACTTGCTTAATTTAAGTCAGAATGAGCTCATTTTTGGACACAACCTACTTTATCCCATATATTTTCATCCCCCAAAAGGCCGGATTTTATCTCGATAAATAAGTTGCCGAAACAGCCCTTTTAAAGTTTTGGGCAGAAGCTAAATTGCCATTTTGCAGTTTTTTGTCCTTTCCTAAAAATAGTCCATACGGAAATCTACAACTCCTTTTTCAGTGATTCCACTTGGAGATGTTAGAAAACTTATAGATCTAACTCTAAGACTTGACCACACTCAAAAATTCGAAATACAATAGGAGATATGGTCGTTTGAATTTCATGCTTCGTTTTTACAAAAATTTTATTTTTAACTCTTTGAGAGTTCTAAGAAAACTTTCATGTCCTCACATAATAACCAACATTACTCATCATAATACCTACTAATACTTCATATACCCATGATTCTACCATAATTCATGATCTATTTCATCAAACAATCATCAAACACAAGATTAACACAATCGAGGCTAAGAAAAATTAGAGTTTTCCACCCTTTGAAAAACTAGTTTCCATTTCATACTTTAGATCTAACTTTTAACACACAAGATGGATAGATCCACACATAACACACTCTAGATCATGTAAATCTGGAGTTTTGAAGTTTGAAATCATCAATCCAAGTTTTCATTTAAACAACTAAGAATAACTTAGAAAAAATGTGATTTATACCTTGATATCTAGCTAGCTTTTCTTAATCCATCAAAGTAGATGATGATCTTGTTTAGCTTGAAGATCAAAACCTCTCTCTCTCACCTCTTGGAGCTGCCGAAAATTACCTCTCTTCTTTCTTTCTCTATTTGTTTTTTTTTGAGTTAGCTAATAAGAGATGAGAGAGAAATGAAATGGGTTTTTGTGGGTTTAGTAGTAAATTGTATAGATATAATTGTATATCTAATATTAATCTCCCAACAACTCACTCTTGCTTTCTCTTTCTTAATCATTACAAGGTTGCTTGCACACTTAATAAAACATTGTGGCTAAAGGAGGAAATGACACATGGAAGAGTAGATAACCCACTAAAGTAAATAATCATCACATTCATCTCCCCTTCTCTCCTCTCTTGTTTGGGGCGGCCATGTGGCCTTAGTTTGTCCAATTTTTTTGCTTTCCTTTTATGCTTTAATTGATTTACTAAATGTCCAAAAAAAATTCCTCTTCCATTGGGCTAAGTTTTGGGCTCCCAATTAATTCTTTTGGGCTTCTAAATTAAAATGTTTAGCTACAACAACTAACATCTTCCAACACTTCTAATATTACCATTCTCTAATTATTTAATTAGGGTTTTCATTTCCTCAATTGTAACATAAATCTTTACTCATGCACATTTATTTCCTTAACCCAATTAGACTTGCTATAATTAGGTTATAAAATTTATTAGTTGAGATATATAAATTAAATCTCTTAGAATTAGTATATGTTTTATATACTAACATTCTCACCTATTATAACCTCTTAGGTTATTTACTTAACACACCTAATATATATATTAGGTTACACAACTTGATTCTTAACTCACTTACTCACATATTCATACAAAATAATATGGTCCACAACTCTTAGATTAGGTCACTAGTATATATTTAAAATACTAGAATCATATACACATAATCTTATGAACTCATATGCTAAACATATACCTCATTATCAGACTATCACTTATAGTCTATCAAATCATTCTAGTTCTTCTCAAAAAAAATTTGAAATCCTTAAAATTCCTTTACAGAAATGTCAAATCCATACACTTATTTTTTGTCTAGGTTCATCTTATAACCTTTATTCAATCTTTTAAGATTTTATAAAATTGTCCAAATTTTCGGGTTGTCACAATTTTGATTTGTTCTGTTCTTTGTGTTGGGTTCTGTAAGCTAGGAGCCTCAGCGCCAAAATTCGCGCCCCAACTCTAGACTTCGCACGTCAGCGCCAAAGTCAGAGCCGAAGCCCCGACTTTCGCATCGCAGCGCCGACCCATGGCCTAGGCTTCGCGCCGCAGCGCCATCACCGTGCCGCAGCGCTGCCCACTGTACAAATTATGGGGCCGCAGCGCCGGTTAACAGAATGGCCAGAAATGAGTTTTCTTTTACACAGTGTCTGTAATGGTTAATGCAATACTATGATTGTTAAAAATATAATTTTGTTATTATGGTATTACAGTGCTAAGCATGAGCATATAAATAACACTTAATGAGTTTGTTATTATTATTATTGATGTAGCTTGATTATGTGATTAAAAATCATGCCGTACATGAAATAGATACTTATTTATATGGATTATGTGTAATGACTAATTGTATCCTAATGATATGTGGTTAGGATTTTTTGAATCAAACTATTACGGTTTAGCCTACACGCAAGGCAAGTTTTCTTACTCTACCTTGTTATTATTGTGCAAGTTTTCTTACCCTATCTCAATTACAATTACGCAAGTTTCCTAAAACTTTATTCTTATGTTGAACAAGTTTCTTGTATCTAGTTTGTTTATGATGATGCCAGTTTTCTAAACCTTATTCTAATATTGAATAAGTTATTCTTGTCTTTAACTTGTTATTTAGCATGCAAGTTTATATATTCTGATAAACTAATGTTGGACAAGTTTTATCGTTCAATTTACTATTTGTTATGCATGCTTAGTATTCAATTCTAAATAACCTTAGCTTAATATTGTTCAAGCAAGGTATGTCATGTTATTCAATACTTATGCTATTAGATTATTCCTAAAGCATGACCTTAATTTACAATGTCGATTTAGTTATGATTTATTTCATAGCATAAAGTTATGAACTTTTTATTCAACTAATCCTTAGTTGATGTTCGTTAAACCTAAATTACCTTGAAACTTATCCAAATCAAACTTACTTTGGTCCGAACTTGTATTCCAAATGCTGAGATGAACAACCGTATTATTAGGGGATAATTTACGCATAGCGTTGAAATGTTTGTGCACAATACATTGTACGAAGGGCTGATCCCCTAAGTACGAGGAGTCCCTATTGTCTTATGACTGTTAAAGTTTAAGTTGAAAGATTACTTATAACTATGGACATAGTTCGTGGTCTTATGACCCTCAATTATATATTTCATGATTTTGATTATCATTGATAGAACATATTGTTCAATTCTATTAAGCCTATTAATTGGTAGATGTCGTACAGTTTTATTCATTATCATTTCAAGTGGGCATTGTTTGCTCAATCTTGCTTATGTAAATATTACAGCTAAAGTTGAGAAGGTTGATGTACTTAGCACCAGTAAAGGGAAAGGAAAGATGAACAAGTATTGAAGACTTATAATTATGTTGACATTTTGTTGTCAAACTTTATTTTAAATTATTGTAATGAAGTTATTTAATTTTCTGCTTATGAATGTTTGTATTTAAAGGTTAGATAACTTGGGAGATTTTTGTTAATGTAATCCTTTAATAGGAAAGTTTATTATTACTTTTATTATGATTGGGTAGTTAGATATGAATGTTTTTATTAAGTGAACACCAAATCTTGAGGGAATGAAGTAACCGGATTTGGGGGTGTCACAAGTTGGTATCAAAGTTTTAGGTTATGAACCTTAGGTGGGGAAAAGCCTTAGGAAGTAACCTTTGAAAAGATAGTGGTGATAAACTCTTATCGAGTTTTAAGAGAAAAGTAATAAAACACTTATGTGCTTATGTGATTTCAAATTATGTGCTCGTGAGTGTCGAGTAGTAACGAGTAATAATTAAAACTTAAAAATTTTGTTATCGGGATGACTAATGTAGGAGAATCCAGTCAGACTAGGGAGGAAGGACCCCAGATGCCTAGAGAGGAGGAGCCTCATGACATTCAGGTAGTTTGGGAACAACTACTTCCATGGGAGTCAGCTCCGGTGGTCACATTGGTTGAAGATGAAGATGATGATGTAGAAACGGATGAGGAGGATCCCGTTGAGCTGCCACAGGCGAATGAGGATGACGAGAATGAGGAGGAAGAGATTCCACTGAACTCGATCGCTGCTCGTATGTACGATGAAGTATACGACCACAATGTGGAACTTCAGGATATCGTCGAGGAGTAGGAAGAGATAGTAGTTGAACAACAGACCTCGATGGCACAAAAAGACGATGAGATCCTAGATCGAGAGGAACGTCTGAATAATGTCGAAGAGAAGCTGGTCCACACTGAAGGAGAGAATGAACAACTGACTGAGGAGATAGCAGAACTGAAGAACAAGCTGAAGAAAGAATCTACTAAGAGGGCAAGAGCCGAAGACGCGTACGAGGAAGTTTATCAATGAGCCGGGATAGCAAAGAGGATGAAGATGGAGGAGATGAATAACGTATTCAACACCGTGATTAATCGAGCTCAAGATCGGGTCATGGGTTATCCGATTCAGTTCGAGACGCTGCCATCGTTCATATTAGATCGCCGAACAATGTTTCGAATTATGGAGGAAGAGCGTCATAAGGCTACGCAGTATCTTAGTAGGACATAGTAGGGAATGTACCTAATACGCAATTAATAAAATGTTAAATAATATGTAAATTCCTAGTGATATGTAATCAATGGGATATGATTTTGATGTTATCCTGAAACTTTAGTAGTTCAGGAAGGTAATGTAAATAGCAGTTATGTTATTGATCTTATGTTTTCAAAAAGATTATGAATGAATAAAAGTTATTATTTTATTTTATTCAAAGTGTTATGTATTATGTGATGAGTTCTTTTATGGAGTGCAAGTTAAGTAAAAAATACTTAAATGAGTTGATAATAATCTAATGCGTATATTTTAACAGAAAATGCCTCCAAGACGTCAACCACGACAGGAATCTACCAATAACGACAATGCTGAGGCTAACCCATTTCAACAGCTAGTGACGTTACTGACGGGTGCACTGCAGAATCAACCGCAGAATTAAGCTACAACATTTAAGGACTTCAAGGCAGTTGGAACACCAGAATTCCATGGGTCCATGAATCCAGTTGAGGCACAGACCTAGATCATGGAGATGGAGAATGTGTTCGAGATAGCTAGGGTTGGTGAGAATCAGAAGACTACTTTTACAACATTTATGTTGAAAGCAGAGTCTGGTTATTGGTGGCAAGCTAATAAAACCCGAGGAGGACAAGGGGTTATGACTTGGGATATGTTTATGGAAATATTCTTTGAGACCTATTTCCCAGAAAGTTCGAAGAATCAGTTGGAGGTTTAGTTTCTAGAACTGAAGCAGGGATCAATGATGGTATCGGAGTATGCCGTAAAATTTAACGAGTTGGCGAGGTTTGCCCCATATCAAGTTAACACAGATGAGTGCAAGGCTAGGACGTTTGAACAGGGACTGAAGCCCTGGTTGTATAGTAGGGTCTCCCTGTTCAAGCTAAAGACATTCACAGTAGTAATGGAGAAGGCAATTCTCGCTGAAGGTGGAGGCGAGGTTGTAACAAAGTTTAATCGATAACAAAGAAAGAAGAAGAATGAAGGCGAGGTTAAGAATGGTGGTGGGGGTAGTGGAAATGGCAACAATAACCTGAAGAGGAAATCGAATGGAAATGTGGGTGTTGGAAATCAGTAGGGTAACCAGCAGAATAGGAAGTTCGAAGCATGTGCTACATGCAGAAAAATTCACAAGGGTATATGCTTAATAGGGAAACGGGTGTGCTTTAATTGCAGCCAGGAAGGTCACATCGCCCCAAATTGCAGTCAACACAAGAAGAACGTTTGCTTCACGTACGGGTCCAAGGATCATTTTGCTCGTGAGTGCCCTAAGAAGAAATCTGGGGAGACAACAGGAAGCAAGGGAGGTAGCAGTGGAGGTACATGGGCCATTGATGGACCAACGACATCAAAAAAACCCACAGCCAGAACCTTCAATATGACTATGTAAGATAATGTGCAATCAAAGGATGTTGTGTGAGGTATTATCCCAATCAATGATATTAATGCTTATATAGTATTTGATTCGGGTGCTACTTGCTCATTTATATCTGATGAATTTACTAAGAGGTTAGGGTTGCCTAGTGAAGAATTGAATTTCCCTTTAAACATAGAAATTGCGAATAAGGAAGTAATTCCTGTTAGGTTCGTATACAAGAATTGTAGGGTGAATATTAAGGGGAATATCATGATGGTAGATTTAATCCCGATTAAACTTAGGGAGTTTGATGTTATTTTGGGAATGGATTGGTTGTTCAATGATGGAGCGATAATTGATTGTAAAAAGAAGTGTGTAAACCTTATGACTCCGTCAAAGGTAGTTTTCTATGGTAGCAAATAGCCTAGACATGTAGATGTCTGACGATTATGCAGGCCAAGAAATTGTTGAGTCAAGGCTGTGTGGGTTATTTAGCTTACATAGTTGACACTCAGAAGAAGGGGGTGAAATTAGAAGAGATACCAGTGGATAGGGAATTTACAGATGTGTTTTCGGGGGATTTGCCAGGACTTTCGCTTGATAGAGAGATTGAGTTCGTGATCGACTTAGCGCAAGGAACAACCCCGATATCGAAGGCCCCGTACAGAATGGCTCCGGTAGAAATAAAGGAACTGATGGTACAACTGCAGGAGTTGTTAGACAAGAAATACATTCAACCGAGTGTGTCACCGTGGGGAGCACCAGTGTTATTCGTGAAGAAGAAGGATGGGTCAATGTATTTTTGCATTGATTATAGGGAAATAAACAAAGTCACTATTAAGAATAAATATCTATTGCTAAGAATAAATGACTTGTTTGATCAATTGAAGGGTGCTAGATACTTCTCGAAAATAGATTTGAGAAGTGGGTATCATCAATTAAAGGTACGGAAGGAGGATGTACCAAGAACGGCATTCAGAACTCGGTATGGACATTATGAGTTTTTGGTGATGTCTTTTGGTTTGACCAATGCCCCTGCTGTATTTATGGATTTGATGAACAGGGTGTTTCAACCATTTTTAGACACGTTTGTGGTGGTATTTATCGACGACATCTTGGTATACTCCAAATCTCAAGAAGAACACGTAGAACATTTACGTTTGACGTTGGAAACACTAAGAAAGGAAAAGTTGTACGCAAAATTCTCTAAGTGTGAATTTTGGCTCGATCGTGTACAATTTTTGGGTCATGTGATTGACAAAGATGGGATTCCAGTGGATCTATCAAAAGTGGAAGCTGTAATCAATTGGGAACAACCAAGGACACCATCAGAGGTGAGGAATTTCTTGGGACTGGCCGATTATTATAGACGATTTATTCAAGATTTTTCCAATATAGCCACTCCATTAACAAATTTGGCAAGGAAAGATATAAAATTTGTGTGGACGGAGAAGTGTGAAGAAAGTTTTCAAGACTTGAAGAAGAAGTTGAGTGTGGCACCTGTGTTGTCATTACCAGATAATACAGGAAACTTTGTGGTGTATAGTGATGCCTCACATAAAGGATTAGGATGTGTCCTTATGCAGACTACAAAGTTATTGCATATGCATCAAGGCAACTGAAGGACTATGAGAAAGGGTATCCGACTCATGATTTAGAATTGGCTGCAGTAGTATTTGCTATGAAGATATGGAGATACTATCTCTATGGAGAGAAATGTGAGATATATACAGACCATAAAAGTCTGAAGTATATTTTCACTTAGAAGGACCTGAACATGCGTCAAACAAGATAGATGGAATTGATAAAAGATTATGATTGTGAGATCTTGTATCATCCAGGCAAAGCGAATATGGTTGCAGATGATTTAAATAGGAAAGGTCGAGAAAAGTTGATGCTAATAACCACTCAAGAGGAGTATATTTCAGCAATGACAAAGCTAGAGTTAGAAGTAAAATTTCCAAAAGAATTCGATGAACGACTATTCCAGATAGAAGCTAGTCCAACTTTGGTGGATAAAATTAAGAATGCTCAACTATAAGATGAAGAATGTGGGAAAATCAAAGAGAAAGTGGTTGAGGGTAGTGACGTGAAATATAAGATCGATACCGAAGGACTACTAAGGTTCGAGGGAAGAATCTGGGTTCCAGCAGTCCAAGATATTAAAGAAGAAATCTTGATCGAAGCTCATAGCTCAAGATACTCGATTCATCCATGAAGTATAAAGATGTATCAAGATTTACGACGTCATTTTTGGTGGCCAAACATGAAAAGAGATGTCACAGAATGTGTCGTAAAATGTTTAACATGTCAAAGAGTCAAGGTCGAGCATCAAACACCAAGCAGATTACTTTAACCGTTGGAAATACTGGAATGGAAGTGGGAACACATCATAATAGATTTTGTGGTGGGTCTTCCAACTACTCAGAGAGGATGTGATGCAATTTGGGTGATAGTGGACAGACTGACAAAATCAGCACACTTTTTGCCAATAATGGTTAGATTTAATCTTGATCAGTTGGCAAAGTTGTACATTAAAGAAATCATTTTGAGACATGGAATTCTAGTGTCAATTATATTAGATAGAGATCCGCGATTCACGTCAAACTTCTGGAAGAGACTACAAGAATGTATGGGAACACAGTTAAGAATGAGTACGACATATCATCCGCAAACAGATGGCCAAAGTG
Source organism: Panax notoginseng (assembly GCA_016801055.1). NCBI lineage: Eukaryota > Viridiplantae > Streptophyta > Magnoliopsida > Apiales > Araliaceae > Panax > Panax notoginseng. The sequence continues at coordinate 190,151,812 of CM029014.1, forward strand.
AACGAACAATCCAGACATCGAAAGATATGCTTAGAGCATGCATCATGGATTTCAAAGGGAGCTGGGATGAACATTCACCATTGGTGGAATTTTCCTACAACAATAGTTACCACGCAAGCATCGGCATGCCGCCTTACGAAGCATTATACGGCAGGAAGTGTAGAACTCCACTATACTGGGATGAAGTCGGTGAACACCAACTGTTAGGATCAAAACTGGTACAACAAACTGCTGAGGTTGTCAAACTCATCAGAACAAGTTTGGTAGCTGCTCAAGATAGACAGAAGAAGTATGCTGATCAACATAGACAAGATCATGAGTTCGATATAGGAAATTACGTGTTCTTAAAAGTTTCTCCTTGGAAGGGAAAAATTCGTTTTGGTAAAAAGGAAAAGCTAAGCTCGTGGTTTATTGGACCCTTCGAAGTGCTGCGAAGAGTAGGAGAAGTGGCATACGAGGTAGCTCTACCTCTAGAGTTGGAAAACATTCACAATATTTTTCACGTTTCGGTGTTACGACCGTATAAATCCGATTATAAGCACGTGATCGAGTACGAACCGTTGCAGTTTGATAAAGACTTGTCTTATGAAGAGGTTCCTATCCAGATAGTTGACATGAAAGAACAAGTGCTCAGAAATAAAGTTATACCTTCTGTGAAGGTGATATGGAGGAACCACAATGCTGAAGAAGCTATGTGGGAACTCGAAGATAAAATGATGAAAGATTATCCAGAGTTATTTGTTTAATCTATGTCTTCGATTCTGGGGACATAATCTTTGTAAGTAGGGAAGAATGTGATAAATGATTTGTTTGAGTTGTGATTCTGGGGACAGAATCCTTGTAAGGAGGGAAGGATGTAACAATCCAGAATTTTTATATTGTAATTTATAAATATTTATTGAATTATATAAATATTTAATGGATGTGTTTATTGTTGAATAAATATTTGTTTAATTTAATTTGATTTGGTTAATTATTAGTTAAATAAATAATTAAGGAGTTAATGAAATTAATTATTATGAGATAACATTCTAATTTAATTTAATAATTAAGTTAGAAAGTTTATAGTGATTAAATGAATTATTATAATGTTTTTATTTAATTTAGTAATAAAAGTGTGACAAATAACTATGTTATAAATGAGTTATTAAAATAAATTAAAGGAGTTTAATTTAGTTTTGCCAAACAAGGCTTAAAGATATTAAGTCTTTAGTTTTTAAAGAGTTTAGCCAAACGAAGCCTTATGGCTTTTGGATTTTTTTGAATTTTGAATTATTAAAAATATAAATTAAATAAATAAAATATAAATAATATATTAACTTTGGTAACCGCTGATTTAATAGAGTCATTAGTAGAATGTCGATTTTTAGTCGTTTGAAAATACGTGCGTTAGTTTTATTTTATTTTACGTAAGTTGTATTTGGTCTAAAGCTTAAGTCTAAAAAGAAATAGAAGAAAGGAGGTTTTCAGAGAGATTGAGAGAAAGTTCTGAGTTTTTCAAGCTATTCTCAGTGGTTAGCAAGGATTTTCAAAGCAACAAAAAGGGTATGTTACATAATCTTAACATATATGTTTTACGTCATAATTCCTAAGTCTATGTGTTATTGAGTTTCACTGTGTATAAAGTCTTTACAAAAATGTATGTAATCCAAACTTTTTCATAATTGGTTATATATATATATATATGTATATATATGTGTGATTGTATGTTAAATTACGTCTGTAAGAAAAGAAATGGTTTTTACAGTGAACACATGTATGAACGTGGTTTATAGGATAACAAAATTAATATATGATTGTATGCTAATTGTAAAATTAAACTGTGAATATGTTAATTAGTTTGTTAAGAAATACAGAGAACGTAGTTCAAAGGAATCAATTTGATGTATAATTGTGGTTACCGTGTTCACTGTGTCAAGCAATATCAAACATGGAGTCTTGGTTGTAAAATATGTCATTCAAGGATTTAATCTTTAAAAAAAAATTGTTGTTTAGTTGTTCTAAATTAGTGTATGTATGTTTGGTAATGTTTACGTGTAGTTTACATAAGTTATATGTGGTAATTTAGCTGCTAAATAGACAGAATTTGGATTTGTTCTCTTCTTTGTGTTGGGTTCTGTAAGCTCGGAGCCTCAGTGCCAAAATTTGCGCCCCAGCTCTAGACTTCGCGCCTCAGTGCCAAAGTCAGAGCCAAAGCCCCGACTTTCGCACCGCAGCGCCGGTCCATGGCCTGGGCTTCGCACCGCAGCGCCATCACAGCACCGTCCATAGTACAAATTGTGGCGCCGCAGTGCCGGTTAACAGAATGGCCAGAAATGAGTTTTCTTTTACACAGAGTCTGTAATGGTTAATGCAATACTATGATTGTTAAAAATATAATTTTGTTATTATGATATTATAGTGCTAAGCATGAGCATATAACTAACACTTAATGAGTTTGTTATTATTATTATTGATGTAAATTGATTATGTGATTAAAAATCAAGCCATACATGAAATAGATACTAATTTATATGGAGCATTTGTAATGACTAATTGTATCCTAATGATATGTGGTTAGGATTTTATGAATCAAACTATTACGGTTTAGCCTACACGCAAGGCAAGTTTTCTTACTCTACCTTGTTATTATTGTGCAAGTTTACTTACCCTATCTCAATTATAATTACGTAAGTTTCCTAAAACTTTATTCTTATATTGAACAAGTTTCTTGTATCTAGTTTGTTTATGATGTTGCAAGTTTTCTAATCCTTATTCTGATATTGAACAAGTTATTCTTGTCTTTAACTTGTTATTTAGCATGCAAGTTTATATATTCTGATATACTAATGTTGGGCAAGTTTTATCGTTCAATTTACTATTTGTTATGCATGCTTAGTATTTAATTCTTAATAACCTTAACTTAATATTGTTTAAGCAAGGTATGTTATATTATTCAATACTTATGCTATTTGATTATTCCTAAAGCATGACCTTAATTTACAATGTCGATTCAGTTATGATTTATTCCATAGCATAACGTTATGAACTTTTTATTCAACTAATCCTTAGTTGATGTTTGTTAAACCTAAATTACCTTGAAACTTATCCAAACCAAACTAACTTTGGTGTGGACTTGTATTCCAAATGCTGAGATGAACAACCCTATTATTAGATGATAATTTACGCATAGCATTGAAATGTTTGTGCACAATACATTGTACAAAGGACTGATCCCCCTAAGTACGAGAAGTCCATATAGTCTTATGACTGTTAAAGTTTAAGTTAAAAGATTACTTATAACTATGGACATAGTTTGTGGTCTGATGACCCTCAGTTATATATTTCATGATTTTGATTATCATTGATAGAACATATTGTTCAGTTCTATTGAGCCTATTAATTGGCAGATTTTGTAAAGTTTTATTCATTAGCATTTCAAGTGGGCATTGTTTGCTCACTCTTGCTTATATAAATATTACAGCTAAAGTTGAGAAGGTCGATGTACCTAGCACCAGTAAAGAGAAAGAAAAGATGAACAAGTATTGAAGACTTGTAATCATGTTGACATTTTGTTGTCAAACTTTATTTTAAATTATTGTAATGAAGTTATTTAAATTTCTGCTTATGAATGTTTGTATTTAAAGGTTAGATAACCTGGGAGATTTTTATTAATGTAATCCTTTAATGGGAATGTTTATTATTAGTTTTATTATGATTGGGTAGTTAGATATGAATATTTTTATTAAGTGAACACCAAATCTTGAGGGAATGAAGTACCTGGATTTGGGGGTGTCACATCATGAGCAGGATAATTCCTCTCATATTCTTTGTGTTGTCACGAGGCATAGGCTATGACTTTCCCATGTTGCATGAGAACACATCCTAAACCTCTACCTGAAGCATTTCTGTAGATAACAAATCCCTCCGAACCAGATGATATTGTTAGAACATGTGCTGAAATGAGTCTCCTCTTGAGTTCTTGAAAACACTTTTCACATTCCTTGCTCCAACCAAATTTTATACTTTTTGAGTTAGCTAAGTTAATCGAGTAGCAATTTTAGAAAATTCTTCCACGAATCTCCGATAATAACCAGCTAAGCCCAGAAAGCTATGTACTTTGGTCACTAACTTAGGTTGCTCCCAGCTTTGTATTGCTTCAATCTTCGTTGGGCCAATAGATATTCTGTAATTTGATATCACGTGCCCAAGGAATGCTACTTCCTGAAGCCAGAACTCGCATTTCTTTAACTTGGCATATATCTTGTTTTCTTGAAGCTTTTGGAGTATCAGCCTCAAGTGTTACTCATGATCTTCACGACTTTTGGAGTATATGAGGATGTCATCAATAAAGACGACCACAAAATGTTCCAAATATTCCTTGAATACTCGGTTCATCATATCTATGAAGGCAGCAGGAGCATTAGTCAATCCAAAAGACATAACTAGGAATTCGTAATGCCCGTACCGAGTTCTGAAAGTAGTCCTTGGAATGTCATCAATTTTAATCTTTAACTGATGATATCCGGAATGAAGATCGATCTTTGAAAAGAATTTAGCACCTTGCAACTGGTCAAACAAGTCATCAATGCGAGGCAATGGGTACCTATTTTTGATGGTGACATGATTCAACTCTCGATAATCAATGCAAAGTCGCACACTTCTAACTTTCTTCTTTACGAATAGAATAGGAGCACCCCAAGGAGACGTACTAGGACGAATGAAATCGATGTCTAACAATTCCTGTAGTTCAATTTTTAACTCCTGAAGTTCAATAGGAGCCATTCGATATGGGGTTTTAGAAATGAGTTTTGTACCGAGTTCAAGGGCAATACAAAATTCGATTTCATGCTCTGGGGGTAGGCCAAGAAGTTCTTCAAGGAATACGTCAGAAAATTTATTAACAATAGAAATATCATTCAAACCTGACATATTTTTGTTTAAATCCGTGACATGGGCTAAGAAAGCTTGACATTCATTTTTCAATAAACGAATGACTTTATGGCTTGATATGACAGTGAATGACTTTAGTGTTTTGGTAGCTTGAATTCGCATAATAGGTTGTTTAGGAATATGAAAGCTAGCTAACAACCTTACAAAAATAATTAATTTTAGCATTATGAGTAGTTAACCAATCAATCCCTAAAATCACATTAAATGCAAGTATTTTCAAAGATATAAGATTGACAGGTAACGTGAGGGTGTCAATTTGATACAAACAAGATTTATAAACAGTGGATGTTATGAAGGTTTCTCCCAATGGAGATTTAACAGATAAGTCAAAGTCTAATTTCTCTGGAGTCAAATTTAAACGTTGAGCTCAAGTAGGTGAAATAAAAGAATGGGTAGAACTGGTATCAAATAAGGTATAGACTTTGCAAGAGTTTATGATTAGCTTACCCGTAATAACTTCATTCGGGTTCCTCACTTTTTGGGAGGTAACGACAAACGCTCTACCTTGAACTACCGACTTTGACTTGTCTAGGATAGCCTTTGGTGTCTCTATCCCAGCTGGACTTAACTTCACTACATGACAAAATCGGGCTAGTTGACCTTCTCTTCCGCAATTGTTACTGCGTACAGTTTGAACTTATGACGCCCCCAAATTCTGACCTCCACTTGGTCACTTGAATTCGGTTCATCACGTTCTCATGGTAAAACCATAACAACTAAAATAACGCATACACAACGGAAAATCTACTTTAGAATAATATATAATGATTTATTATAATTATTTCCCTAAGTCTCGCAACCTACAGTACTTAAAAGATTACATAATAGTATCGAATAAAGACCTATTACATAATCCTTGTAATGCCCCCAAATTCAGGTACTTGAAACCCGAACTCAGTGCTTTACGATACCATTTCTGTGAGCAGAATAATACTAATAATAATAACAATAATATAAATATCAAACTTAATTTACATATATTAGAGTCTAATTCCAAGTACGCAACCTTCACTATAATTTCTTACACGATAGATAATACATATCATTGTCTTAATATAGTTTAACTATTACAAAAGATACTATTAAACATATTCTGTTTGCTTTCCTTTTCACTTGATCTTGTCCGAACCTTCTAGCTGTTCACACTTAGCTGAAAATATTTAAATTAAGCAAGGATGAGCATTTGAGTGCCCAGCAAGTAATAAAAATTATAAATATAATCAGCTGAAAGAATTAAATGTTTTCTTTGTACATTACTTCTACAACAAATCTATAGTTGTGAAGTAAACTGAACCGATAATAATAACATAACAATTCTATCTCAAATTTTTGAAACTACTTAATGACTATATATGGGGTTTAGTTGACATACTATGAACATTGTTTTAAATTTTCGAATAGGTTTAGCAGAACTTCATCCGAAAATCGTCATAACTTACGGGCGCGAGGGTGTACATCCTATGGACCCTGTATTGATCAATACAACATTGCAAGAACGATATGATCATTCACTCTGTCCGCCTTGGGTGCATAAAAGTTTTCTCGTGATCGGGATGTTCATACTAGTCTAGAATCCGAACCAAAACAATTTGATTGGATACAAAGAAGTTTTATCATATTCAACGATATTTCTAAATCTGTGTCTAGCTGATCGAGTAGCTTAGACGACTTATATATATATATATATATATATATATATATATATATATATATATATATATATATCAACATGTGATTAAATACAATGATTATCCAAGTGGGGACACTTGTGTAACCATGTTTAGAAATTAATGAACAGAATATATATCTGAATTATCATATACTAACATGTTGATAAACAATGATCGGATATAGAATATAACACAATAGGGTTTATAATATAGCATAATAATAATATAATTTTGAAACTTCTTACTCATGTCCATTGCATAGTTAAAATGCAAAGGTAAGATACTTGTCTGGTCTGCTGCTTACAATACGCAACTTAGTTTTATCTTTTATATCACAACCTATCATTCATAAAATCATTTTACTGATTAGAACAACATACTATAACACATAGCACTGCTTATTACAGTCAGCACGTAACCTAATCACATTGTCACACATATTCAACAGTCATTGAATCATAAACAAACACATATCTAATCAAATTATCTATGTCCAGATCAATTTCTGAAATATGTCGGTGTACCGACGGTTTTATCGGTTAATTAACGAGTCTAAGACTCTATCCTGTAACTTAGTATTAGTCATATTATTTTTAAATGACTTAATAATAATTTTTAAACATTTATTATAATTAATCATGAATTTTCAAACACCGGAATCATTATTAAATAATTTAAATATTAAACAATTCTATTATCATTAATATTTAATTAATATTAAACTATTAATGAAACCATTTGTGACAACCCCAAAATAGGTCCATTCCATCCAACCTATTCTGAGTCGCCAAATATATGGTACAGAAATAACTACAACTTTATTACAACAATTGTGGTGCAAAATACAACAACACATATGCTGTGAGTTTGGATACAAATATATACTAACTGTGACTCTCATCCCAACCTTGGATAGTACGTCACAATGACACTTTACATAAAGGTATAGTCAAAAACTGTTTTAGAAATTAGAATCTTTGGGAAGTGCTCAAGGAAACCTTCGTACATGGGAGGCCATACGTCTAGGTTATGATAGATATCATATGGCCACAGAATTATCCTTGGTTGACCCAATAGACCCCAAAGAAAAACGAGAAGATTACTATCATATTCTTCCCACTAGTGAGTCTTCTCTTGACTTATCATTATCTCCACTGTCTCTAATTGATAATTATACTTCAAACAAACACCAAAATTATATAGGTAGTGCTCGTAAATATACTCAACAAGTGGATGAGCACAACCCTGTCTTATGATGACACGAGGTTGTATGTCATTAGACATCTTGTATGATAGTGGCAAAACACCCTTTCAACGTTGGGTTCGCCTCACCCTATATGATTCACCAAATATAACTACTAAAAGATGTATACAACACACTTGTCTATACTGTTTAGGGAGAACTCCACAGCTAGAGACCACCGTTCTATTCTCTTGTTACCCCCGCTCGACCCAGCTACACTTTTATTACCTGAAAGGAATTGTGAAGCAAAAGGGTGAGCACAACTAGCTCAGTAAAGAATATCATGACTAAAGATAATTAAATTATCAATAGCCTTCATCAATAATAAATCAGAGATTTAGAACATATGGTAGATGATAAAAATTTCAACCATAGTTGTAGCGAAACGAGCAATCCATTAGAAGAGTCAAATAGACTATAAAGTCTATTATCTTCTCTATGTTAAAAATTCACCAACAATATTTTATCCATGTAACATTAATCAACAATTCTAGTCCACAATCATATGAATAACTCATAATCATAATTGTAGTTCTAAATTCCTCTTCGCATCCAGGATGAAGATAATTTTCATAACCTGTCTTTACCTGAAATATCAAAGATCATAGTTATACCAAATCACAGTTCCTGTTCATAATCATACTAATCATTTCATCATAGTTATACCAAATCACAGTTCCTGTTCATAATCATACTAATCATTTCATCTTTGCACTACGGGCCAAAGAAATTCATCAACAGACCATCTTTTCACTACAGGCCAAAGATATTCATCAACAGGTCATCTTTGCACTACATGCCAAAGATATTCATCAACAGTTTATCTTTGCACTACAGGCCAAAGATATTCCTCAACAGTTCATATTTGCACTACATGCCAAATATATTCATCAACAGTTCATATTTGCACTACATGCCAAATATATTAATATCTCAAATAAATATATAATCATTTCAGAATTTATATAAACAATAATTATAACCATGTTGATCATTTCACCTTTGCACATAAGCTAAAGATATTCAATTATAAATTCAATGGTCATGATCATACCAATCAATAATTCAACTTTGCACTACTGGCCAAAGGAACCCATAGTCATGATCATACTAAAAATCTACCCATCTTTACACTTAAGTCAAAGAGAAATTTCTTCACCAGGATTATAAAAATGTCATATATAATAGTAAAATCAATATAATCAAAACATCTAGATTTAATCTCAAGAGTAATATTCATAAATCAACTATAATTTGGTTAGAAAAAGAAACCAATTTTGTCGTGAATAGTAACTCGTGAATAGTAACTCATAAATAGTAACTCGTGAATAGTAACTCATAAATAGTAACTCATAAATAGTAACCCCGACACAAAAGGTAGAAATTTCACAATAAAATCCATACCAATATTTCGGTATAATGATATTGAAAGAATAACATTTCTTAAACTTATAAGCAATTTATTTTAATTGTTTACACTTTACTAAAATAATACATTTAATCATTCTAAAATGCCAAACTCATAAGATTTCATCACCAATAACCAAAACCCTCATAAAAAATCTGCATATGTCTCATATAGGATTCTCAAGCCATAAAATCCTATATTCCAATTTTCTTACTTCACATAACATATTTAATTCATTTACTTATAACTAGTCCCTTTTCATGAAAAATACCAAATCAATGTAAACAATTTTTCTTTTCTGGGATTTAGCAGAATATAGTCCCATATTGAACATATATTTTTCCCAGAATTTTTAAAACTCATTTACTATTTTTCATATGGCCAAAACCGCCGAATATTTAGACATTTACCATAAATTGTACTTTTATCCAAAAATTCCGAAATTCACAGAGTACACTGACATTATACATATGTACTCCCAATAAAAATTTCATCAATTTTGGAGTTAACCACAAGGAGTTATAAGCGATTACTTTTAAAATAGTCTTTTTCTCATAAAATTCATAACTCTTAATTTATACATCTAAAAATCACCATTTTTGGACACAATCAATAAAACTCATCAAAATATCATTTCAATTTTTTCTAAATTTTTTTGAAGGTCGGAAGAAGTACGAACTAAAAAACATAACAACCCTTAAAATCCCGTACCTCAAAAGAGTAGTACTTCTGACTTGAATATCGGATATAACGCTGAGCAACACTCAAGATATCTAAATACTCACAAAAATATGCTTGATAATATAGAGAGAAATAAAACTTATTTCTGGTGTGATTTTCAATTCTAACTTAAGCATCTATTTATAGGAAAATGCTAGAACGCCAAAGGAGACTAAATAATAAACTAATATTATTTATTTTCCCATTTTCTACGCATGCAAGCTAGCCACCACCTTTGACAAAGAAAATCAGCAACCCACATAGGAATTCATCACCAACCAAAGAGTGGGTCCCACCCATAATTTAATAAAAATTATTTTATTTTCTGAAACTTCAACAATTTATAGAAAATAGTCCAGTTATCAGAAAAGTACGAATTTTATGTCCATTCTGACTGAAATCGAATTCTCTACAACTTTGTAGCTTTGAGTTTTTCCAAATTCCAAAATAAAAATATTCAAAATCCTCAAACGGATGATTTTTAATACCTCCACACCGACAAAATACTGATAAAACACCTCAACATTAATTTCTTTATTTTTATCCACATAAAAATAAATATATCCATCATTTATATCCACATAAAATAAATATTTCATTATCATATAAATTAATAATTAATTATTCACAAATAATATTACAGAATCACAATAATGATAAACATGCAGTTTCCAGGAAAGAGGGGGCTTTTCGATAAGGATTTCTCCTTACTGGCGCGCAATTAGGTGACCAAACCTCTCCTTGACAGAACTTTCTAGATATTGCCAATAATGCTATCTAATAATATTATTCACATAATATGAATTATTGATCTGATAATGAGAAATACTGTGCAGTGATAATTATTGAAACAAAAATAATATAAAATATCAACGCAGCAATTATTGAATCAATAAAATAAAATATTAAACAGTAATTACTGTAACAATTATTAACTAGTGCCTTCTTACGTAAGAATCAATAATTTCAAAAATACTGTGTAATACCGTGTGCTACTGTGCAACAACGCGTATTACTGTATTTTAACCACTTGGTATTCTAACAGTGTTAACGGTAACAACTACGCCGTTAATTATAAAAACTCAATTTTTGTTGTTATCTTTATCCGACCGTTTTCCGTTATGGAGCTCACAAATAGATGCGTCGTCGTACGAATATTCCCCAACAGAAAGAATATTCCACGACCAAACGAATATTCCCCGACAATAATGATTATTTTATAACCACTTGCGTATTTTGAAAAAAAATTCATATATCACCCTTAACTTTAACTTTTATCAATTTAAATAAAAAAATTGAATACTTATATTTCATAAAATTTGGGGTCTTACACCATTGCCAAACTATTAAAGTTATTTATAATAACTCAAAATATTTTTAAAGTATTAATATTACCCTTAAATAATTTTTAAAAGAATTAAAATCCTTTTTAAATAATTATCATTAATATTAAAATATTACTGCATTATCTATCAAAATATTAAAAGTCATTAATTATAACTTAAAATATTTTTAATTCATTAATATCCTTATTAAATGATTTTTAAATAAATAAAACCATTTTAAACTATTTATTTAATATAATTATTAAATAAACTTAATATCATTTATTATTAAATTAATATCATTAATATTAAATTATTAATGAAATTATCTTTTAAATATTAAAAGTTATATTTTATAACTTAAAATATCTTTAAATAATTTATTATCATTTTAAATGATTTTTATAATATTAAAATTATTTTTAAACTAATTTATTTAATATAATATTAACTAACTTTAACATCACTAATAGTAAATAATTAATGAAATTTAACTTTAAATATTAAAAGTTATATTTTATAACTTAAAATATTTTTAAACTATTTATTTTCATTTAAAATGATTTTTCAAATATTAAAATTATTTTTAAACTAATTTATTTAATATATTCAATAAATAACTTAATTATCATTAATATCAATTAATTAATGAAATTCATCACAAAATATTAAAAGTTATCAAAAATAACTTAAATTATTTTCTTATACCACAATATAATTTTAAATGATTTTTTTCATGTATTAAAATTATTTTTATATAATTTATTTAATATTATAATTAAATAAATTAAATACTTTTAATATCCCAAAAGTATTAAATATTTATGAAATATATTCAAAATAATTAAAAACTAATTTTCGGATTTTAAAATATTTTTTAATAATTTATTTTGTATTTTTAATAATTAAAAACTAATTTTTTTATTTATTTAGTAAAAATAATTAATTTTAATAATAAACTGTCGCTAAAGACCACCTATAGCGACAGAACCGTCGCTATAGGTGTTCTTCGTGTTCTTCAGCCGAAACCCAGAAAACCAAGTCAGTTTCGAGGATGCTAGGTTTGACCATACGTAAATCTCAATCTGCGATGTTTCTTGACATGTTTGTGGTCAGATCTTATAGTGCTAGTGCATGACTTCATTACCAAACAACAAACATAATTATAACATCAAATATCAGCAAGATCTAGCCCTCCAAAAATCATGTCAGAACTGTTCTTCAATTTCTGGGTTTTCCAGAAATGAAGAACAATCTAGGTACTTACTTTCCAAGCCTTGATTCAACCGTTCTGGGCTTGATATGATCATTCTAATGGTTCATACGTATAGAGTACATGACAGGGAACAATACCAAATCATCAGATCATCAAAACATCAACACAATAAAGAAATTAAAGCCGGTCAAAGTGGTCTCTAGAAATTGTTCTTGAACATTTCTAGAAAACCCAGAAATGTTCATAAAAAGACGGTCAACCCATGTTTGACCTTGCATAACTTGGATCCCATTACGTATCTCGATTATCTTAAGACTCTAATATGTAGTCTTCATATCAATCTACAACAACAAAACAACAACTGGGCCAAATCATCAAAAACCGGCGAGATCAGAAGCTTTAAAAATCTTGTCAAAACCACCTGGGAAATCTGGGCTGCCTAGATTTTCAGTTTTCGTGGTCGGTCAACTGACTTTGACCACGATTATCATACAACCTATGCTTGATCTGGTCCTACTAAAAGTTTTAGAACACAGATCTCACAGCATACAACAAGATCCAACATTGAAACAACAAAAACACGTAACAACAATAGATCTATGAGGTCTGACATTTGACTGTCAGACCCAAAAACAATATTTTCCAGATTTCAAAAATTTTCAAATTCGTGCACTTTGATGTTATTGATCTATCAACTACCAACCCAGATCAACTATATGGACTCGAAACAACATGTTTAACATACAAAAACTAACATCTAACATGGAATCAAAGATCAAATTTCTTGGTTAGGGTTTATACCTTTATGCTTTATTTCATGATTCTGGGCTTCTAGATCTGTTATGAAATTCGTGGGGCTTTATTTTTGGGACTGATATGCTTGCAAAATTTGGATGAGTAGAGAGAGAGTTGATTGAGAGTTATTTCACAAATGGGCAACTTTTTATGTTTTTCTCTCTCTAATCCTATATATATGATGGTGAAATGTGTATGGCTGATCTAATGTGCTGATATTGCTGCTGATTTTGTCACATGGGTTTGGTGGAAGTGGTTGAGCAACTAAAGTTTTGGCCACTTTGACAAGTTAGCTTAAATAATGCCCTATGGGCAAAATGGTCTTTTCCATTGTAATTTTAATGGCACCTTGGTCATTTGGCAAACCCTTAGAGTTTAGGGTTTGGATTAGGGTTTAGGGTTTGAACCCATTAGGGTTAAAAATAATTTCTAGAATTTCCAATTTAGGGTTTAAATTAAACTAAAAAATAAAATTAGTTTCTAATTTATACAAAATTAAAATTTCTTAATTAATTAAGTTCCCTCATTAGATAGACTTAAAAATTAGGTTTTGATTTTACTAATTATCATTAAGCGTGCCAAAATAACAATTAGGGTTTCACCTTAACAAATTAGGGTTTCTAATTTAGAATTTAGATTTACTAACTTAGAAATTAAGGTTTCCAGAAATTAAGATTTCTAAATATTAATTAGGGTTTCACTAATTAACATTTAAATCTATAATACATAACCTTAAACATAATAACACAGTTACATAATAATTTCAAACTCATAACTGAGTTTTTAAATTAGGGTTTCCAATTATTTTGGTCCACAAATATTATGTAGGTTTTATAATACCTAGGGTTTTCCTGATTAGCATTAATATTTATTATAAACATCAAAAATCACATAACACAGTGACTTAACAGATTTTGACGTCTCGTTTAACTACGAAACTAGGGTTTTGACATTATACACCATAATTTAACCTACATTATCAGTCCACACATATAAAGTACATATTTACGGCACTGAAATAAAATAATATTAATATTATATTATTATTCTTATTCATTGATAAAAATCCAAAATTAGGGTTTGGATTCCATATCTGATTTATTCTTCATATATAACATTATTAATTAAGTTAAAATAATTAACTTAATTAGACTAGTATAAATTCATATATTAAAATAAATAATTATTATAGTAATTCTAAAAATCATTTCATATATTATTTAAATAATATATAATCATATTTTCATAGAAAATAATTAATGAAAACATTTCTGCTATAAAATTAATTATTATAAGAATAAACTTTATAATAGTCAATAATTCTAAAATAAAATTATTTGTAAATATTCATGTAATAAATATATTTTTATTTAATACATACGCTTTATCTTGTACAAATCCTCATCCTTAAAATAAAAAAAAAATTATACGCAAAATTTTTGATTTAATTATATAAAAAATATCGGGTTATTATAATCCTACTTAAGTTTAAACATAGTCTTAATACAACATAATAATCTTAAACATAAAAAGGGACAAGCTAGTCGGTAGCCTTGCCCTTGCCCTTGCCCTTGTCTACTTCAAAGACACCTCCCTGTTCTTCCTTAACTGAAAGGTTTTAAATAAGCAAGGATGAGAACAAATTGCCCAGCAAGTAATATACAACAAGGGTCTATTATCACCAGGTTTGAATTATTGAAGTGCCATTTCTAGGATAGTCTAAAGTTTCAGAATAACATCACGGATAAGGAATATCAACAATTCTTGGAATAAGAATGACAATTCAATATAAATCAACAGATGTATATGAATTCAACGACTAACAATGTATCCAACTGGATAAGCAATTTATACTGAGCAGTCACTAAGGACTATTGAACTTCCACTAGAGTTATCAATATTAAACTGATAGCCCAGAAATATCAAGTACTATAGATGATCAGTCTACAATACTTTACGTTATGCATAACACCACAATAATAAACCATTCATGTGTTGGGGTTTCCAACAACATACACTCCCCTTACCATAAGGGTTGTCCAACTGAGTTTTTAAGATTTTGGCACCAATCAAGTGGTTTGGATAGTTTTATAAACATGCATATAGTCTAGCCGAATCAAATGGCATCGACTCTTTCACAATATTCAAGAACAATACTAAGTTCATTATGAATAATAGTTTTCACAAGAGTTTAAGCATAATGGTTCATTTGAATGAGAAAGCAATATAACTTGTATTCAAAGAGATAAGCTTACGGTGTTTGTCGAATATAGTAATGCCAAGGTTTAGGATACTTGCTCAATAATAAGATAGGGTTAGAAACTTGCCTTACGCGTAGTTTATCCTCGTTTAAGAATTCAACACTTTCGAATCCTATTTATAACGTATTATATGTTCAAGATGTTCATTAGCTAACATAGTCTTTAATCAAGCTTGACATGATACAAGTAGGCATGTAAGGTACAAAATCAGTTTATACGTCATCATAAATCAAATACTTAGTTACTTCATAAGCAAATCAAGAATGCTCAAGGTTAAGACCTCCTTACTTATGGACTTTTCATTTCAATGCAACACCAACTTATCGACTAAGCAGCACACGTATTTATACACATCAATAGGTTTTAGATCACATTTAGCATTATAGGCATCATACAAGTTACTATCCAAAAGTCAGAACTCACTAACTGTGATTCCAGACTGGCGCGACCGCGCCTGATTTGCACTAAGGAGACGCGCGGCTCCCAGTTCAAACCTGGGCTGAGTAGTTATTTGCTTGGCCTAGCTTGTCCATCCTTACATACATAACATATATTAACATGTCAAGGGTCCTTTCGTATCTTTCAAGTTCAATCTAGGTCCCGTCTTGCACAATACGGTTCTAAGTTGAACATCTCAACGATTTAAGACTATTTAAGGTTATGAAATCACAAAGTCCAACATGCTTGATTCTTAAACATATAAGGTAGTCATATAAATCATATTAGACATGCTTCTGAGTATTCATATCTCATACGTGTATTTAACATCGTTTTGTTTTGAAATATGCTTCGTTTATGATTTCCTTAAATTTCGATACCTAAGTATGATAATATATATATATATATATATATATATATATATATATATATATATAATGATACATGAGTGAGTCTAAGAGTATTATTCGACATGTTCATAATTATCAGATTCTAACACTCAAGGTAGTATATAAACATTCACATTCAAAGTTCATATTTTCATTTAGTAAAACTCACTAATAAGTCTAACATGTTCATGCTTTAATATGAAACTCATATACTTAAGTTAGTATGTCCGACATGCATTTCAAAACCATATTAGCATGCTTGCAAGGTCATAATATGCATTATTCAAGTTTACCATTTCTAGCTTTTCCAAAACTTGAAGTTTTCTTGAAAACTTAGCTCAAATCAAGCTAAAACAACATATCATATTCACAACAATATCTAACCACATGATAGGGTCATTTATAGGCTTAACCTAACTACCATATCATGCTCAAAACAAATCAGAAATCTCAAATCAGCATCTAATAAAAATACCACGCGCGATCGCGCGATATTAGCCTATGGAAGTGGTGCGGCCGCACCACTTCGAATATTGAAAAAAAATTGCTCTGCAGAAGCAGAGCCTTAACACAAGAGATGCTACACTTGCAACCAGACTACCTGCAAAGCTCCTAGATATGCATGCAAACTTAGACAACACAATGGCATGCTATCATACATCAATTAACAGAGAATTCAAGTAAATTATAAGAATTTGACAAAACTCAATACTAAGAACATGAGAATAGAAATGCTACCTCTTGAAGCTTGAATTAAACTTCTTCACTACTCTGATTATACACTCCTCAAAACTTAGCAACTCACACTCTCTATTCACACTTAACAGACAATTCAAGCAATCAGAGAATGGAGAAGGAGGGGTGTCATTTATAGAGAATAAAGTGTCCAGTTCATGGAATTACACCATGGTTTGATCCAACAGAAATTGAGAAGAAATGTGGGATAAAGAAGAGTTGGCTAACTTCCATCCCGTAGCCATCATCACAACCATCTTCTTAGCCTTTTCATTTCGCTGAGTTTCACGTAATAGGTAGGGGATAGGCCATTGGCCTAATGCGTAACTAGCAACTGAGACTCTAATTTGGGACATGGGTATTAAATCTCAACAATTAGGTTTATAATGCTTACTTTATTCCCAAAAATGTAATTTTAATGTGTTAAGGATACTACATACTAGAAGTTAAGGATTATTTATATACTCACATCTTATAATCCATGTACATTATTCTAGTCTAATTATTATTTATAATATGTATGGACTCCATTAAATTACCCACTAGTAATTAATATCTCCGTAAAACTTTATTATTCCAGTTATACTCACTTATTGGAATAGTTTGAAATTCTTTGACCGAGTACATCTTTTAATGTTTCCACACATACTCCATGTCACCTAAACAATTGTCTTTGTAACTTATAATTCCCTACACTTTGTCATATAGTTTATATATATTTCATAGCCATACTAATGTGTCACACCACATCTTCTTTTTAATACAAGAACTATATAATATTCACACACATTAATTAATAATACCGTTCTAATTATGCAATTTACTGTACTCATAATAACCATTAGTAATCACATAACATTAATTAATTACCAATAAAAGTTAATTAATATTTCACAATAGCAATTAACAATTAATTGTTCACTTGATAATTCCTTCGTCGATTAATATTACTATTAATATTTAACCGAAATTCTTTAATAACTAATAACAATTAATATAGATTAATTGTTCGCTTAACAATTCTTTCGTTAATTAATATAATCACTATTATATCTCATCACGGTGCCACACAAGGCATTTAACGAGTTCATCACAAATTCCATGTATTCTCAATTATTCAATTATTTAATATAATTGAGTTAACTCATCTCGTAACACAAAATCATTTATATCCAAATACATATTCATTTCCATTAATATATCTATTTATTAATACGTGAAAATTCTCGGGTATTACAGGATTGATGTGTCCCTCCCTTCCGTATTTGTAGCATACGACCGGTGGTCGTTCTCCTTCCTTGAAAACGGGTGCTGGTGCTGCTGTCTTTCCATCATTATTAAACCTTCTCTTCTTGAAATTTTCACTTCTATTATCTTGTCCATGATTACCACCGAAGTGGTTACCATTTCTAGCATGTTGATTTCCTCCACGTTTGTTGTCACCTTTTTGATGACTGCTACCACTGGTATTATCATTTTGTCGGCTGCTATCTTGTGGTTGGGCTGAGTCATTATCGCGCTCTAATAACTGAGCCCTATTCACAACATCTGAATACAAGCAAAGTTTGTGAGAAATGAGGTATTGACGTATTTTAGGTTTCAAACCTCTTAGAAACATTCGCGCCATATGCTCCTCATTATTTACCAAATGGGATGCAAACCTGGATAACTCGATAAACTTAGCCTCGCACTGCGATACAGTCATATTGTTTTGTTCGAGCTTGATGAATTCTACCTTCTTCATGTGACGAATACTTTTAGGAAAGTACTTGTCGTTAAACAATTCTTAGAACTTATCTCAAGACATCTTTAGTGCGGCAGGCTGAGTACGTTTTATAGATTCCCACCAATGATCTGCCTCTCCTCGTAACATGAAGGTGGCAAAGGGAACCTTTTTCTCCTCGGAGCATCCCAAGACATTAAATATCTTGGTGATTTGCTTAATCCACGTCTCAGCCTTAATTGGTTTTGGATTTCCCAAAAACTCTGGTGGTCCCAGCTCCTTGAATTTCTTAACGGTGACCATCCGTGAGTTGCCAGTATTTCCACTGTAACGCCCGAGAAAATCGAATTTTATGTGAATTAAATTTTTATTTGATTATTTGAATTAAATTAATTTAATTTTTTATTTATTTGAGTAACCTGTTTAAAGATCGTTCTATGACCTAGAATGTGCGGATGTGGTAAGGATTCTGGCAATGTGCTAGGATTAATTGTTATGAATTTCCAAGACAAAAATGGAAGTTTTCTAAGAAGTTTTTATAAAAACACAATTCATCCGTTTCTGCTCGGAGATTAAGTTTGAATTTCTGATAAACGCGTAATGATAGAATACTAAGACGTAATGGAATATTTAATAATATTTCAGTTATGGCAAATGAAGTTTTCGCCTGCGGACTTAAAACATAAGGGTTGAGGAAAAGTGAGTTTCGAGAATTTAATGGCTACGTATAATGATTAGAGTTATTATATGTGAGAAATACGAGTGTGATACTAGTTATTATATGAGTATAGTATAAAGATTATTACGATGTATAATACAAATATCGTATGAACTGTATACGAGAATTGTACGAGTAAAATACGAGTAATTCTTAATAGACTTTAGTAAGTGGACTTTATCATTTCCAATTGGACTTGGATCATGTCAAGCCCAAGCTAGGCCAACAAGAATTTATGCTAAGGCCCAAATTAATAAACTAAACCGTGGATCGAACCGATGGGTCACCAGATGGTTAAAACCCATAGGTGATCCAAAAAGCTAGGTGGGCCGGCCACTTGGTGGCCAAGTAAAGTGCATTTACTTGGTGGCTAAGTAATGGAATAGTAAGGAGGTTGACCTAATGACCATTTTACCCTCCATTAGGTTTTCCTATATTAGAGAAGCTAGGTTGGATCATTTTATTGTTTCACTAACTCTAGATAATATATTGAGAGAGAGAAATAGAGCTTTAACAAGTAATCAAGAGGAGTTAAGAGCAAAGTATACAAGCTTTATCAAGAACGTGAAGAACGTTAAGGTAATAATATGTAAACCCTAGTTTTTGATCCTTTTCTATTTCTTTTTCCTAGAAAAGTATGAATTGATGGAGCATGTCTCTTCCGGAGTAATAAGGATAACCAATAGTGGATTAAAACATTATAAGCGATGTATGATTAAGAATCATAAGCGTTTAAGAAATTTTACGCGAAGAAAATCGATAAGCGTTTGTTTGGTTGTTAATGGACAAATTGAAAACCATTATAGGTTATGTGCATATTGTTTAGTTAGGATGTAGATGATGAATCAATGGAGTTGTTCCATTTGTTTTGGAGTATAAAACTCGAGTAACGAAGTTATGGCGAAATTTACGAGATTAAATGTTAAACGTTAAAATCGTAGATTTTTCAAAATTATAGTCGAAAGTTGTCGCTTAACTTGGAAACCTTGGTTTTTAATGGCATATCGTAGAATAACGTATTTAAGAGTCGTGGACTCAAGAATCGTCGAAATCTGACTTAAAACGAAGAAAATGAGTTATGAATGCTAACGAGCATTAAACGAACGCGTAATAAAAAGTTAATAAGTGAATTCAATGTTAACCGATTTAAAAATTACTTTTGTCTGGATGAAATTAAAGTATATGAGATATGTAAGATAATGGCTTTTGAACGAGCCAATTTCGACTTATAACGACCAAGTTACGAGTCCAAAAAGAATCAAATTGGAAATCAAAGAGAATGTTCATGGTCTTTTGACCTACTCAGAATTTCGAAGTCACTATATGTGCTTCGAAATTGTTTTATGAGATGAGAAGTGCTATTCAATGTTTAATAGTACTTCATAACTATATGTTCAGTAATGAAAGAAAAATCATATGATTCTCGACGTGGTATTAATATTATACATTGTTAGACTTGCTGAGCTAGTTATGTTCACTCCTTGCTTGAATTATATGATTGCAGCTAAGGCCGAGCGAACTAAGGGTTCTAATAAAGATAAAGGCAAAGCGAAGATGAATAATTAGTTTATCCTGTAATAGACTAGTATGTTTGTATGAATTATATTATGGTAAGCAAAGAATGGATTGGTTAATAGAACTTGGGAAATGATTTATTATAATTGTAATAATAATGTAGTTGATACACTCATTTTGATGTTGTTTTAATGGAATGAATGTATAGTTGGTAGTACAATGTAGCACCATCTGTCGGGTTGGAAGATACCCTGGATTTGGGGGTGTCACAGGTTGGTATCAAAGCATTAGGTTATAAAACTTAAGGGGGGAAGAACCTTAGGCTAATAACCTTATTAGTAGATGAGAAGTAGAAGTGAATGAACTCTCGTAGAATGAGTTAATTAAGTATTGAGGAAACTCAGTACTGAAAGATTTAAAAGATGGAAATTAACCCTAAATAAATTAAATGTGATTTATGCTTATACTATTGTGTATTATGTACTAATCAACATGTTATGTGTGATTGTAGATGTCCATCGATAGCTTCATGTTTAGGGATATGTTGGTCGATGTGGGTGAGGAGATGGAAGTAGCATCGTTTAATACGGTGGTACCTGCACTAGAGCCAACACCTCTAGAGGCAACGAAGGCATTGTATCTAGCAGTGCTTGACCGGAATGTGCAACTGCGCACTATTGTGCAGAACCAGAGAGAGGAGATTGTTAATCACCATAAAGCTAAGGAATCTGCAGAAGCAGATTTTAAGAAAGAGCATGATGAGAAAGTGCTCATGAAGGATAAGGCAACGGAGTTTAAGAATGAGGCCGATAAGCTTTGTAAAGAATTGGGGGAGAAGAACCAGAAGATAGCACGGATGTCTTACATCCATAAGAGTGCTCATAAGGATTTCAAGCTGAAAGTTGCTTGTTATTCCATTGAGTCAGGACAAACCCGTCATACTATTAGTCAGGATATTGTGTCGATTCTTGCGAATGAGAAGCAGGAAGATGCTGTTATGCATTATTAGAAGTCTAGAGCGGCAAATATGTGTGTAGTGACGTAAAACCCTCTTTTGTATAATTAAAGGGTAGTCTTTTTATAAATCCCAATTTTTGTGAAGTTCAATTGCGGGATAGAAATGTAATAGCTTTTGGCTATGGAAAAGAATTGTAAATAGTTCAAACTATGAAGGAGCATATGAATATAATGAAGTTTTTATTAAATATGCTTTGTATCGTATGAGTTGTTGTTTGACGAGTAATAACTAAGTAAGCAAATAGATAATAATGAAATTTTATTTATTTATTCAGAAAAATGCTTCCAAGAAGGAGACAACGTAATCAGGAGGCTGAGTCTGTGACACCCCCAAATCCTGGTACTTCATTTCCTCAAGATTTGGTGTTCACATGATCAAAACATTCATTTATAACTATCCAATCATAATGAAATTGAATAATAAACCTGCCCATACATGTTTATATTAAATAAAATCTCCCAGGTTATCTAACCTTTACAAAAATCATACATGCGGAAAAATAAATAAACTTCATTACAATCTTTAAACCAAAGTCTAATAATAAAACTATCGAAACTATTGCAAGTCTTCAATACTTGTTCATCTTTCCCTCTCCCTTACTGGTGCAAGGTACGTCACCCTTTTCAGCTTTAGCTGTAAGAATTTTACAGGCAAGAGTGAGCAAACAAGGCTAACTTGGAACAATAGTAGATAAAACTTTAACCATTACATCATTTTCCAAATACTAGGCTTAATAGAACCGAACAATATGTTCTATTAACATTCCACAAATCATAACATTCACTGAGGGTCTAATGACCACGAACCCTATCCACAGTTATAAGTAATCTTTCAACTTTAACTATAACAGTCATACGACTGCAAGGACTCAAAGGTACTTAGGGGGATCAATCCTTCGTACATGTATTGTATACAAATATTTCAGCACAAAGTATAAAACTAAGTGCAACCCCTAAAAATAAGGTTGTTCATCTCAATACTTAGAGTACAAGTCCGCACCAAAGTCCGTTTAGTTTGGATACACTTCAAGGTAATTTAGAGTTCAACGAGGATGAAGATGGAAGAGATGGATAAAATATTCAATACCGTGATCAATCGAGCTCAAGATCGGGTCATGGGTTATCCAATTTAGTTCAAGACTTTGCCATCATATCGGGTCACGGTATTGAATACACTTCAAGGTAATTTGGAGTCACGCATGCTCTCAGCATATATTCCAATGTCTGGATCGTTCGTTCGCTTTGGTCATCTGTTTGTGGATGATAAGCCGTACTCATTCGCAACTGAGTTCCCATGCTTTCTTGTAGTTTCTTCCAGAAATTTGAAGTGGATCACGGGTCTCAATCGGACATAATTGACACTGGCACTCCATGTCTCGAAACGATCTCTTTGATGTACAATCTTGCCAACTGCTCAAGATTGAACCTAATCTTTATTGGTAAAAAGTGCGTTGATTTTGTCAATCTGTCCACTATCACCCAAATTGCATCACATCCTCTCTGTGTAGTTGGAAGACCCATCACAAAATTCATCGTGATGTGCTCCCACTTCCATTACGGTATTTCCAACGGTTGAAGTAATCTGTTAGGTCTTTGATGTTCGGCTTTTACTCTTTGACATGTCATACATTTTACCACGCATTCTGCAACATCCCTTTTCATATTCGACCACCAAAAATGTCGGCGTAAATCTTGATACATCTTCGTGCTTCCTGGATGAATCGAATATATTGAGCTATGAGCTTCGATTAATATTTTGTCTTTCAGCTCTGGTGTTGCTGGGACCCAGATTCTTCCCTCGTACCGTAGTAATCCTTCGATATCGATCTTGTATTTCAAATCGCTATCGTTAACCATAATCTCTTTTGTCTTCCCACATTCTTCATCTTGTAACTGGGCGTTCTTCATCTTTTCCAATAAAGTTGGACCGGCTTCTAACTGGAATAGTCATTCGTCGGATTCCTGTGGAAATTTGATTTCTAGCTCTAGCTTTGTCATTGCTGAAATGAGCTCCTCCTGAGTTGTTATCAGCATCAACTTCTTCCGACCTTTTCTGCTTAAAGCATCTGCAACCACATTCGCTTTGCCTGGATGATAAAAGATCTCACAATCATAATCTTTTATCAATTCCATCCACCTTCTCTGACGCATGTTCAGATCCTTCTGAGTGAAAATATACTTCAGACTTTTGTGGTCTGTGTAGATCTCACATTTCTCTCCATAAAGATAGTGTCTCCATATCTTGAGAGCAAATACTACTGCAACCAATTCAAAATCATGAGTCGGATAACCTTTCTCATAATCCTTCAGTTGTCTTAATGCATAGGCAATAACTTTGCCGTTCTGCATAAGAACACAACCCAATTCTTTGTGTGAGGCATCACTATACACCACAAAATTTCTTATATTATTCGACAGGGTTAACACATGTGCCACACTTAGCTTCTTCTTCAAATCTTGGAAGCTCTCTTCACATTTGTCCTTCCAAACGAATTTCACAGCTTTCCGTGTTAAATTTGTTAATGGTGTGGCTATCTTGGAAAAATCTTGAATGAATCTTCTATAATAAACAGCCAGTCCCAAGAAACTCCTCACCTCCGAAGGTGTCCTTGGTTGTTCCCAATTTATTACCGCTTCCACTTTCGATGGATCCACTGAAATCCTATCTTTGTCAATCATATGACCCAAAAATTGTACACGATCGAACCAAAATTCGCACTTAGAGAATTTTGCGTATAGCTTTTCCTTTCTTAGTGTCTCCAATGTCAAACGTAAATGTTCCACGTGCTCTTCTTGAGTTTTGGAATACACCAGGATGTCGTCTATAAATACCACTACGAACTTGTCTAAGAATGGTTTAAATACCCTGTTCATCAAATCCATGAACGCAACAGGGGCATTTGTTAAACCAAAAGACATCACCAAAAACTCGTAATGTCCATACCAAGTTCTGAATGCCGTTCTAGGTATATCCTCCTTTCTTACCTTCAATTGGTGATACCCACTTCTCAAATCTATTTTTGAGAAGTATTTAGCACCCTTCAACTGATCAAACAAGTCATCTATTCTAGGCAACGGATACTTATTCTTAATAGTGACCTTGTTTAACTCCCTATAATCAATGCAAAGACGCATTGATCCGTCCTTCTTCTTCACGAATAATACTGGCGCTCCCCACGGTGATACAGTTGGTTGAATATATTTCTTGTCCAGCAGCTCTTGCAGTTGCACCATCAGTTCCTTTATTTCTACCGGAGCCATTCTGTACGGGGCCTTTGATATCGGTGCAGTTCCTGACGCTAAGTCGATTACGAACTCAATCTCTATGTCAGGCGGAAGTCCTGGTAAATTATCCAGAAACACATCTACAAATTCGCTAACCACTGGTATTTCTTCCAGTTTCACACCCTTCTTCTGAGTATCGACTATGTAAGCTAAATAACCCATACAGCCTTTACTTAACAACTTCTTGGCCTGCATAATCGTCAGACATTTCATTTGTCTAGGCGACTAACTACTATAGAATACAACCTTTGACAGAGTCATAAGGTTTACACACTTCTTGTGGCAATCAATTACTGCTCCATATTTGAACAACCAATCCATTCCCAAAATAACATCAAATTCCCCGAGTCTAATCGGAATTAAACCTACTATTAGGATATTCCCTTTAATGTTCACTCTACATTTCTTGTATACGAATCTAACAGGAATCACTTTCCTATTCACAATTTCTATGTTCAAAGGGAAATTCAGTTCTTCTCTAGGCAATTCTAACCTCTTAGCAAATTCATCAGATATAAACGAGCAAGTAGCACCCGAATCAAATAATACACAAGCATTAATATTGTTGATTGGGATAATACCTGACACCACATCTTTCGATTGCACAACATCCTGCACAGTCATGTTGAATGTTCTGGCTGCGGGTTTGTTTGATGTTGTAGGTCTAGCAATGGCCCATGTTCCTCCACTGCTACCTCCCTTGCTTCTTGCCGTTTCTCTAACATTCTTCTAAGGGCATTCACGAGTAAAGTGATCCTTGGATCCGCACGTGAAACAGACATTCTTCTTGGGTTGGGTGCAATTTGGGGCCATGTGACCTTCCTGGCCACAGTTGAAACATGCATGTTTCCCCATCAAGCACACCCCCTTATGAAACCTCCCGCATGTGACACATGCTTCAAACTTCCTAAATTGCTTGTTACCCTGCTGGTTTCCAGTACCCCCGTTTCCGTTCCACTTCCTCTTCAAATTGTAGTAGTTGTTGTTGTTACCATTTCCATTGCCTCCGCTACCATTCTTCACTTTCCCTTCATTCTTCTTCTTCTTCTTCTTCTGTTCTTGATTAAATTTTGTCACTGCCTCGCCTCCACCTTCAGCGAGTACTGCCTTCTCCATCACCGCTGTAAACATCTTCAACTGGAACCGGGAAACCCTACTGTACAGCCAGGGCTTCAGTCCCTGTTCAAATCTCTTCACCTTACGCTCGTCTATGCTGACCTGATATGGCGCAAACCTCGCCAATTCGTTGAATTTCGCGGCATACTCAGATACCGTCATCGTTCCCTACTTCAGTTCCAAAAACTGAACTTCTAACTGATTCTTCGAACTCTCTGGGAAATAGGTCTCGAAGAATAACTTCTTGAACCTATCCCAGGTCATCACCCCTGGTCCTTCTCGGGTTTTATTGGACTGCCACCAATAACTAGCTTCTTCTTTCAACATGAACGTTGCAAAAGCAGTCTTCTGCTCATCCCCTACCCTAGCGACTTCAAATACTTTCTCTATTTCCATAATCCAGGTCTGTGCCTCGACTGGATTCATGAACCCACAGAATTCAGGTGGTCCAACCGCCTTAAACTCCTTAAACGTTGTGCCTTGATTTTGAGGTTGATTATGTAACGCTCCTGTTAGTAACGTTACTAGTTGTTGGACGGGATTCTCTTCAACATCGTTATTGTTAGTTCTCTCATTGGTTCTCTGTCGGGGTGGTTCACGTCTGGGAGGCATTTTTCGATAAAAAAAACATATATTAGACTATTACTCAACTTCTTTAAGTACTTGCTAATTACTTGCCTCCATAAAAGAAATAACCACATAACACATAACACTTTGAATAAAATAATAACTTTTATTTATTCATCATTACTTCGAAAAACATAATAATAATAGCATCACTGCTATTTATATTCCTTCCCTGAACTACAAAAATTATAGGACAACATCATCATTCTCATATCCCATGGTTACTTAACACTAGAGATTTAAACATTATTTAACACTTATTACGTGCATAACATTCACATTTCCTACGATGATCTATTAAGATACTCCGTAGCCTTTCAACGCTCTTCTTCCATAACTCGAAACATTATTCGGCGATCTAACACGTATGATGGCAGAGTCTCAAACTGAATTGGATAACCCATGACCCGATCTTGAGCTCGATTGATCACGGTATTGAATACTTTATCCATATCTTCCATCTTTCATCATCTTCAGTCTGCATCAGCTTCTCTTCAACATTAGTTAGACGTTCATCTCGATCCTGGATATCGTCGTCCTTCTGTGTCATTGCAGTCTGTTATTCAGCTACTATCTCCTGTAACTCCGCAACTGTGTCCTGAAGTTCCACGTTACGGTTGTATACTTCATCGTACATATGAGCAGCCATCGAGGTTAGTGGAGTCTCTTCCTCCTCGTCCTCGTTATCCTCATCCTCTTGTGGCAACTCCACGGAATCCTCCTCATCCGTCTCCACATCATCATCCTCATCTTCAACCACTGTGACCAACGGGGCTGACTCCCGTGACAGTAGTTGTTCCCAAACAACCTGAATGTCGCGAAGCTCCTCCTCTATAGACATATGAGGTCCTTCCACTCTAGCCTGATTGGATTCTCCGACATTAGTCATCCTGACAACAAAGTTTTAAAGTTTTAATTACAAATCATTCTACTCGACACTCACGAGCGCATAAGTTATAAACTGTGATAATCCGGGATTTCGAATAATCAAAATTTTACGAATAATTTTTTTTATTAATATATTAATATTGATTATTAATTTTGTGACAAGTATCTGTGATACGAGTCTTGAGAAGGTCAATTTGTGTATTGACTAATAAATTTAGAGTAGAGTTGTGCTTAACAGCTTTAGAAACCCTAGTCCTAATTTATGGAAAGGGATTCGATATATATATATATATATATATATATATATATATATATATATATATATATATATAATATAAAATAATATATATTGATGAGTGCGTGTTTGTACTATATGATATTATTGATCAATGATTGATCGGGTAGGGTAAAATATTAGTAAACCCTAGTAAGGGATTAGAAATGCTAATCCAAGATTAAAAACCCTAACGTGTAGTTAGGAACCCTAATCAAAAGTCGAGAAACCCTAAAAATTTAATTCGAGAATCCTAAACCCTAATTAAGAAACCCTAATCCTAATTAGTAAGCCATAAAGTGATTAGTAAACATTAATGTGTTTAGTAAACCTGTAATATAATTAGGAAACACCAATTATATTTTTGAAATCTTGATTTTCTATTTTTAAAGTCCTAATTTAGAAAATCCTAGAAGTTAAGGGTGTAAAACTTAAGGATTAGAACCTTAGGGTTAAAACCCTAAGGGTTTGGTAAATTCCAAGTACGCCATTAAAATTACGTGTACAAAGTCCAAAATACCCTTTTTCTTAGATTTTTAGTAAAAAGATTTGCAAATCTAGTGAGTCATCACTTAAAGTTTATCCCATGTGCTAGAAATAAGCTCCAATCTTATCCAAATGGACACCTAGCATGCTTAGATTCATTGCACCAAATGATTATAAGAGATTAAGAGAGAGAAAGTTACTAAAGTTGGCTAAGTTACTATCTTACTCTCAACAAACTCTCTCTCTCCCAACCACCGAAATTCTTAAGTAAATCAGTCACTAAGTAGCCTCCTGGAACATCAAGTTCAGTTTAGGAAGATCAAGATCAAGATTTGGACAAGAGAGGTATAAACCCAAACTCAACTTTGATCTTGTATGCAAAGAAAGATTTTTTGTGTTTAGGTGTTTAGATTTATGTTAGAAGTTGTTTTTAGATGATCTATGATGATCCATCATAGATTCATAGCATCAAAGTTGGTAAAAATCGAAGTTTTCAAAAACTGCTCAAGAACAGTCAAAGTCGTCTGACAAGCTAATGTCAGTGGCTGTAGATCTTTGTGTATTTATGATTTTTGTTGTTTGATGTTTTGGATCTGTAGTCTGGTAGTAGGTCTTTGTTCTGAAATTGAAATAACAGTTATATGATGTATAGATTTCATTTTATTCATGGTCAAACACCGTTGACCGAGCTTGACCGGCTGAAAATTTGGGCAACCTATAAAGTTAAAAAACCATGTCTGACAAGTATTTGGAAGGCCCAGATCTGGTCGTTATGATGTTATTTGTTAATGTTGTTGTAATGTACTTGTAGATTGTTGTCTGGAGTATAGATCTATGCCTTAAGATCCTTTGAACCATCATCTGGTCGAATAGAGTAAATGGTCATACTAGGCCTGTCAATCCTGGTTGCGGTTTCTGGAAAACCCAGAATCCGGAAGAACACAATTTCTGACAATGTTTGACCAGATTAAGTATGGTGCTTCTGATGTATTCGAATTGAGTTAGTGTTATGTTATTGTTCCTTGTAATGTGTACTACCGTTTTGAACCAAGAACACACCCATAAAATGATTAGAACCTTGATCAAATCGTGATTGAAAGTGTCTAGTCAACACTGTCTGGGTTTCTAGGTTACCCAGAAAACCCAGATTTCGCCTGACAGAATGTTTAAGAGATTAGATCGTTTTGTTGTTTGGTTGTATGACAAAGATGATGCTTGGATGCTGTAGTGTTACATAAACACTACACAATCACAGTTCAAGATAGCCCAGAAACACATTACACAGAGAATCATTAGTGATCAAACGATGACCCTTAAAAACGAAGCTGTCAGTGTTCTTGAGCTCAAGAACACCAACAGCGATGGTTTATTTATTTTCTAATTTCTGAATTTTCTGAAAAATGATTAAAAATAGAAAATAAATTATAAAAATTACTCAAAATGGTTTTAAAAATTATTTTAAATTCTAAAAAATAATTTTTAATTATTTGGGACATTTTTTTATTAATATTTATAATTATTTAAATATTAAAGATATTTTATTTATTTAATTAGTGTATTAAATAAATTAGAGAAAAATGATTTAATATTATGAAAAATCATTTTAAATAAGAATTAAGTGTTAAAAAATATTTTGAATTATAAAATATATATTTCAATATTTTTGGAGAATTCACATTAATAGATTAATATTAATGATATTAGATTTATTTAATTATTATATTAAATAAATGAATTAAAAGTGATTTTATTGATTTAAAAATTATTTAAAAATGAGAAAAATATTTTAAAAATATTTTAAGTTATAATTAATGACTTTTAATATTTTGATAATAATTTCATTAATATTTAAATATTAATGGTGATGATTTAAAAATAATTTTAATTACTTTAAAAATCATTTAAGTAGAATATTGATGATTTAAAAATATTTTAAGTTATTAATAATAACTTTAATATTTTGACAAGTTTGATATTAATATTTTTATATTATTAAATATTAATAATGATAACATTATTTGATAATTAAATCAATTAAAAATGATTTAAGTGTTCGAAAAATTATTATAAATTATAGTAATTGTTTATATATTATTAAAAGCTTCTGGAAAATATTATAAACGATATTTGAACTATCTAAAATAATATTGAAGCTTAGAGACCAAGTTTAATTGATAATCAATGTGTTAATTGTTGGATAAGGAGACCAGAACACCGAGAAGGGACCGAAGTCCGACCAGACCGAAATAGTTAGACTGGATAGGTGTTTATATAGGTTATAAACACTGATGTGATTATGTGGTAATGTGCCTAGTAGAAGTGTGACTGTAGAATACAGTGTTACATGTTATAAATGATTGTGCTAATTGTGAGACCGACATTGTTGATTATAGGTCTTACGAACGCAGTTAATTATATTGTGTAGCTGTAATCAACGCGAAAGGCAAGTTTCCTAACTCAACCTTGAGTTATATTCATTCAATTATTTTAATGGTTAATTATTGATAATTATACCATGTCCAGGGAATTTATTGTTGATTATTCGCAGTTAGTGCATGATTAATAATTCAAACTGAATTACTAATTCAGAAAATATATATTCGTAGAATTACTGTTGTTGGATATTTATATCTGTAGAAACTAATATTGACAGTACAGATAATTCCTGCTTATTGTCAAATTATATTGAGAAATGTCCTAGCTAATTATTCTGGCTAGACGAACATTTGTTAGAACTTGATAAATACGAGAAGAGAAATCAATTGTTATTGATAGATCGATGCCTATTGTTTCGGCTAGATCGATAAGTAAATAGAATTTAAAATCACAGTATTTCGTTGTTAAATCAAATTCTTGATTCTGAGACTGAGAAGAATAACCTTTTATATAAAGGGAACATTTTAGGTCGTATATTCGACCATTCTGCGCTGTTAAGTATTATGCATAATATAGGGTACAAGGAGTTGGCTGGCTCTAAGTACTTATAGAGGGGTATGATTTAATCTTTATGGTTATCTGATACACCTGCGTATGTATCAAAGTAAACCTTTAATAGATACTCGAGAAAATAAGTTCTAGATCTAGTGTGATCGCTCAGCATAAATCTGAAAAATATTCCACTTTGTTATTGCTTAGAATTAATTCTTGATTATTCAATCGAATATCGTAGAAACTTTGAAAGCGTTGTACTCTTTCGTTATCAAATTATTGCGTTGACTAGAATATGACAAGACTTGTTATTGATTAATGATTTGTTCAGCCATTTCGAAGTTCACCAAACTTTAGTTTCATTCTATCAAAATAGATAGTCTGTTCTTGTTAATTCGTATATATTTATTGTATGTCTTAACTTGCGGGGCAAACTTGTTGCTCACCCTTGCTATAAATAAAACATTTCAGCTAGGAATGAAGAGGCCAGCGTGTCAAAGAAGACAAAGGCAAAGGCAAGATGCTGGAGTAGTTATAATAAACATTATTATTATTATGTTGTATTGTAAACCCTTTTTGTTTATCTAAGGGGTATATTTGTAAATTTAAGGTTAGCAAACCTGGGACTTATGTATTAACAACTTATGTTAATGACTTATGTATTCCTATTTATATATGAATGAGTAGTTAAATTGTATTATATTGTGGATCGTGAACACCAAACTCGGGGGTCAGGTAACCCGAATTTGGGGGTGTCACATAAACACATAAGCACATAAGTGTTTTGTTACTTCTTCCTAAAACTCAATAAGAGTTATCACCACTATCTTTTCAAAGGTTACTTCCTAAGGCTTTTCCCCCACCTAAGGTTCATAACCTAAAGCTTTGATACCAACTTGTGACACCCCCAAATCCTGGTACTTCATTTCCTCAAGATTTGGTGTTCACATGATCAAAACATTCATTTATAACTATCCAATCATAATAAAATTGAATAATAAATCTGCCCATACAGGATTACATTAAATAAAATCTCCCAGGTTATCTAACCTTTACAAAAATCATACATGCAGAAAATTAAATAAACTTCATTACAATCTTTAAACCAAAGTCTGATAATAAAACTATCGAAACTATTGCAAGTCTTTAATACTTGTTCATCTTTCCCTTTCCCTTACTGGTGCTAGGTACGTCACCCTTTTCAGCTTTAGCTGTAAGAATTTTACAGGCAAGAGTGAGCAAACAAGGCTCACTTGGAATAATAATAGATAAAACTTTAACCTTTACATCATTTGCCAAATACTATGCTTAATAGAACCGAACAATATGTTCTATTAACATTCCACAAATCATAACATTCACTAAGGGTTTAATGACCACGAACCCTGTCCACAGTTATAAGTAATCTTTCAACTTTAACTATAACAGTCATACGACTGCAAGGACTCAAAGGTACTTTGGGGGATCAATCCTTCGTACATGTATTGTATACAAACATTTCAGTACAAAGTATAAAACTAAGTGCAACCCCTAAAAATAGGGTTGTTCATCTCAGTACTTAGAGTACAAGTCTGCACCAAAGTCCGTTTGGTTTGGATACACTTCAAGGTAATTTGGAGTTCAACGGACATCAACTAAGGATTAGTTGAATAAAAGATAATAACACCATGTTATTGAATGATCATAACTAAATAAACATTTCGGTCTAAGTTCATGCTTTAGGAATAATCTAATAGCATAACAATTGAATAATCTATCACACCTTGCTTTGAACAACATTAAGCTAAGGTTATATCTTAGAATTTAATATCAAGCATGCATAACAAACAATAATTTGAACGATAAACTGATTCAACAGAATAAAGGTACTTGCATGCTAATATAACAAGTTTAGAGTTAGGAAAAACTTGCATAATCATAATAACTATCTCGACAAAAGTGTGGAGACGGGAAGCTTGTATCATCATGAATAACTAGATACAATCAAGTTGCTTAATGAAAATACTTTACTCAATATAATATAGAATTATGAAATTTGCATAACGACGATTTAGGTTTAGAAAAGCTTGCTCAACTATTAACAAAGTAGAGTTAAAGAACTTTCCTTGCGCGTAGATTAAACCGTTAATATCCAAATCACAATATCCTATATACATATGTTAACATGACACGATTAGTCATAATCAACTCTACATCACGTATGGTTTAAATGTCTAACCATGTAATCAAATTATATTCCTAAACGATAATAAACTCGCTAGGTAATAACACCATGTTCGTTCAACATATTACAATACTATAATAACAGAATTATTTGGTCATATAGCATTATAACTAAAAAATTTTAGACTTCTGTGTCGGACAAAAGCCTATCCTGAACCTTCTGTTAAGTGGCGTCGCGGCGCCACAGTTTGAACTGTGGCCCGCGCTGAGGTGGCGCTTTGGCACGAGAAACATATACGACTTCGGCGCTGCAGCTCGAAGTCTGGCGCTTCGGCGTTGACTTTGGCGCTGCGGCGCGAAGTCTGGCTGGGGCGCAATTTTTTTGGAGCTAAGGCACGAGATTTGACGCTGGAGAATGAATTTTGATGCTGGGGCGCCGAAACTCACAGAACCAAACCAGAAGAACAGAACAAGAAATTTTCTGTCCACTCAACACTGCTAACATCTAAATTTGACATGTATAACTTCACCTAAATTACCCATAAACATTAACAATCATATTCAACCAATTATCAACAATTTGACCAAAATTTTAGAAACTTAAATTTTGAAACACTGTTTTTAAAACTAAACTCCTTACTGACAGTTGATAATCTCAATGAACACTGTAAGTCTATAAAAATCCAATTTGATTCCTTTGAAATACAAGCATACCAACATATAAACCAATTAACATATATAGTTTAATTTCTAAATTAGCATACACTAATTCTTTTGTTATCATACACGATCACAGTTCATGTATAAATATATTTACTATAAAATAATTTTCCTTTTTCCTATATACGTAATCTAGCATACAATCTTAAGCATACAATCACATATATACATATGTTAATATAACAATTACAGTTACACGTACACGTAATATCATACGAAATTATAAAAACATAGTTCTACAGAAATTTCAATAAAAACCTTATACTCAGTGATATTCAAGAAAACAGAGAATACCAAGTTCATAGGAAATTGGCTTAAAACATATCTACGTACATATATTAAGGTCAGAGAAACATACCTTTTTGTTTGCTTAAGAATCTTTGTTAACAGGCTTGCTTTCACGTTTTCTCTCAAATTCTCTCAAAACTCTGAACTTCTTTCTTTTCTTTACTCTGTAAACCTTTCTTTGGCTTAAGACAAAATATACTCTACGTAATATTAAGTAAAACCAACGCTTACCTTTGAAACGTAGAAACTGACGCCTTAATAAATAATGCTAATAAATTATCGGTTATAAAAATTAATATATATATATATATATATATATATATATATATATATATATATATATATATATATATATATATTGTTTAACTAATATTATTAATTCAAAATTTAAAAGAAATCCAAAAGCCATAAGGCTTTGTTTGGCAAAACCATTTAAAAATTAAAGGATTAATATACTTAAACCTTGTTTGACAAACCATATTAAAATTACTTTAATTTATTTTACTAACTCTTTATAACATAGTTATTTGTCACACTTTATTTAATAATAATTTATTAAATAATTCTCTTAATCACATAACTTAATCCACACAACACATTAATTATTTAACAAATAAATAATTAACTAAATCAAATCAATCAAATTGAACAATTATTTTTCCAATAATAAACACATCCAATAAATATTTATATAAATCAATAATATTTATAATTTACATTTTAAAAAAATCTGGAATGTTACAGAGTCCCATAATGATAACCAAGGGAGTCAGAACATCCCTATGCAAGAGTTCGTTAATTTATTAACGATTGTATTTAACCAAACTGGGGGTAGAGTACCCGCAGTACCCGGGGTAGCCAGAATGACTACCTTTAAAGAATTTAAAAGTGTAGGTCTGCCAGAGTTCAAGGGAACCACGGACCCAATAGAGGCCAAGAAACGGGTGAAGGAAATAGAGAAGGTGTTTGTTATTACAAACGTGGGTGAGGCGCAAAAGACTTCTTTTGCGACCTATATGATGAAGGGAGAAGCGAACTTCTGGTGGGAGGCTCACCAGGGTGGGGCTAAGATAGATGTTGTAACGTGGGAACAATTCAAGAATGTTTTCTTCGGAAACTATTTCCCTACAAGCATGCAGGGGAGAATGGAGATTAAGTTTTTAGAACTTAAGCAAAGGGACATGACAGTTCCCCAGTACGTGGCCAAATTCAATGAATTGGCAAGATTTTCTTCACACCAAGTGGACACTGAGGAGATAAAGGCTCGTAGGTTTAAGCAGGGGTTGAAACCCTGGATCTATAGTAGAATTTTTTTATTCCAGAGTGCTTCCTACGGGACCATTCTGGAGAAAACAATTATCGCTGAGAGTGGTAGTGAGGCTTTGAGCTAATACCACAAAGAGAAAAAGAATAAGGGTAGAGGAGAAGGAGTACCCAAGGCGGAGGGAGCTAGTGGCAGTGGAAGTATTCCCAAGAGGAAGAGTGTTAACTTTGGGAATACTGGAGTGGAACAAGGGGATCCTAAGAGTAGGATCGAAGCATGAAAGACATGCAAAAAGGCTCATTTAGGAGTATGTTTGATGGGGAAGTCAGTTTGTTACAATTGTGGGCAGGAGGGGCATATATCACCCAATTGTCCTAATCCTAAGAAGAACCAGGGATGTTTTGTTTGTGGGTCGATGGACCATATGGCAAGAAATTACCCAAAGAAGGGGTCATAGGGTAGCAAGGGTACTAGTAATGGTAAGGTAGCCATTACTGGATCAACTCCACCGAGTAGACCCATGGCCCGTACTTTTAATATGACTGTCCAAGATGTGGTTGCATCAACGAATGTACTAACAGGTATCATTCCAGTCAATAAAATAAATGCTTATGTGCTATTTGATTTGGGTGCTACTTGTTCTTTTATAGCATGTGAATTGCTAAGTGATTAAGTTTATTTCCGGAAAGATTAGAACTACCTTTTAATGATAAGGTAGCGAACGAAGAGATAATTCCCATTGAACACATTCATAAAAATTGTTTCGTAGATATTGGGGGTAACAAATTATCGTAGATCTTATACCGATAAGGTTGAGAGAATTTGAAGTAATTCTCGGTATGGATTGGTTAATTAATTGTATAGCTATAATAGATTGTCATGGGAAAAGTGTGAACCTTCGGATTTCTAAGGAACCCAAGGTAGTGTTTTATGATAGTAACTCACCGGGACGCTCTTGTTGTCTAACCTTGACACAAGTTAAGAAGAGGTTGAGGAAGGGGTATAGGATATCTGTGTCATGTTGTGGATACCCAGGGAGTGGGAACACCGATATTGTTTGTAAAGAAGTAGGATGGGTCGTTACGTTTGTGTATCGACTATTGTGAGTGAAGTTAAATAGTTAAGAATAAATAACCATTGCCCAGGATCGATGATCTATTTGATCAGTTAAAAGGGGCAAAGTATTTTTCTAAGATAGATTTACGTACGAGGTATAGTCGATTGAAAGTAAGGAAGGAGGAGGTACCTAAGATGACGTTCAGAACTCGTTATGGTTGTTACGAGTTTCTGGTTATGTCGTTTAGGTTGACTAATGTGCGGAAGCTAGACTTTTCGTAGGGGGCGCCAAGCAAGTCGGTGGCAAATTGATAGGTACTCTTGTGAGGTGATATGGTTGAAAGTTCCATTAGCGTCACAGAGTGTTCAAATATTATTTGGACAAGTTTGTCATAATGGCGATTGTTGATATTCTAGTCTATTCTAAGACGCCAGAAGATCATGCTGAACATTTAAAGATAGTGTGGGAAACACTACGAAGGGAGAAGTTGGATGCGGAATTCACTAAGTTTGAATTTTGGCTTAAAAGATATACAGTTTTTAGGACATGTTATTGCTAAAGTATGTTGGGACTGAGAAGTAAGAAAATAGTTTTCAGGAACTAAAAAGAAAGGTTAAGTGAGGCACCTATATTTTCTTTACCAGATGATATGAGGAACTTTGTAGTTTATAGCGATGCTTCGCATAGAGGACTAGGTTGCGTGCTCATGCAGCATGGAAAGGTCATTGCGTATACGTCATGTCACGTCAGTTAAAGGATTATGAGAAGGTCTATCCTACTCATGACCTAGAATTCGCAGCTAGAGTTTTTGCATTAAAAATATGGAGACATTATTTATACGGGGAGAAGTGTGAGATATACACGGACTATAAGAGTCTGAAATATATCTTCACACAGAAGGAGTTGAATATGAGGTAGAGAAGGTGATTAGAATTGATAAAAGATTTCGACTGTGGTATCTTATATCATCCAGGAAAAGCAAACGTAGTAGCCAACGAGTGAAGTAGGAAGGGTAGAGAAAAGTTATCAATGTTAACGACTCAGAATGAGTTAATAACGGAGATGGCGAGAACAGAATTAGAAGTTAAATTACTGAATGAAGCGGTAGGAATGTTATTCACAATGTGGACTCAATCCACGAAAATAGAACGAGTTAATGAAGTACAACTAGGTAATGAGGAGTGTGAGCGAATGAAGAAGAGAATGGAGTATGAAGAGAAGATCAAGTGTAATCTTATTTTGAAGGAAGAATTTGAGTTCCAAATAATTCCAAGTTAAAAGAAGAGATAATAAGAGAGAGATAGCGGAATATGTTAGTAAGTGCTTAACTTATCAGAAAGTTAAGGCTGAACACCAACGACAGAGTGGAAAGGGAAGATACGTTTTGGAAAGAAAGGGAAGTTAAGTCCAGGGTCTTAGAACCTTTTGAAATTTTAAGAAGAGTATGAGAGGTAACTTATGAAGTAGCTTTACCTCCAGAGATTGAACGAATACATAATGTGTTTCAAGTATCAGTATTGTGTCCTTATAAATCGGACTACAAGTACGTAATAGAGAATGAATCTATTCAAGTAGAAAAGACCTAACGTATGAA
Organism: Panax notoginseng; assembly: GCA_016801055.1. Taxonomy (NCBI): domain Eukaryota; kingdom Viridiplantae; phylum Streptophyta; class Magnoliopsida; order Apiales; family Araliaceae; genus Panax; species Panax notoginseng. The sequence goes on from CM029014.1 coordinate 190,190,607, forward strand.
AAACTCCCAATTCAAATTGTAGATAGGAAGGAACAAGTCTTGAGAAATAAGATAATACCTTTGGTAATTTGGAGGAACCACAATGCCGAAGAAGCAATGTGGGGACTCAAGAGTAAAATGAAGGAAAATTCTCCTCACTTGTGTATGAAGTTGTAGCGAGATTCTGGGGACAGAATCCTTATAAGAGGGGAAGGATGTAACGCCCGAGAAAATCAGATTTTATGTGAATTAAATTTTTATTTGATTATTTGAATTAAATAAATTTAATTATTTATTTATGTGAGTAAGATGTTTAAAGGCCGTTCTATGACCTAGAATGTGCGGATGTGGTAAGGATTCTGGCAATGTGCTAGGATTAATTGTTATGAATTTTTAAGACGAAAATGGAAGTTTTTCGAGAAGTTTTTGTAAAAATACTATTCATCTATTTCTGCTTGGAGATTAAGTTTGAATTTTTGAGAAACACGTAATGAAAGAATACTAAGACGTAATGGAATATCCAATAATATTTCAATTATGGCAAACGAAGTTTTCGCTTGCGGACTTAAAACCTAAGGGTTGGGAAAAAGTGAGTTCCGAGAATTTAATGACAACGTATAATAATTAAAGTTATTATACGTGAGAGATATGAGTATGATACTAATTATTATACGAGTTTAGTATGAAGATTATTACGACGTATAATATGAATATCGTACGAACTGTATACGAAGAAAATACGAGAATTGTACGAGTAAAATACGAGTAGTACTTAATGGACTTTAGTAAGTGGACTTTGTCATTTCCACTTGGACTTGGATTCTGTCAAGCCTAATAAGATATTATGGCAAGCCCAAAGTTATATTAATGCAAGCCCAAGCTAGGCCAATATGAATTTATGGTAAGGCCCAAATTAAGAAACTAAACAGTGGATCGAACCGATGGGTCATCGGATGGTTAAAACCCATGGGGCAACCCATGGGTGACCCAAGAAGCTAGGTGGGTCAGCCACTTGGTGGCCAAGTAAAGTGCATTTACTTGGTGGCTAAGTAATGGAATAGTAAAGAGGTGAATAGTAAGGAGGTGGACCAAATGACTATTTTGCCCTCCATTAGGTTTTCCTATATAAGAGAAGCTAGGTTGGATCATTTTATTGTTTCACCAACTCTAGATAATATATTGAGAGAGAGAAATAGAGCTTTAACAAGTAATCAAGAGGAGTTAAGAGCAAAGTATACAAGCTTTATCAAGAACGCGAAGAACGTTAAGGTAATAATACGTAAACCCTAGTTTTCGATCCTTTTCTATTTCATTTTCCTAGAAAAGTATGAATTGGTGGAGCATGTCTCTTCTGGAGTAATAAGGATAACTAATAGTGGATTAAAACATTATAAGCCATGTATGATTAAGAATCATAAGCGCTTAAGAAATTTTATGCGAAAAAAATCGATAAACGTTTGTTTGGTTGTTGATGGACAAATTAAAAACCATCATAGGTTATGTGCATCTTGTTTGGTGAAGATGTAGATGATGAATCAATGGAGTTGTTCCATTTGATTTGGCGTATAAAACTTGAGTAAAGAAGTTATGGCGAAATTTACGAGATTAAGCGCTAAACGTTGAAATCGTAGATTTTTCAGAATTGTAGTCGAAAGTTGCCGCTTAACTCGGAAACTTTGGTTTTTGATGGCATATCGTAGAACAATGTATTTAAGAGTCGTGGACTCAAGAATCGTCAAAATCCAACTTAAAACGAAGAAAACGAGTTATAAACGCTCACGAGTGTTAAACGAACGCGTAATAAAAAGTTAATAAGTGAATTCATTGTTAACGGATTTAAAAATTACTTTTGTCCGGATGAAATCGAAGTATATGAGATATGTAAGATAATGGCTTTTGAACGAGCCAATTCTGATCGCAAGCATGAGTTTCGCGCCGCAGCGCTGAGACCGGGGTTTGAGTACTGTGAAGTGGTGCTGCAGCACCACTGTTATACTTGAGGTTGGCGTCGCAGCGCCGGTAATGGAAAATTGTTAACCAAGTTGATTGTGAACCCAATGGTTTGCAAGATAAGTATGGGACATGTATATACTTAATGAACATGATAAGACCATTCCTAAATCGCATATACAGTGATGACTTTAGGAATTTAATGTTGTTTAATGAGTAATTGAACGAAGAACGTAAAGTGTAAGAAGTTAAACCGTAATCAATTATGATGATACTTAACCAATGGTTAATGAGTGTTAGTTTAGTACTGTAAGCACGTTAATAAGCCGTGAAGAAGGATAAGTAACTCGAAATGAGTTATATTAATGAAATAAATTCAATTAAGTTATAGAAGAGAAAGAAGTTGGTAAAAGCAATGTGATTAAATTGTTTGGTAGCTAATTTCAGTGTGCTATGTGAATATATCATGTAGATACTATAAAGACCAAGAATTGTTGAATATTTATTTGAAGACGCTTGAAGGCAAGTTTTCTTAACGCTTGTCTAGCCTTCGTGTTAGCCAAGTTTTCTGTGATTCATGTTATGAGATGCATTAATTATTTTACGAAAGGGTCGATGCCAGTTTTACCTCAGCTAGACTAATCTTGAAGATTTGATTGATTTATTTACAAGTCTTTCAATATAGAATTGTTAATGCTATCCTACGCCAATTGTTTGGTACAGATTCAAGGTAAGCCTGAGTATGAATAAACAAATGTATTTTACATCGATTATTCGATGGGCACGTGAGGTTTCTAAAACTTAAACGTGAATACGTTTAACGGACGAATGTTGATCAACATAGAGTACTATATGTTGATCACCTAGATATGCTAGTAAGATATGTCGGACTTACGGACTTAGTGTCAGGTTGTCCTTTTTATGAATGGAAATCAAAGAGAATGTTCAAGGTCTTTTGACCTACTCAGAATTTCTAAGTCACTATATGTACTTCGAAATTGTTTTATGAGATGAGAAGTGCTATTCAATGTTTAATAGTACTTCATAATTATTTGTTCAGTTATGGAAGAAAACCCATATGATTCTCGATGTGGTATTTATATTATACATTGTTAGACTTGCTGAGCTAGTTATGCTCAGTCCTTACTTGAATTATATGATTACAACTAAGGCCGAACGAACTGAGGTTCTAGTAAAGATAAAGGCAAAGCGAAGATGAATACTTAGTTTATCCTGTAATAGACTAGTATGTTTGTATGAATTATATTATGGTAAGCAAAGAATGTATTGGTTTACAGAACCTGGGAAAGGATTCATTATAAATGTAGTTGATACACTCATTTTGATGTTGTTTCAATGGAATGAATGTATAATTAGTAGTACCGCGTAGCACCATCTGTCGGGTTGAAAGATACTCGAATTTGGGGGCGTCACATCCACCTGCATTTTGAACATGATTTTCTCTTGCTTGGTGTTACATGAATTGCAGAAAGCTCCTAAACACCCCGTCGTTCATCATTTGATCGGTGTTGTTGTTTACATGAGGATTATTGCCTTTCTGATGCACATTATCCTGGTTATTGATCATCGGTGACTCAACAGTATCATGTGCTCCATTGCTTATCTTAACATTTTTAGATGCCATTTTCAAACACTGCCATAAAATAAGGGTTAATTGACATGCCACATATTATCCCTATATTCTGATCAACCAATTAAATAACTAATAAACTTAGGTAGGTCATACTAGCGAAGGATTTACCCGTCTCTCTCCTCCTAGTTCTAGTCTCAAATCTTAGCCTGAGATCATATCCCTTTGCTTTGATACCAACTGTGACGCCCCCAAAATAGGTATACACAACCCATTCTGAGTCGCCAAATACATAGTATAAAATTCAAATACAAACTTCATTAATACAATACGACAAACGTAAGCTGAGAGTTTTAACACGAATATTGTCTCGTAGAAAATATCCAAACTCAAATGGAGTCCTCATTACAACTATTATCACACTATTGTCTACGAGAAAATAGTGTTAAAACTCTGTTAATAAATAAATAAACTGTTAATAAATTAATAAACTCCTGCATCGGGTTAACCGGTCCCCCTTCCGGTTGATTCACTTTCACTTCTTGATTTCGTTGTCTTCTTCTTGGCGACATCTTTCTGTTAAAATGAATTACACATCATTATTACTTTCTTCTTGTTAGTTAGTTATTATTCATTATTAAACAATAACTCAAACTCATTACACAACATGTTCAATAAAGGCTTATATTGATATGCTTCTTCCTTGTAGTATAATACTACATTGTTCATCATTACACAACCTTAGTTGATTACATTACCTTCCCCACAATTGCTTTCCAAAAATTGAGATTTACAAAAGACTACCCTTTGATTATACAAAAGAGGGTTTTACATCACTACATAGATACACCATAATTACATGTCTAATCTTACTCTAGTTACTAACTAGATTACATTTTCCTAATGGCATATTCATAATCTTCATTGGCAAGACTGGCTATCACATCTCGACTGATAGTATGCCGAGTTTGCCTCACCTCCACAGGATACTCAACCACTTACCCCTGATAATCCTCGTGAGAAATCCTATGTATATAGAACATTCTACTGATATTTTGCTTCTTAGCCTTTAGCTCCAGCCTAAGCTCAAAGGCCTCATGTTTCAGCTCGTGGACCTTCATGTCCTTCACTAAAATCTTCTCGTTATGCTCTTCCTCCCACATCGTCTCCATATCTTTCTTGTTTCCCAAGATTTTATGGATTTTCTCCTTTAATTCCTTTACCTCCTTCCCCAACTGGATATTCATATCCAATACCGTCATAAATAACGCCTTCATTGACTCCCTCGGAGTCACCTCTTCTGTAGGTACCACCATGTTAAACGATACCACCTCTACCTCCTCCTCTGACATACCATCGAATAAGGATGTAAATCCTAAATTCTCCGAGTCTTCTGACTCAACCACCACCACCTCTGGCAATTCAGCTACAAGTGTCGGTAAAATCTCTACTTGGTTTACATACTCCTCACTAACCACATTTATATCCCTATACATCACGTTATCTCCTGACATCTACAACAAAACAAATTATCTTGATTAGTACACATCATTAGAATAGTATAAACACATATCACATTTAATGCATTTTTAGGGTTAACTTTATCTTTTACTTCTTTAACTCTTCTTAAGGTTATGACTTAAGGTTCTTTTACCCTCTTAAGTTTTATAACCTACAACTTTGATGCCAACATGTGATGCCCCCAAATTTGGATATCTTCTAACCCGACAGATGGTGCTACAGTCACACATACATTCAATTGAAATACCTCAAAAGAGTGAATATGTCTTCTATATATTATAAATTAATATTTCCCTTCCTAGGTTCTTTGTAACCATTACGTATGTTCTTTGTCATAGTATCAAATAAATAATAAATTCATACTATGCTATTACAAGACAACTACTTGTCCGCCTTAGCCTTTCCTTTATCTTTACTAGATCCTTCAGTCCGTTCAGTCTTAGCTGCATTTATATGGTTCAAGCAAGAGTGAGCATAACCAGCTCAGTAAGTATGACAATTTCATTTGAGCAATATGGTTGAATCATATGAACATATATCTTCTATAACTGAATCAATAGTTATGAAGTACTATAGACAATTCAAAATAGCACTTCTCTTTTCTTAAAAACGTTTAACAATGAACAATATTCGTTAAACATTGGTTTTGGTCCAAAACCTTGAGCATTTCATTCTTTCTTTAAAAAGGACAACCCGACACCAAGTCTGTAAGTCCGGCATTTCCTACGAGCACGTCTAGGTGATCAGCCTATAGTACTCTATGTTGTACAACACTACTTCCTTAAACATATCTACGTTTAAGTTTTGGCAACCTCACGTGCCTGTCGATTGACGACAAAAACATTTGTTTATTCATACTCAGTCTTTCTTGAAATCCATACCAAATAGTTGGCATAAGATAGCAACATTGATAATACTTTGATAGATTATAAGGAAATCCACAAAACACATTAAGTCTTACTGAAGGAATTGGCTTCGACTTCGTTATACATCAATTCATGCGTAAAATACATGAATCACAAAGTTTGTCCAAAAAGAACATAGACAAGGGTTTAGAACACTTGCCTTCAATGTCTTCTATAGTTAATTCACTTCTCTTTTGTGTCTTTAAGGATCCTACAATACATAATTACATAACATACCACATTAGGTCATAAACAATCAAGTATGGTCACTAATCTATCTTCCCCTTCTTCTCAATCTAATCATTCATTAGATTAGTTAACGTGGATACGGTTTATCATATTACTTTGTGCTTACATTCTTGTAACTTTTCGTTATCTTTTTAATAGTTAAACTTAAGGTTATACTTAACTTTAAATGATGTTACTTTAAGTTAATTAAGGTAATAATTCACCTTCAATCAACTTCCACATTCTTTACATTCATTCCCATTCTTCACTATCTTTTTCCTAGTGCTGGCGTTGCGGCACCAACTTCCTATGTAAGTCTCGCCCTGCGGCGTGAGTTAGCAGTGCTCGGGTCTTGGTCTCGCCGCTACGACGCCAAATCCTTCACTAGGTGCCACGCTGCGGCGCGAGTTAACAGTGGGTAAGGGTTCGTTCTGGCTCTGCGGCACCAACTTTACAAGCTTGGGCGACGCTTGGGCGGCGTTTGGGCGCCGGCCATGAGCCTCAGAGAAATTTTAAGGTTTTTAACTGCAATCCTTTCCGGGCTCATAATTTAATCGTTATAAGTCAGAATTGGCTCATTCAAAAGCCATTATCTCACATATCTTGTGTGCTACGATTTCATTAGGATATCTTACATTTTTGAATCCGTTAACACTGAATTCACAATTTAAGTTCTTTATTATGCGTTCGTTAAACGTTCGTGAACATTCATTAGTTCGTTTCTTCGTTTTAAGTCGGAATTCGACCATTCTTGAGTCCACAACTCTGAAATGAAAAGTTATACAGTACGCCATCAAAAACCAAGGTTTTTGAGTTAAACGACGACTTTTGACTTTCATTCTGAGAATTTCACAATTTCGATGATTATCGTTTAGTCTCGTAAATTTTGCCATAACTTCGTTACTTGAGATTTTTACTCCATTCAAAATGGATTAATTCTATCATTCTATCATCTTAACCAAACATAAATCATCTAATCCTATACACGATGGTTTTAAACTTGTTCATCAACAACATATGATAAATTCATGTGTTCTTTATTAGTTCATCATTTTATGGTTATGATTCTACTTGTAACATGGTTTATTAAGGTTTAAGTCCATTAATAGCCATCCTTGTTACTCCTTATGATACATGCTCCACCAATATTCACTTCTTTATTAAACTACAATTGAAGACATGAAAAATAATGGTATAAGGATTCCTTACCTTTGATGTTCTTAACTTGATTCTTCTTCTTTTCTTCTTGGATCCTTCTTTTCTTCTCACTTTTCTCTCAATATAATTAGCTCTAAGATGTTGGTGTTTTGAACAAGGTAACAAATGACCAACAACCTCTCCTATTTATAGGATTTACAAAGTGAGGGCAATTTAGTCAAAATGCCATCCCACCTCTATACTATTCCACCTCCTTACTATTCATTGCTTGCCAACAAAATCCTATCCCTTGCTTGGCTATCAAGGTGGCCGACCATGACTCACCTATCGGGGGTCCACATGGGTCGGCCCATGGGTTTTTCTCACCTGGTGACCCATCGGTTCGATCCACAGGTCCGGTTCTTGGTTCGGGCTTATGTTTAATTAACTTTGGGTCTAACATTGGACTTGCAATACTTAGCTTTGGGCCTTAACAGTAATTCACTTGGGCTTGCCATATAAATAAGCAAATCCTATTAGTCCATTACAAATGCTTAAGCTTTTAATGTATAATCCTCGTATTCTTTTTGTATACTAGTTTGTATATTCATTCATCATATACGTTATGTCATCTTTCATACATACTAGTACAATACTTCGTATCATACTCGTATTCATTGTCTCGTACACTACTTTCTTATTATACGATCGCCATTCATTTAAATCTTCATTTTCCTTAACATTCTCGAACTTGGTACGTAGGCAAAAAATTGTGTTTGTCATAACTGAATTATTATTACATAATCTATCCTTCTTTATCATTCTATCATCACGTATTTCTTGAAAGTTCGAAAATAATTCCCGAGCAGAAATGGATGAATAGTATTTTTCGGAGAATTTCTCGGAAAGCTTTTATTTTCGTCTTAAAAATTCAAACACCTTAATTCTATCACGTACCCAAAATACTACTATTTTATTCCACTTTTAGGTTATAGAATAACCTTCATCTTGCTTACTCGTTATAAAAAAATATATTATAATTTTATTTATTATTTATTCAAATAAAATTATTTTATAATTAATCCAATTTTCTCGGTCGTTATAAGTGTTTCGAATTAGTCACAATCCTCATCAAGTTATAGAACTGTGTGGAATCATAATTGTACTGAGGACTTAAAATGTGTGTGTCATATTTTATACTTTTTTAATAATTGATTTTGGTGAACAACAATAGGGTAATGAGGACCCGACTTTGAAAGCGTCAAAAATACACCGCATTAGAATGAGAATGACAAAATTCTTCTCGTGTTCCTTTGAGGACTTGAAATATTTGCTGCTGTATTTTATATGGCATTGTAATAATTTGAGTATGAATATTGTCTTATTATATACGTTACAATATTTGTATTAAAACTCACAGTATATGTGTTTTTGTATTTTACACGACAGTTCAATAGTTGTAATAGAAAAGTCCGCGTCAGTAGTGTGTTATTTCTGGTGACCCAAGATGGGTTGTGTGGACCTATTTTGGGGGCGTAACATTTGGTATCAAAGCTTAGGGATATGATCTCTGGTGGAGATCTGGGATTAGAACTAAGAGGGGAGAGACGAGTAATATCTTTCACTAGTGTGTGTCTCACCTAAGCTGAATCTTTGTTACTTAATTAGTTAACAAATTATGATATATCAATTAACCTTTATTTTGAAGCTATATTCTAGAATGATATCTGAGACTCAGGAGATGAGCAACGGATGAACCATGGTACAGAGGAAATAACTTGGAAGCTAGAATTTAAAATGAAAGCTCAGTATTCTTATCTCTTCGAAATAATAGGTACATACGTAAATTTTGGGGACATAATTTCATAAGAAGGGGGGTTTGTAAGACCTCGACTTTTAAGAAATAAAAGTCTAATTTTATTTATGATCATTATTCTAAAATGTTAAATTGATAAATGGTCAAATGAGCAATTAATCTGATAAATGAGCAATTAAAAAAGGAGATATTAAAATTATGGGCCATGGGGGAGGCGGCTGATTGCAACAACATGTGGGAGGAATGTTGAATTCATTTTCCCTAATGGTCCAAACCATTCCTTATTTTCCTTATCTACTTATCTTATGATTGGCTAATGTCATTTTAGTGGGACATGAGATGTTGGCCTAATAAGGCAACCATCAGCCATTCTTGAGGGCATACTTCCGAACTTCCCCAAAAATTTGAGAGAATATGGGAGAAAGAGAATTTGCAGAAGAATGAAGGAAAAGGAAAGAAGAAATTAAGAAGGGTATATTTTAATTTATACTTTGATTTTTATATATGGTTATTAAGTTTTATGAAATTTATGAAAAGATGACATGTTATACCTATTTGTGATAGATTAAACTTGTATAAAGAAGGAATCAAACGAAAGAAATCAAGAAATTAAAAGAATAACAAAATCTAAAAATTTTAGAAAAAATTAGTTTACTACTTGGTTTTATAAAATCCATAACTCTTTGTCTATAATGAGTTAGGAGATGGGTCTTATGTCAAAAGAAAGTCCTGGAAGTAAGATAAACACAAAATTGGAATCACCCAAAAATTCCTTGCAGATTTTTTGTGGTGACTGTTTGAATGAAACTGGTCCGAAGGACTCATAGTCCAAAAAATCAGTTTTCCTAAGCTCTATTACGTGAGTTATAAGTTTTAATCTGACCGTTGGATCGTTATAATTTTTGGATATGTTATACATATATAATTTGAGTATATTTCCATAAATTTTGAACCGTTAAAGTTTAACGTATGAGTTGTTATGAATTTCGTGAGCTGGCTGGTTTGAAAATTTTCAAGCAGAATTTTTAGCAACAAACTTTAAGTTTTAAAAATGTATAACTAAATGATTTTAAATCCGATTTCGGTGATTTTTGATGCTAAATTGGATTATTTAAGTTTTGGTTAATAGTGATATTACCATAACAGTGGACTGAAGTTTTTAAAATAAATTGTCATATATGAGTTTCTTTAGTTTGTTATTCATTTATAAGTTTTGAAATATAATGCGATAAATAAAGACAACTTGAATGAATAATGAATTATTTGTTGGTTTATATGTTATTCGAGGTAAATATGTTTTGGTGTTGACCTCGACTTTTAATAGAAATTAAATTGTTTATAGTAAGGTGTTGATTTAATAAATGTTTATATATTTAGATTGTTGTATTTTATCATCGCTTGAGGTGGTGGCTTAGTGGTGGGAAGCCGGACTTAAGTCTCCATTAACGTGGGTTTGAGTCCTGGTAAACTCCTCTATGCTTAAGTGGTCTCACGCCCTAAATTTATTCGGGGCTAAGTTAAGCCCTGGATTTATTCGGGGGAAAGCTGAGTTGTGCCGATGAAGAAACCACTGAGGCCTCCAAATTTTTTTGTTATCATACACTTATTGCATGTAATTATTTATTACGAATATTTGTTTAGTCGGGGAATATTCTTTTTGTCAGGGAATATCTGTACAACGACGCAATTATTGGTGAACTACATAACAGAATAATTGTCGGTTATAGAAAGCGACAAAAATAACCTTTTTAAAAAAATTAACGACAAAACTTTTACCATTAACTGTTGAAATACCGGTAATAAAAGTACAGTAATACGTGTGATTCCACAGTAGCACACGGTATTGCATAATAATTCATGTTATTGATTCTTACGTAAGAAGTCACTCAGTATTTTATTCAATATATAATTGCAACAATAGTTATTGCATAGTAACTCATATTATTTGATATGATATAATTAAACCAGTTGGCAGTATTGAGAGTCTATGTTAATAATTGTGAATAATGGTTCAAAGATTGAAAATGGTGTTGATTAAAGATAAGTATGATATGCAGATATTTGTTCAATTATTTTGTTTTTACAAAAGTAAGTTTGGCAAGACTTGCCGACACTCTACTTTTCCTAAAGTAGTATGGACCACAACTCTATTATTGAACAAATTTTGTTAAAACGTGTGCAAGCTGGTTTAATTTTCTCTGTGGGACCACAAATTCCACTACCAGCATTATTATATACCTCATTTGGTTATTTTGTGAAAAGGGGTGTGCTAGTTGTCTCCTCAATTTTCAGTATAAATAGATTACTTAGATGAGAAACAAAGCACACCATCACTACACTAAAAATATAAAATTCTTTTACTACAGTATTATGAGTATAATATTGTGAGTATTTCTATTGAGTGTAAGGTTACTCCAAGTGTGGATAAGGAATACAAACATTGTTTAAGTTGATCAATTTAACAGAAAGTAGAATTAAGTCACATGCTAAGGTGATGAGTAACATTTTTATGGTAAAGGAATATCATTTTCTTTTATACTCCATATTATGGTAAGATATTATTATTCGTTTCTTCAACTTATCATTAAATGGTGAAAAGTCCTGAAATGATTAGAATATCCTTAATAGTTTTTACTTCATCTAATATCTGGACCTGGATCTTTCTATTCAGTCTTAAGTTATTATTTTTGAGTCAGGAACTATACATTACTTGAACTTTATATGCTATCAAGAATTCGAATCGATTTTTTGGATATCATGTTGGCCATTTGGACTCTGGATAAATAAATTGAAAATCACTAAGATCTATTTTATCTTATTATTCTGATTATTCTTGTCCATTCATTATATATATCATTGTCATCGTCCTCATACTTAAATTTGTGTTGAAGAGTTATCTTTGGCCCGTAGTGCAAAGATGAACTGTCGATTAGTATGATTATGACCAAGAATTGTGTATTAGTATAATCATGACTATTGATTTTACAGTTGTATATCTTTGGCCTGTAGTGCAAAGATAGATTGTTGATTATTAGTTTTATAGTTGTATATCTTTGTCCAGTAGTACAAAGATGGAATGTTGATTATTGGTTTTACAGTTGTGTATCTTTGGCCCGTAGTGCAGATATGGACTGTTGATTATTGGTTTACAGTTGCATGTCTTTAGCCGCAGTGCAAAGATGGACTGTTGATTATTGGTTTTACAGTTGTATATCTTTGGCCCGTAGTGCAATGATGGACTGTTGATTATTGATTTTATAGTTGTATGTCTTTGGCTGTAGTGAAAAGATGGATTGTTAATTGGCATGACTATTGGTGATACAATTGAATATCTTTGGTCAGGAGTGCAAAGATGAATTTAATGGCATAATTATAAACATGAACCGTGAATTGGTATAACCATGATATTTGGTGTTTCAGGTAAAGACAGGTGGTGAAATTTCTCTTTGTCTTGGGTACAATGAAGAACTATTGATTGGTGTTACAGGAATAAAATATTGATGATGGACTTTTAATTTGGAGAAGATAGTAGACATTATGTTCTACTTGACTCTTCTAATGAATTATTGATTCCGCTGCAATTATGGTTGAAAACTTTTATCATCTACCATATGTTCTAAATATCTGATTTATTACTGATGGAGGCTATTGATAATTTAATTATCTTAAGTCATGATATTATTTACTGGGCTATTTGTGCTAACCCGTTTGTTTCAAAATTCTTTTTGGAAAATAAAAGTGTAGCTGGGACTAGCAGAGAGAACATGTGTATAAAGCGGTGTTTCGAATTAGTCGAAATCCTTATCAAGTTATAGAATAGTGTGGAATCATAATTGTACTGAGAACTTAAAATGTGTGTGTCGTATTTTATACACCATTTAATAATTGATTTTGGTGAACAACAATAGGGTGATGAGGACCCGACTTTTAAAGCGTCAAAAATACACCGCATTAGAATACGGAGGACAAAAATCTTCGCATGTTCCTTTGAGGACTTGAAATATTTGTTGCTGTATTTTATATGGCATTGTAATAATTTGAGTATGAATATTATCGTATTATATACATTATAATATTTGCATTAAAACTCACAGTATATGTGTTGTCGTATTTTGCACGACAGTTCAATAGTTGTAATAGAAAAGTGCGCGTCAGTAGTGTGCTATTTCTGGCGACCCAAGATGGGTTGTGTGGACCTATTTTGGGGGTGTCACAGTTATCATTGCTTCGATGATTGTTGCTATGATTATTTTCGTAAGTTCTTTCTCTTTGTCGATCGTTGTCTTTTGGTTGCACTGCTTCTTTCTCTCGTTCCACCAATTGAGCCCTATCCATTATATCTGAATATAAACGAAGTTTATGAGAAATAAGGTGTTAACGAATGTAAAAGCCCCAGATCTCGGTCCCGAATCACCGCAGATCTGGTATACTATTTCTATAACTATTGCGGAAGATAAATGCATAAATTGTTTATACATTAAACTTTACACATTAATCCCCAAGGTCGAGTAACCTTAACTTATAACACAATTCATAACTTGTTTGACATACAATATCATTATCATACAATTCTATTACAATTTTTATCTGTACAATAAACAAATGCTGGAACTGTCTTTGACTTTTCCTGTATCCGACATATTCATCTTAATCTGCAATGTTTATCATAATATAGCAAGGGTGAACAACAAGTTTGACCAGCAAGTTTAAGTTTATTTGAGGATATATCATGATTGAAAGAATATGAATAATAGCTGGCTAACATTCTATAATATATTTGTGAACAAGCATGAACAAATTTTCATAACTAAACGACCAAATCAATAGGAATTGAATGATCAAGAAAGAGCATGAACAATTATAACTGGACTGGATGGTAATGAAGGTGATCAGACTTTCATACCTGATGAACACATGCATTATTTGCAAAGAGTGCTATTCAACAATTCATAGACATGGTAATTAGCAATGATTAGCCATAAGCATAATTGCAAGAACAACTCGAGGCCGAGTTAAAGAACTTGCACAATAATTAGAAGTTCAAGATTAGGAACTTGCATGTATCACCAACTACTGCTATGCAGTTTATATCGCTTTATCCAAAGACCTAATATTAATAATATAGATCTCCAATATTAGAATAATATCATCACAGTATAACACTGTTAATTAAAGTTATAAAATAACCTAAATACATAACACATATTCCTATCAGTCCACAAACTACCTAAGACTTGGTATCAAGTCAAACTATTTCAGTCTGAGTTGAATTCGACACAAGTCTAACATCTTGATGGTCTAGTCGGACTATTCTCGAGCCTAATATCACTAAGACTCGGTCTAACTGGTTCACAAATATCTTAGATAATTTATTATCAGTCCAAATAATTTTTCATAGGCTCGTAATAATTTTTAAGTAATTTACCATTTATCATAATTTTTCAATCACTTATATCGTATTTATATAATATAAATACCACATTATTCTTTCATCATTAATATTTATTTAATATAAAATATTAATAAAAATCATAACATAATATTATAATATTTTTATAATATTACAAAGTATTTTTAATACCTTAATTTCTGATTTAAATAATTTTTAAACATTTAAATCCATTATCCAGTAATTGACATTAATATTAAAATATTAATATTTTTCATGACAAAATATCAAAAGTTATATTTTATAACTTGAAATATTTTTCTAACCCTTAAATCATTTTTATATGATTTTTAAATCATTAATTCTATTTTTACACTATTTATTTAATATATTTATTAAATAAATCATATATCATTAATATTAATTTATTAATGAAATTCATCACAAAATATTAAAAGTTATTAAAAATAACTTAAAAATATTTTCTAACGTTATAATATAATTTTTCATAATTTTTCTAGTATTAAAATTATTTTTAAGTAATTTATTTAATACTATAATTAAATATCATTAATATTCTAAAAATATTAAATATTTATGAAATATACTCAAAATTATTAAAAACCCATTTTTAGGCTTTAAAATATTTTTTATGAATTTCTTTTGTATTTTTCATAATTAAAAACTAATTTTCTCTATTTATTTAATAAAAATAATAATTTTCAGAAATTAAATGTCACTAAAGGGCCCTATAGCGACAGTTCTGTCGCTATAGGTGTTCTTGAGCATGTCAGAACCTTCAAAGGCAGCCACAAGGGTGCTAGGTTTGACCACTTAAGGTTTCTGGGTTTGTAATTTAGTTAGGATTGTAGTATTAATGTAATACTACAATCACCAACTGGTTTCATAGCAATTACATCACACAACAAAGAGATCTAAGCCTCCAATAATCATGTCAGACACTATTCTTCAATTTTTGGGTTTTCTAGATTTGAAGAACAGTCGAGGTACCTATTTTGAGCCCTTAAATCCTTGATGTCCAGGCTTGCATAACAGTAAGATCTAGGCCGATCAAAAACTTGTCAGGAGCTGTTCTTCACGATTTCTGGGTTATCCAGAAATTCATAGGGCAGTTAGTCAACGCTGGTTTGACCACTCATAACTTTGATTATATGTAAGATTTGGGTGATCTATTAGCATGATTGTGTAGTCCTTATACCAGTCTACAAGATCAAAACAACAACTTGGCCAAACTATCCAAACACAACAAGATTCATTCATGGCCTTAAAAATCACTGTCAGACCATTCTGGAAATCTGGGTTGCCCAGAAATCCAGTTGGTCATGGTCGGTCAACCATGTTTGACTACTTATAACTTGAGATCTAGACATGGTATGGAGGTGATTCCACTTCCAGTCTACTCTCCTCATGACAGAGAACAAATTTATAACTTAAAACACACTAAACATCTAACACAGAAGAATCTAGATGCCCTAACATTAGGTTGTCAGGCCTTATTTTTAAGGTTCTTGGTCAGTTTGAAAACTTGATTTTCTAGCTTCTTGATGTTATAGATCCTTGATGTAACATCTTGGATCACTAAATAACATCCTCTAACACAACTTTAAACATCTAACAACAACATATAACATGAATCATATGATTTTTAAAGATTAGGTTTTATACCTCTTTATGCTCAATCTTGAACTTCTGATCCTTGAATCTGTTTATGGAAAGCTAAAGGTTGATATTGGCTTAACTTAGCACTCCCTTTCACTCTCATTTCCGAAATTATAGAGAGAGAATGGCTTGGATAGGTTTGGAAAGTGAGTTACTTTACTTTCTATTTAAGTTAAATTCTTTGATTCATGCACTAAATCTTGCAAGGTGGCAATAGATATCTGATATATTAGATATATAGAACATGTTGGTAAGCTTTGGTTTGGTGACTCACCAACATTACAAATCTTTTACTTAAAAAGTAAGAAAAAGGGCATTTTGGTTATTTCGCCCTCACTATGGGTAATTTGGTCTTTTCCCCTATAATTTGAAGGGTATTTTGGATATTTCCTTTTTATTCCATAACATTTAACACTTAGCCATTAAATCTTAACTTTTGAGTTCCCGAATTAGGGTTTCAAATTCCCAAAACTAAAATTAGGGTTTCCGAACGTATTATTAGGGTTTATAACAGTTCGTTAGAGTTTTCTAACCTTAACCATAACATTCTTAACCCAACTTTAGGGTTTGATAAAGTTTTAACTTATCCAATCAATTCGTTGATCTTAGATCACAACTGTACACATAAAATCACTGATTAAGGTTTAATAACTTAACCTTAATGTTCTCAATATAATTTTAGGGTTTGTCATTAATGTAACTCATCTGATCAAAATTTGATCCTTAAACCACAACCATTCACATATATGATCACATATACCGACTCGTATACACATGGATACTTAACCTTGTACATCTTCACCAAAAGATTTTAAATCCACCAAAATCCTTCACAGAATTTTGAAATCCTTAAAATTTCTTCACATAAACTTCAAATCCGTATACTTATTTTCAGTCTAGGTCTATCATATAACCTTTAATTCATCATTTAAGATTTAAATAAATTTTCTAAATTCTCGGGTTGTCACAACGAATCTCAAATTTTAAACCTCATAAAAATATTTGGGTCACGCGTTCTTCGTTATCCATCAAGTGGGCGTAAATCGGGATAACTTAGCAAACTTGGCCTCGTATTACGAGACAGTCATATCATTCTACTCCAACTTAATAAATTCCACCTCCTTCATATGACAAATGCTCTTCGAAAAATACTTGTCATTAAGCAGCTCTTGAAATTCTGACCAAGACATTTTGAGTGCTGAATGATGTGTCGATGTCGGGATTTTTATTTGTCCCTTTTTGTTCTTGTCTTTTGGTGTTCTCATGTTAGGTGAGATTTGTTTGAAAAAACAAGTTTAAAACGGTCCGACATGTATATGTCGACGATTTAACTGTAAGAGTCGCCAGTTGATATTTTTAAATGGTTGCACCAACTCAACCGAGAAAAGGTTTGCACAAAGACCTAGTGATGTGACACTATTTAATTGGTTTGCAAAACCGAAATTCGTTAGGGTCCGGGGGCTTGATTAAGCGGAGGAAAGGTGTTAGGCACCCCCCGACTTCCGTGATAACAAGGTTACCGCCACTTTTTATTTTAAACTTTTATCTGTTTGTGTGTATGTGTAGGTCTATATGCAGTTATTTGGAAGTAGTGATATGCCTCGTTTGCACCTATATATAAAGGGTTTGACTTTTGTATAAAAGTTCAATTTTAACAAGATATAGCAATGATGTTTTGTAAAATAGGTTTTTTCAAACCCTTGTGCTCAGTAGTAATTAAGGCCTTTGATACTTCAATTTTATTATGTGTTCGGCTTGATTGCTTTTATTTTCAAGATGCGAAGCATCTTCGAGAAAATAAGATACATAGCAGTGCTGAACTCCTTGTGCGCATGAGAGGCATCTAAGGAAATTCAGACATCGTGAATAATTTACAAGTTGGCTGCAGCTGAAAATGTCTATCACGGGAACCAAATCTAGATTCAGAAACTGAATCTGTGATCACATGATTCCAAGGCTCACATGATAAAGCAATATGTGCAAAAGCTAGAAAACTGACTAGATTTGAGTAAAATTAAGCATTCCAGCTTCAACGGTTCCAGTTAAGTCACCATGAACCAGTCAAAGTGAAAAATTGCCAGATTTATGCAAATCGCTAAATAAAGCTAGAAAAAGAACTAGATTTGAATAAATCTAAACTATTCCGGCATCAACGATTCCATTTTAGTCACCGTCCACCAGTCAAAGTGAGAAATAGCCCGATTAAAGAAAATCTAGTCCGCAGGCTGAATAACAATTATATATATATATATATATATATATATATATATATATATATATATATATATATATATATAGTAAACACACCGAATGTATATCCAGGCTCAATCAAACAAAGTTTGATGACAAGAAGTATATACAAAAGTATTTATATATATACAGAAGCAGTAAACGCTCCAAATATTATATTTGGACTCAATTGAAGTGTAGTTCGATAATATATATATATATATATATATATATATATATATATATATATATATATATATACACATAAGTGATAAAAAGCTTAAAAATCTGAAATATTTTACAGTGAGCTGCCAAGAAGACTTAAGACAACTTTTGACACTTGAAAACTCGATTTCCACTAGTTAAATTTCAGTATGTAGCAAAACACGAGCTTACAAGTGTTTAGAAAGAAGAATCACTCAGTTTAGAATACTCTAGAAGTGTTTACAAACAGAAATGGACAGAGTTTTTGTAATAACCCGAGAATTTAGATATTTATTAAAATTTTAAAGATTAAGTTAAGGTTAAATATTGAACCTAGACAGAAAATAAGTGTATGGAATTAACATTTTTGGGAAGAGATTTTGTGAATTTGAAAACTTTTGGTGAAGGTTTACAATGTCAAGGGTATATATGTTTTGTGTATATGGTCTTATATGTGTACAGTATGTGGTTAAGGGTCGAGGGTTGACCAGATAACCTATATTAGGGACAAACCCTAATATTATTTTAAGAACCTCGACGTTCAGTTAGAAAACCCTAACGATTGTTAAGAAACCCTATTATCGGTTTTGAAAACCTTAGTTTCAGTTTTCAAAATTCAAAACCCTATTTGGAAGCTTGAAGATAGTATAAGGTTTGTATGTTATTGATTTTATATTTAATTAGGGCTAGCCCTAATTGATTATTAGGAAACCCTAATTGTTCAGCTGGAAACCCTAATGTACAATTATGGAACTTAATTGCTAAATTAGCAATTTTAATTAGGGAAATACTAACCTTAATTAGCAAGCTTGAATGTGATTAGGAAATTTTAATATAATTAGAAAATCCTAATTATAATTTAAAAATCTTAATTTTCAATTTTTAAAACTTAATTAGAAAAGCCTAGAATATAAATTTGTGTAACCTTTGGGTTAAACCCTAAGGGTCACACCTAAGGGTTGTGACAAGTTACCAAGTTGCCATTAGCTTTACAAGTCAAATGACCAAACTACTCGTTTGAATATTTTAATGGGATGGAGTGTAGATCTAGCACTAGTAAGTTATTGGTAACCAACCCTAAGCTGGCCATGTGCCTATATCTCACAAATATCAGATTTCATTGCCAATTAGCATCAATTGTGACCATAGATTAAAAATCTAAGAGATTTAAAAGTAAGACAAAGCTTACTTTATTTTTCATTTGAGCCAAGTCCATTCTCTCTCTCCCATCCGAAATTTCAGAGTGAAAGTGAGTGAGGAACAAAGTCAATATCAGCCTTTAGCTTGCCAATAACAAACATCAAGGTCAGAATCAAGTTCAAGCTCAAAAAAGAGGTATAAACCCTAAACTTAAAAATCATGTGCTCATATGTTAGATGTTATGATTAAGTGTTTTAATATGTTGTTTGTTGTATATATTAGTGATCTGGGTTGTTACTTAGTAGATCCATAACATCTACATGCTCAGAATTGAAGTTTTTAGAAATCTGGAAAAACTGGAATATGTTGTCTGACAAGCAATTGTCAGGGCTCATAGATCCTTGTATGTTAATTATTTGTTGTGTTTTAAGTTATATAATTGTAGTATGATGTAAGGGCTTTGATCTGGAACTTGAATCAAGCCCAGATCATGTCTAGATCTCGAGTTATAAGTGGTCAAACCTAGTTGACCGATCACGAAACTGAAATTCTGGGTAACCCAAAATTTTCCAGAATTTCTGACAACGTTTTGCAAGCCTTGGATCTTACAGGTCTTAAGTAGTTTGGCCAAGTTAGTGTTTGATTTGTGTAGACTGACATGAGTACTACTTATCCAGGCCTCTAGATTACCCAAATACGTAACAGAATCGAATATAATGATGGTCAAACTTAGGTTGACCACACTGCTCAAGAACATTTCTGGGAAACCCAGAAATGTTCAAGAATAGTTTTCTTGACTAGTTTGACCGGACCAGATCTTGAATAGCTTATGTTGTTAAGTTGATATTAGGCTATGTAATGGTTCTACGACATGAGCACTATAGATTTGGACCTTAATAACAACATTGTAATGACCAGAACACCAAGCAAATTAAATCACAAAGTGGACCCTTGCAACTGCTTGAGTTTCTGGGCAACCCTGAAACTCAAGAACACGTCTGACAACAAATTCTGTAGCATAGATCTCATAGGTTTGTTATGTGTTGGCAATGAAAGTTGTTTGGACTTGTAGTGTGACATTAATACTACAACATTTACACCCTAGTAAGCCAGAAATCATAAAAGACCAAAGATCTAGCCTTGGCCAAACATGGTACCCGGTTAACTGCCTATACAGTTCTGGGTTTGGTGAAGAACACTTATAGCGACGGTTCTGTCGCTATAGGGCCCTTTAGTGACAGTTTATTTATGGAAATTAATTATTTTATTTATTAAATAGATAAAAATAGTTTTTAATTATTAAAAATACATAATAAATTCCTAAAAATTATTTTAAAGTCCGAAAAATAGTTTTTAATTATTTTGAGTTTATTTCATAAATATTTAATATTTTTGGAATATAAAGGATATTTAATTTATTTAATTATAATATTAAATAAAATATTTTAAAAATAATTTTAATTCATAAAAAATCATGAAAAGTTATATTACGATATAAGAAAATATTTTAAGTTATTTTTAGTGAATTTTAATATTTTGTGAGTAATTTCATTAATAAATTAATATTAATGGTAATTAATTTATTTAATAAATATATTAAATAAATTATGGAAAATAGAATAAATGATTGATAAATCATATAAAAATTATTTAAGTGTTATAAAAATATTTGAAGTTATAAAATATAACTTTTGATATTTTGTCCTGAAAAATAATAATATTTAATATTAATGGCAATTATTGGATAATGGATTTAAAGGTTTAAAAATCATACAAATATGATTTTAAGGTATTAAAAATACTTTGATATATTATAAATATGTTATAATATTATGTTATGAGTTTTATTAACATTTGGTATTAAATAAATATTAATGATAATAGAATTAAGTTGTAATTAATTCATTTAAATATGAGTTTAATGATTTAAAATTCATGATAAATGATAATAATTATCTGAAAATTATTACGAGCTTATGAAAAATGTTTTGACTATTAATAAATTACCTTAGCTAATGGTTAAGTGTTTAGACAGAATTTAATTGAACTTAAACTCGAAATTTTGTCCGACTAAACCACCGGGATGTCAGAATTGTGCCGAACTCGATTCAGACAGTAAAAGTTTGACTTGAGGATAGGTCGTATGTGTGTTATAGACTGATAGAATTATGTAATAATGTGTTTAGGTTATTTTAAATACTGTGATGATATTATTCTAATTTGTATATCGATATTATTTATATATTAGGTTCAGACAAAGCTTATTAATTGTGTAACGATAATCAACGGTTCAGACAAGTTTTTCTTAACTCTACTTTGAGTTGTTGTATTCAAATGTACTTGTGGTTAGTCATTGCTGATTGCCATGTCTAAGAATTATAGAATTGTACTCTGTATATATTGCGTGTATAAGTCAGGTATGAAAGGCTGATCACCTTCATTACCATTCGGTCCAGATATATTTGTTCATGTTCAATTCTTGTTCAGTCAAAAGTTTGTTCATGCTAATTCATAATTATATTGTTGAATTATAGCCAGCTTATTATTCAAACTCTTTCAATCATGATATATCCTCAAATAAATTATACTTGCTGGGCAAACTTATGCTCACCCTTGCTATATCATGATAAACATTACAGATTAAGATGAATGCGTCGGATACAAAGAAAGTTAAAGCCAAGTTCAGCTTGGGACTATGTGTGCAGCTAGATTTGTAATAATATTGTATAATAATAATATTGTATGTTAGATTCGATATTGATTCAAGTTTTAAGTAAGTTTCTCGACCTTGGGGATAGTGTGTATTGTTTAATGTATAAACAATTTATGTTTATATCTTCCGCAATAGTTAGAACTAGTGTACCAGATTCGTGGTGATTTAGGACCAGAATTTGGGGGCGCTACAATTGGTATCAAAGCTGTTGGTTATAAATCTAGGGTAGAGTTACCTTAGACTAATAACCGCAGTGGTAGGATAAGACCTAACTCACATAGAGTTAGTGTGTCGGTATGATTCAAAGACGAATCTCGGTAAGTTGTAAAGATACGGAGTTCCCACACTCTGATAGTAAAGGTGAACAGTAGTGGTGGATAGATAAAGTCTAAAAGAATAAAAGTAGAAGGATAGGAGATCGTAAAACAAAACGATCATAGCATAGAAATATATCATAATATATACGATAAGATCACTCCATGATCGGATAAGGTTATAGTGGTGAGAATGATCCAGCAAAAGATTGAATAGTTTACGGCAAGAATGTTGTGTCAGTTGTACTATGAATTGGTATAGATTCAGGAAAGGATTATGAATACGGATTAAATGAAATTCGTATTGAGAATGGGGTTAGAATTAAGTGGGGATTTCAATTGAGGACACATTATCGACGTCAGGATTTTTATTTATCCCTTTTCGTTACCTGTTCTTTTGTGTTATCATTTTAGGTGAGATTTGTTTGAAAAAACAACTGAAAAAGGTCCGACATGTATAATGTCGACAATTTGACTATAAGAGTCGCCAGTTGGTTTTTTAATTGGTTGTACCAACACAACCGAGAAAAGGTTTGCACATTGACCCAGTGATGTGACACTGCTAAACGAGTTTGTGAAACCGAGATTCATTTAGGGTCCAGAGACTTACTTATGCGGAGGGAAGGTGTTAGGCACCCCCCGACATCTGTGTTGCCACGGTGACCACCACTTTTCAAGAAATTATTATATGAATGTGTATGTGTGGGTCAATGTGCTGTTATTTAGAAGTAGTGCTATGCCTCGTTTGCACCTATATATAAAGGGTTTGAATTTATGTAAAAATTCAGTTTTAAACAAGATATAGCAATGATGTTTTAGAAAAGAGGTTTTTCAAACCCTTGTGCTCAATAGTAATTGAGGCCTTTGATACTTCTATTTTATTCCGTATTTAGCTGGATTGATTTTATTTTACAGATGCAAGGCATGTGTAAGAAAATAATGTACAAAAAGGTGTTGAACTCCTCATGGGTATGAAAACCATCTGAGGAGATCCAAACATCACAGATAAATTTACAAGCTGCTTATAGCTGAAAAGGTCCATCACGAGAATCAAATCTAGATTCAGTAGACTGAATCTGTGATCACATAATTCCTAGGCTCACATGATGTCGCAATTGATATAAACGCATTAAGCAGGTATATATATAAAAGCTTTAAATATATATATACAGACATGATCACCAACCACGAAGCACCTCCATAGGGGATCAGAAATATAAATAAAACTTTAAAAGCTATCTACCGCCACGGAGGGAACTCCAGGCGGGACGAAATGTATAGAAAGCAGTAAAAACGGTCAACCACCATAAAGTAAACTCCAGGTGGGACGAAATATATATATATATATATATATATATATATATATATATATATATATATATATATAAAAGCGATAAACGCACCGGATATAAAATCCAAGCTCATCGGACAAAGTCCAACAACAGTTAATATATATAAGTATATATATTAAAGCAGTAAATGCACCAGATATAAAATCCAGGCTCATCGAACAAAGTTCGACACACAGTTCATATATAGAAATATATATATACGAAATAAAATAAACGCTCCAGATAAAAAATCCAGGCTCATCGAACAAAGTCCGACAACAGTTAATATATATATATATATATATATATATATATATATATATATATATATATATATATATATATATATATTAAAGCGGTAAACGCTGCAGACCGAAGTCTAGGCTCATCGAACAGAGTTCGACATGCAGTTCATATATATAAATGTATATATATATAAAAGCAAGTAAACGCTCCAGACCGAAGTCTAGGCTCAATCGAGGCATAACTTGATAATATTAGTCTATATATATAAACACACACACACACACACACACACACACACACACACATATATATATATATATATATATATATATATATAAATATATATATGTATATACAAACTGTAATAAAACCACGGACCGAAGTTTGGGCAAACACACGCAACACGACTCTCAACGTAAAGAAGGGTGTGTGCAAATGTGCAGGGAAAGGCTTGAAAATGTGTAAGAAGGCTTACAGTGGGCTGCCAAAGAAGACTTCAATAACTTTAAAGTAGATAAACACTGGCTTCTGCCAGTACAGAAGTAGCTATATGTGAGCGTGACTTGTATCGTCTGAAATTATCGACATAGTGTACCCTGTGTTTGGGCGAATACCAATGAATGATGTAAAGACCCACAGTTCAACCAGGGTTGTAGGCTATTCTGCTCAATTGGGTAGCATTTTTATCCCTGATTTGGCCTTTCTAGCTTGCGAGAACTCCTTTACAACTCGAACCGGACCGAGCCAGAGGGGTGGGACCCACATAGGGGTGCTGCAGCTGCACCTGCTGCAGCTGCAGATGGACCTGTGGCCAACCGTAGATGATAAAAACTAGCAGGTTGCTTTCATAAGTCATTTTTAACTTGCGCCGCGAAGGAAATCTTAGAGCTCTTCTTCAGATCTGTTGAGTTCGGACGTCTTTCTGCAAATTCTGTCACCGTACAAGTGTTCTACACTGTCCTGGTAATGTATGTATGTACTTTTTTCCAGTTTTTATCCGTTAGAAAATGACTTATCATATGAAATGCATCTAAACACATAGTAGTGATTATGTATGCTCAAATGATTTGATAAAAAATATTCAACATAGTAAATGTTAGTATTAAACCATGCTGAACATAATGATGTGAAAAAATTTGACTTTTGAGATAGTCAAATTGACACCTTTTTCTACTATTTTTATCCTATCTGAGGACATTTGAGCATAAGGTAAGAAGGAAAAGTACTCCTAGCTTTGAGGTTAACCTTATGTGTTGATGATTTTGATTTTTTAATGCATATAGTATGTATATGACTGTGGTCCGGTATGCTACTGAATAGCCACCTTGTCATGCCTATGTGCATGTGGATAGTCCTATTTACAAAGGAAACTATGGCAAAATTTTCCTAAAATGTAAGAATTGTGTAGTCATGCATTTTTAATTCTACTTGTAGATGTATGTTAAAATGATGCATGCATGCATGTAGTCATAAAATGCATTTTGAAAAGCTTCAGGTTAGAAAATACCACACCCTTTCTGAGATGATTTGGAGACTTGTTGTCCAGAGATTATGGATCCGAATCAGCCGAGTAGTTCCCGTAGGACCACTTTTGGTGTACGGAGGAGGGCTTCTGAATTGCCTCGACCACGTTCTGTTAGACAGCCTCGCAGGTTGGTGGAGACGGTGATACGTCCAGTCCAGGTTGATGTGCCAGACGTCGAGGATGAGGAGGAGGATGTTCCAGTTGCGAACCCTGCTCTTGTTGCGCATGTCCCCCGTAGGGAGCTCTCGAGTATTCAGGTGGCAAATCCAGAGCTTCTGGGTGATATGAGCAGACATCCCTCGATGTATTTGCATGCTAACGAGGTATGACGTTAGAACTTGATCTTCCCTTTTTCCTATTTGTGAGGAGTAAAAGGATTTAATGTTGATCTGCATTTCATGGAGGTTTCTGGCTTTACACAGCCTCGAGGGAACTGGTTTAGTATACACTCCACGTACCAGGCTCTTCATCCTGACTATAAAGCAATTGTGCATGACTGGGGTTTTGGAGCATTCTTTTCCATCCTTCCCCATCGTTGCCCCTGGGGTTACCTCAGGGCATTATCTGAGCCGTGGTTTCACCAGACTCAATCACTCTATTTGCTGGAGTGTGAGGTAATGATGACCCCGATGGATTGGGGATTTATCACAGGTATGGAGTTTTGAGGGGCGCCAGTGCCTTGCACGGTGGATATTACCCCGACTATTGTCAAATCCTTGTTAAGAGTTTCGGCGGAGGCGCTCAAGGGTAGGACTGTCCGTGTGGGTCCTTTGAGCGTAGATGCTATGAGTGGGCTATTGAGCGAGCCCATGCCAGATGATGTTAGATTCAGGGATCACATTCTTCGGCGATTGTTCCTGATGATCATTAGGGGTTGCTTCATAGCAGATAACTCTTCTACGGTGGCGTTCGCTTTGATCAGTGCCACTTGACATGTGGACCGTATTGGAGTGTATGATTGGGATTCCTATACTTTTGCCTATTTCCTCAGGGGCATGCATATGTGCTTATAGGGCTTGACCGAGGCTTGGCTAGGATTCTACCCATTTCTACTGGTGAGTATTTCTCTTGTCATTTACCATGTATAGGTTAAGAGTGTTAACTGACAGCAGATATTTACCTTTGTGTTGGCATTTTTGGGCCTATGAGAGGCTCCCATGTCTACGTTTGGTGAGTGTGTTAGGGTTGGATACCTACCCACGAGGATGGCGATGGCATCATTCCATACTGGCGGAGGTCCTTGTAGCTGAGGGTTTCACTCATTGTCGCCTACAGCTGGAGTTGTTGACAGCGGATGTCATCACATGGATTTCATATTCTGGAGAGCATTTGGCCGTTGGATTTGAGGATGGATACCCGACTGGTATCGAGTACGTGATTTCCACTCGTAGGGTTCCTCTCTTTACAGATGGAGGATGGGAGATCTATTTAGGAGAGCGTGCTATTAGGAGCACCACAGGAGATATCCATATTTTGATCTTGCCTCCTGCCAGGCGGTATTGGCCTGTGTCGCAGTCACCCGTCATTGATATTCTATTATTGGGTGTTGACGATTTTGCATTATCAAAGGGTCCTTGCACTTAGGATGTATTCCAGGGCTGGTGGATCCCTCGTACTATTGGAGCCCAGACCCGCGCCACTTAGTTCATGGGGGATATGGTTCCAGGATTCGTGATGATGACGGATTGGTTAGCCTGTGTCTGAGATCTGACTCATGTGACACAGATTGACAGCTTGACCCGACAGTTGGACCAGGCACATATCTTTATCCGGCATTTGGGCAGAGATCCGACAGAGGCAGATTCGTTTGATCCTTCTAGCTCAGGCGTTGGCCCATCAGATGACCCATTTGGTTTTGTCGGTGCAGATCCTCATTTGTATCGGCCTGATATCCCTGTTGATAGAGATCCAGTGACTCAGGAAGAGTTACATCAGGTGGACAGGATTGATGATGTGAACATTGACACCATTGTCTTCTTCTGATGTGTATTCTCGTTATATCTTTTGATAGGCCTCTGTTAGCTAGTGGGTGTCTGTGCCCCATTCTCACTATATCTTTTGATAGGTCTCTGTTAGTAGTAGGGCTTCTGTGCCCCATTTCCCTGTATTTTTAGCTGTATAGAGATAGTGTATTAGATGATGATATACTTAGGAATGTATGCACCATTTTTTCATTCCCTATATCATATTGCCATTTATTATCTGTAATGCATGTATCATGTTATGAATATGTATGTATGTCCAGAGATATTCACCATTGACCCCTGGATGGTCTTATGACAAGGCCCGTGTAGATGTCTTCTTCGACAGTTAGCCATATTGATCATACCCCACCATTATTGGTGGTATCTGGTATGTGATCGTGGTATGATAGCATGTCACCGTCAGACAGGATGACCGTAGATCATTTGTTGTAGCATACTATGACCTTGTTGATATTTCAGGTTCCCACAAGATTCATGGATGGCATGCTGGAGCACTAGGTCTCGGAGAGGTAGGTTTTCCGATTTGGAACCCAGGAGTTGACTCCCACTATGGAGGAGTATGCACGGTTGACGATGCTGCCACTGGACAGACCTTGCGTGCATATGGCTTTGGGGGACATGAGTCGGCGGTTCATGACCCTCACTGGACTGAGGCGTAGAGTGGTGTAGGATGAGTTTACATCTGGCCACGTTATATCCTAGCATTTTCTGTTTAAAAGATTTGGCTTTGAGGATAGTTATAGATGACATTCCGGGGATTTCACCACATCAGAGGATCATTAACGTCTGGCCAGAGTAGATGTACTGCAATTGTGCGTACTGTCATATG
The DNA here is from genome assembly GCA_016801055.1 of Panax notoginseng. Lineage (NCBI taxonomy): Eukaryota > Viridiplantae > Streptophyta > Magnoliopsida > Apiales > Araliaceae > Panax > Panax notoginseng. Next base: position 190,219,319 of record CM029014.1, read on the forward strand.
TCTACATGCCACTGTATATGGATGAGTTGGACATAGGAGTTATCATGGCGGTGAGAGCTCTCAGGGAGGGTCGTACCATCATTCCTATGATTATAGCTGAAACATTGAGGTCAGCTACATGCTGCTGTACTTATCCAACAGGAGTATTTACGGGCAATTTGGTCATGCTATACGTGTGGTTTATGTCACATCTGAGATCGATTGGCACTTTCAGACGGCATGGGTATTATTTCACCCATGATATAGCCATGTCATATTCATTTCAGCCTGCGAAGTGTACGGATGCTATGTCTTGGTCCACTTTCTTAGCTGATATTATAGACCCATTTAGTATACTACCGTACTCAGGGCTCAGCTCACCTTACATCTTTATTACTCATGCTCTGGGCATGGATTACATCCCTCTGGCTAGTTTGAGGGGCATGACTACTTACCATCCATTGGCTGCGATGTCGCAGTTTGACCAGTTTTAGGATTTTCATCCTTTCGAGGGGCCACTGGGCCAGCGTTTAGCCTCTCGCTATTTTTCAGTAGAGGACAGATCCTGTGTATATGCATGTTGGGATCAGCGCGAGATAGCCGCTTTCTCTATTAGTCATCCAGGTTGTTCTGTAGAGTATTCTGCATGGATGGAGACAGAGACTGCACCGGCTGAGGTAGTAACCACATTGCCGAGTATTGATTCAGATGGTGGAGAGCCCATGGAGGACATTGATTCTCATACCGAGGAGGAGCCATCTACTGGGTTACCAGTATTTCTTTAGATTTTCCCAGTTCACTGTCGTGATTTAGCATTCAGCACAGTACTTTGAGCAGAGTCTTCATCTGATGACCTTTGAGAGAGATCAGGCTATATCCCTGAAATTGACTTCCCTTGATGGGAGAGATACAACTCTATTAGAGAGGGACTAGGCATTGGCTCGTAGAGATACCACTGTTATTGAGCGGGATGAGGCCAGATCAGCCAGAGATGCAGTGATAGTTGAGCGGGATAGCGCCATATCTGCTCGGGATGTAGCCATCACATATAGTACTGTAGTGAGGTCCCTAACCACTGGCATGCTCGCAGAGATGAGCACATATATTGATGAGTATATGGTCACCATGCAGATGGCTGCAGATCTGATGGGTCGTGTGGATATCATTGTACAGGAGACCACCGCTTTGCCTCCTTCTTCGGAGAGGGATGCCATGTTGGGCTTGTTAGCTCGCATATACACCGATTTGTAGATGGGCTCGTACTTTCCTGCACAGACTAGCTTAGCCATTTTGTCATGTATAGTTTATATTATGTATATCAAACAACATTATAAATAGCAGGGAAATATATTTTTGTTCACTTCCCTTTTAGATATGCCATGATACTTGCTTGATATTTGTCCGCTTCTTCAGGGTTTGTGATCTTGATGTATTCTGAATTCCTCCTTGCTGGATGGACATTGAGTTGTCTCTGGATAATTCAGAATAGATCATGGATCTGTGTGTATCCCTACCATTTTTCGGTGTCTTGGGACTAGTTTCTGTATGGAAATGTGGAGAGGATTGTGGCTTTCCTCTCAGAGATTGACCGCACCACAGATGGTCGCCAGTACCCCTATTTAGGAGGAGCCTAGTTAATTCCATCTCCTATGGATTGGTGTTTCTCTTTGAGAACCAACCGCAGCTTAGATGGTCGCTGAATCTCTTATCTAGGAGGAGTTCAGGTAATTCCATCCCTTTGGTTTGAAGCCAATGAAATGTAGTGGATTGAATTTTGATCCCAGTACCGTTGACAAGTATTTGTGTTTTGATAGGGGATTAGACTGAACCATAAATGGCTGCCTACGTACTCCTATTGAAGAGGAGATCAGGTCTGCATAGTTCGAACCTGGTGTAAGAGGTTCAACGCTATTTATGAAAGGCAGATGGGTGTAGAAGCTTTATTGATGAAAAAGGTTGTAGAAGTATTTTTGTGGTTTTTATTTTTGTAGAAAAGGGTAGAAATGTTTTTGTTGTTTTTTGTTTATTACGACTGGGCCATATAGAATATGGTTGCCTACATACTCCCGTGTATCAAGGAGATCAGGTCGACGTAGTTTGCTCCTCAGGGTGAGTTGAAAAACGTGATCCCATGTGCAGGATAAACTGCGGGGAAGAAAGATTAATCCTATGTACAGGTTAAACTGTGGGGAAGAAAGTTTAATCCCATGTGCAAGATAGACTGCGAGGAAGAGAAAGTTTGATCCTAGGTTGAGGACAAACTGCAGGTACGAGAAGTTTGATCCCATGTATGGGTAGCCAAACTGCAAATGTGAGAGGTTCAATCCGTAGTGGGATGACCTAAGTTGTATGAGCGCAATGAAGCCAAGCTGCTGGCTTAAAGAGTAGGTTTCCCTGAGGGGCAAAGTGGGGAAAAGAGTTGTATGTGGTAAAGGGTTAAAGAACCGGAATGACTGATGATCTAATGATCCAACACCAGGATGTTTGGTTGATGGTAACTTCAGACGTAGTACCATTTCACGGTGTCTGAGTTGATGAGTTGTGGAAATTCATCGCCGTCCATTTCTTGCAATTTGAGAGCGCCTCCTGTCAATACTTCCTTGACAACAAACGGGCCTTCCCAGTTAGGAGCGAATTTTCCCTTAGATTGATCTTGGTTGTCAATGATCTTCTTTAAAACCAAGTCATATTGTTTAAACTGCCGTAGCCAGACTTTTCTGTTGTAGGATCTGGCGATCCTTTGTTGATATAATTGACCATGGAAGATAGTCGCGGTTCACCTTTCATCTATTAGAGACAATTAGTGATATATGTCTTGTACCCATTGATCTTCATCCAGCTGAGCGTCCATCAACACTTTGAGGGATTCCATTTCTACTTCTATGGGAAGTACTGCTTCCATCCCATAGGTTAATGCGTAGGGGGTTACCCCAGTTAAAGTGTGCATTGATGTTCTGTAGGCTAACAGAGTAAGAGGAAATAGGTCAGACCATCCTTTGTGGTTGACGGACATCTTTTGCATAATCTTCTTAATGTTTTTGTTTGTCGCTTCAACAGCACCATTCATCTTTGGACGGTAGATGACGGAGTTAAGGTGTTTGATGTGGAATTTACTGCATAGTTCCTCTATCATTTTGTTGTTGAGGTTCTTAGCATTGTCTGATACAATTACCTCGGGTTGTCCGTATCGATAAATGACATTGTTTCTAATGAAAACAATGATGACTTCTTTGGTAACCCTGGGGAAGGAGGTTGCTTCTATCCATTTGGTAAAGTAGTCGATCATGGTGAAGATGAAGCGATGTCCATTACTGGCTTTGGTCTCGATGGGCCCGATCATGTCCATTCCCCACATTGAGAAGGGCCAAGGTGAACTCATATTGTGGTGCTCCCGTGGAGGGGCATGGATAGCATTCCCATGAATTTGGCATTGATAACATCTCTTGACATAATCATAGCAATTAGCTCTGAGAGAGAGACAATAATGTCATTTCTTGAGGATCTTCTTGACAAGGAGGAGGCCACTCATGTGTGGGCCACAGACTCCACCATGGATCTCATCCCAGAGTCTTTGAGCTTAGTCTTTGTCTAAACATCTGAGAAGACCTAGTCCTGCATCTCTTTTGTAGAGTGCATCTCCGCTCAGGTAGAATTTCATAGCAAGTCGATGAATCTGCCTTTGTTCAGTCAGGCTCGCCTCAGCGGGTGTAGATCCATCTCGTAGGTACTCCTTGATATACTGATACCAAGGTTGTTGGATGGGAGGTAGCTCATCCAATACTTCTCCAACATAGTTCCCATAGGCTGGTTTTGCAGGGCTAATGTGACGCTTGGCATGTGTTCCTTGTCAGATATATGAATCAAGGAGGACAAAGTTGCTAATGCGTCCGCAAAGTCATTCCTATTAGGAGGAATGTGTATAAAGGAGATTTCTTTGAATTCCAAAGCCATCTGTAAAACTTGCTGATGGTAAGGCAGCAATCGCAGCTCTTTGGTTTGATAGATTCCTGTGGATTGTTTGAATACAAACTCTGAATCCCCAAAGATAGTTATCCATCTAATACCCATTGAACGGGCAAGTTTTAGCCCCATGATACATCCTTCATACTCAGCTGTGTTGTTGGTGCTGATAAACTGTAATTTGACGACGACGGGATACTGCTCCCCCGTGCCGGATACTAGAACTGCTCCAGCTCCAGAACCTTTCGTATTGATAGCTCCATCAAAATACATCTTCCATGCTTGGCGTGTATCGTACTGATGTTGTTACTGAATTGTCATTTCCCTTTCATCTGGGAAGTATGTTTCCAAGGGTTTGAAGTCCCCTGAAGGTGCGGTAGCCAGTTGATCCACAATTCCTTGACCTGCAATGGACTTTTGAGTCACGTAGATAATGTCAAATTGTTGTAGGATCAACTGCCATCTGGATAGCCGACAATTCAGTATGGGTTTACTGAACACATACTTGAGAGGATCCACACGGGATATGAGATGGGTTATGTGCTCATGGAGGTAATGTTGTAACCTCATGGCAACCCATGCTAAAGCACAATAAGTCCTCTCAATCAGAGTGTACTTGTGTTCACTGCTGCTGAATCTTTTGCTGAGGTAATAGATAGCTCGTTCTCAACCTCTATCGTCTTTCTGGCCCAGCATGCAGCCCATGGCATTTTCACTTATGGACAGGTACATGAACAGGGGAACATCATCCTTGGGTGGTACCAAAATAGGAGCTTTGACTAGGTGCTCTTTAATTGTAAGGAAGGCATTCTGGCACTCATCATTCCATTTCATGGAGGAGTTCTTCCTTAACAGCTTAAAGATAGGCTCACAGGTTGCTGTGAGTTGAGAAATGAATCGGCTAAAGAAGTTGATTCTTCCTAAAAATCCCCATATTTCCTTCTTTATCTGAGGAATGGGCATTTCTGTGATGGCCTGGATTTTGGTCGGATCCAGCTCAATCCCTTTGTGGCTAACTAGAAATCCTAGCAACTTGCCTGATTTAACGCCAAAGGCGCACTTGGCTAGATTCAACTTCAAGTTGTACTTACGTAACCTGTTAAAGAGCTTTCTGAGATGGTCTAAGTGGTCCTCCTCCTTCTGGGACTTGACAATGATGTCATCCACGTAGATCTCGATCTCTTTATGCATTAAGTCATGGAAAAGAGCTATCATAGCTTGCTGATAGGTAGCTCCGACATTGATGAGGCCGAATGACAACTGTCTGTCGCAAAAGTTTCCCAAGGCATGATGAAAATAGTTTTTTCACGATCTTCCTCAGCAACCATGATCTGATGGTACCCCGCAAAGCAATCAGTGAAGGTGTACATGCCATATTGAGCAGTATTGTCAATGAGAATGTGGATAAAGGGCACGGGAAAGCTATCTTTAAGGCAAGCTTTATTCAGATCCCGATAATCCACGCAGACTCGCTCCTTTCCTCCAGGCTTAGGCACGGGAACGATGTTAGATATCCATTCAGGATATGTGGACACCATGATAATGCCAGCTTAAAATTGTTTCATAATTTCTTCTTGCACCTTTAAACTCCACTCAGGTTTCAATCGCCTGAGCTTCTGCTTGACTGGCTTGAATCCCTCTTTAATGGGAAGGCGATGAAGAATAATGTCAGTAGACAAACCCACCATGTCTTCATGAGACCATGCAAACACATCCTGGAATTGGGTTAATAGCGAAACCATGTCATTCCGTTTGTTTGGGGTAAGGTCTTAACCAATCTGGATTAACTTAGGGTTTTCTATGGTTCCAAGATTGAAGGAGGTGGTTTGATTAAGGTTGGGTTTAGGCTTATCTTCGACCCATTCTTTGATCTCCGAAGGCACCTCAATGTCCTCTTGTATTTCTAGCAAGTCTGAGTCCAACTTTTCATCAAAGTTACAATCCTTGTGGAGAAGAGGCATCTTATCAGCAAGTACAGGAACATCTATGTTCGGAGTCCTGAAACAAAATATGCTTTCACTTAATATATATGAAACTGTTTAATCATACATAATGTTATCATGTACGACTAAAACAACTGCTAATACTATATAGAAAAGTAAGTAGTTATTATATCTACAGGGCAGAAAGAAGTCCTGCCCATTTTACCCTTGTCGACCAATGCAAGGAGTGCTGCTCCAATTGGCAAGGATAAAGTCTGGGGGACTGCATTGATGGAGGGGCTGTCATCGTCCTCCTTTTCTCGAATGATGACCATGACGTCTGGGCAATCATCATCTGGGTATATCTGTTTGTATGTTCATCATGAACAATGATGTGCATGCCCAACATTATCTGGACGACGTTTTGTTTGATTCTTTATTTCTCTTTCTCCACTTTGGGATCTGGAACAAAGATTTCTTTTGCTTTGAACGACACTGGCTTGGGAAATAGCATAGCCATCACGTTGGTTGGCACCTTTACAGGAGGTTGTGCGGACTCGGTGTTTGAAGGCAAAGATAAACGCCGCATGGTTAAAGCTGAAGGAATCTACTGATGCTTATGAGGATTCCTCTTACTAGAACTGGTAGAATAGCCTAGTCCAGCTGTCCCAGTTTGACTGGCTACTTGGATGGGGTATTTGATACCTTGGTGATCCTTACCCAGCCCTTGTCCTGGCTGATGACCCAAAGACATCATTTCCTGAGTAGCCGACATTACTTCGGCAGAGATCTTGGGTACTGGCAATGGCATTCCCAGGGCATGAAATTGAGGGTTGCTTACTTCCAAAGTGTGAAAACTGACCGGCTCAACATCGAAATTAAAATTGATGAACGGTATGTCACCTTGTTGAGGGCATTTCGGTTCAGCGCTGACTGTAACTAGGCTATTGTTGATAATGTATTTCAGTTGTTGATGAAGGGTGGGGGGGACTGCCCCAACAATATGAATCCACGGTCTTTCCAAGAGCAGGTTATATCCCGAATCTATCTTGAGTACGTGGAAAGACACACAGAATGTATGGGGACCAATCTCAATTGACAACTCAATTTCCCCGACTAAATTTTGGCGGGATCCATCAAAAGCTTTGATGATCGTATGGCTACTTCGGATTCGATTGAGATTGACGTTCATCTTCAACAATGTAGCGTATGGACAGATATTCAAAGATGAACCTCCGTCTACTAAGACTCCAGCTAGCATATATCCGGAGGACAAGACCGCAATGTGTAACGGCTTACAATGACCGGTCCCTTTGGGCGGTATGTCATCATCAGTGAAGGATATCACATTGTTGTTGAAAATGTGATCAGCCAGATGTTGAAATTTTCCCACACCCACTGATTTTGGCAAGTAGGCTTCTTCCAAAACCTTTAGTAGAATCTTCGTGTGATCCTCGGAAATTAAAACCAAGTCTAGTATTGAAATTTGATGTGGAGCTTCTCTTAAGCTTAAAACCACCTTGGCTTCATTATGACCCATGGCACGGAGGAATTTTTTAATCTTCTCCATGGAAATTTTCCCCTTTGATTTGATGATAGACTTCATCACCAGTTGGGGAAGATACAATAGATTCTCCTACGACACTGCAGCAGTTGTATGCGAGGTGGATCGTTCACCTTCTTCATAATTCCACGAAACTGTGTGCAGGCTAACAATAGGATATTGTGCTCTACATGGTAAGTTGATTGGCTCAGGAGCTGCCACTTTCAAAGGATTGTTGCCTCCTCTGAGTTGAATTGCTGTTATAGTGAGTGGCTTGATAATGTCATCAGCCTCAGTGGAGATAACTGCTACCAATCCCTTCCATTTAGTAGGACAGGTATTCTCATTACTATGTAGCGCAATATCATTGTCTGCTAGTTACATGACATCGCTATCAATAAGATTCTGGATAAGGTGGCGGAGTGCCCATCATTCTTCTGTGCTGTAGCCGCGAGAATGGGAGTGATATTAACATACTCCATCAGAATTGTATCGTCCTGAACGGGGATTGATTGGAGGTAGAAGGGAACTAATCCTTCCTTCATTGATTAGCATTTGAAGGATTTCCTCTATAGGTTGGCCCAGATATGTAAATTCCCTTCTGTTGGCAAAATCCTGATGAGCTTTGGCATTCGCTCTCTTTTCCACTTTGTCCTCCATTGTTTCACTTTCTGGAGGTGAAGGGGAAATATTCATAACAAGAGGAAGGAGACTAGCCTGCTCCTGGCTGATTAATTGGCTTGTAACTTGATGTTGGTAGGTCACCAGTTCTGCCAATTGCTCAATTTGTTTGCAAAGAGCTTTTAACTTTCGTTCCATTACGAACTGGAACTTGGCATAATTCCATTTGTCAGGATCGTCTTTGATGATCTGGGATGCTTCACCGTTAGAATTGGAACTTTGTCTACTGCTCCAATTAATCATGTTGACTTCTTCCTCTTTGTGTGGAGGAAGAGGGTTGTCTTGCACATGAGGTTGATCTGGTTTGGTGACCACACTCTCACCGTTGTCTATCAGGTCTTGGATCTTATGTTTCAAGGCTCAACAATCTTGAGTATCATGTCCAGGTGCCCCAACATGATAATCACATTTCCGAGCAGCATTAAAACCCCTACCATTAGGGTTGGCTGGTGGAAGAAGATGCGTGATTTTCTTTTGCGTGGTCAGAAGAGTAAGAATGTTCTCGAGGCAATCCCCTAAGGGTGTGAACACTCGAGGGCGTTTGACTTCTCCACCTTTTGGTATTGGAGGGTTTTTAGACTGTGCTTGAAAAGGAGTGTAATTTCTCCTCTGGATAAGCATGTTCTGATTGCCTTTTTGACCCTGTAGTATCAGGAAAACATCCTCTTCTTTCTTTTTATGGACCCTCCGGGGGTTGTTTCCATAATTTCCGGATTGGATGTGCTCAGCAACAGCTTTAAGGGCAGCTAGGTCTTGAATCTTTCCTGACTTTAATCCCATCTCAGCCATCTCCTCATGTTTGATCATTTCAGAAAATGGTTTACCGATACCAGCTAAGACTCTCTCATAGAAAGGAGCTTCTTGTATGTCAATAAAGGTCATAACCATCTCTGACTCTGTCATAGAAGGAATAACTTGAGCAGCAAGGCGCCTCCACCTTTGAGCATACTCTCTGAAAGACTCGTTGAACTGTTTCTTGACCTTGGTAATCTGGTACCGGTCAGGAGCCATCTGAGACTGGAAACTGTATTGCATGAGGAAGGTGTGAGCTAGCTCTTCCCACTTTGAATTGTCTAATCTGGTATACCACGAACGGGCTTCTCCAGTCAGACTTTTCTGGAATAGCTGCATTCTGAGCTTCTCGTCCTCTGCATAAGATCTAAGTTCTCCAATGAACACCTTCAAATGTGTGTAAGGATCTCCTAACCCATCATACTTTTCAAAGTCAGGAGTTTTAAATTTTTCTGGATAATGAACACCAGGGAATATATAAAGGTCAGCATATGACACACTCCCGTTTGCTCCAATTCCTTTGATAGCGCGAAGGATTTCTTCCATTTGAAGAAATTTCTTTTTGATGTCACCAGTGTCTGGATCTCTTGTGAGATGGATAGCATCATTACTTTTGTTGGTTGTATCCAACTGCAATTCAGGTATTGTAATGGCTTTATCAGGACCTTGAGTTCCTCCTTGTGTAGAGGATTCAGTATATACGGGTATTTTTGGACCTTGCGTAGATTGATGTAGTTCTTTAAGCAGAACAACCAAGTCTGTGATTTGCTTAATTATTTCGTCAAATTTTTCGTGAGAAACTGGATAAGGCTGGTCAGATGCAGACATGATTGGCTGTAGGCCTACGCCTTTTTTGGCCTTTGACCGGGTAATAGGTCCGAATGCTTCCCTGTGACAAAACTGGCAATGTTTAGTTTTTAGGGAATGTGTAAATATTAACATGCTATGTGGTGTATCCGTTTTAGGAATTTTTGTCCTGCAAAACGGATGTTAGCTATTCGTAGTACAGGATAGCATGTTAATGTAAATATGTATATGCACATATTTCTTTATATTTCTCATTACATGGAGATGAATATGGAATGTAAATTACAAGTAATTTGAAATGAGAAAGCATGAAGAGACCTTCCTCGACATTTGGTTTATCAGAGGCTGACCTATCTTAGGTTACTCTCGCGACTTTTCAGCATGAAGGTTCCCAAATCATCGCAATTTACTCGACAGGAAGTTAATCCGGTCTTTCAACTAGAGCGAATTTGAGTGGTGCCTTTCATAAGCCTCACGGGAATTAGTCTTCCTATGAGTCCAGTAATCAAATACCGACAGGATAGCCTCCTGGTGGAGGGACAACACAACCTACATTCACATACAACGTGTCTCACCGTTTATGAAAATGATGACATATGTGAAGCACTAATATCACATGCAGATATAGTGTAAAGCATTAATCGCAGTAAAGAAATGCATTCGTACACATTGATCATAAATGTAAATGCAACATCCACACACAAGCATATAACAGTTTTGAAAAGCTTGCAATAGCGGCTTAAGTCCTCTTACTGAAATCCCCAGCAGAGTCACCACCTGTCGACGTCGGGATTTTTATTTGTCCCTTTTTATTACCTATTCTTTTGTGTTCTCATTTTAGGTGAGATTTGTTTGAAAAAACAAGTGAAAAAGGTCCGACATGTATAATGTCGACGATTTGACTATAAGAGTCGCCAGTTGGTTTTTTAATTAGTTGTACCAACACAACCGAGAAAAGGTTTGCACATTGACCCAGTGATGTGACACTGCTAAATGGGTTTGTGAAACTGAGATTCATTTAGGGTCGGGGAACTTGCTTATGCGGAGGGAATGTGTTAGACACCCCCCGACATCCGTGTTGCCACGGTGACCGCCACTTTTCAAAAAACTATTTTATGAATGTGTGTGTGCGTGTGTGTGGGTCAATGTGCTATTATTTGGAAGTAGTGCTATGCCTCGTTTGCACCTATATACAAAGGGTTTGAATTTATGTAAAAATTCAGTTTTAAACAAGATATAGCAATGATGTTTTAGAAAAGAGGTTTTTCAAACCCTTGTGCTCAATAGTAATTGAGGCCTTTGATACTTCCATTTTATTTAGTATTCGGCTGGATTGATTTTATTTTACATATGCGAGGCATCTGTAAGAAAATAATGTACAAAAAGGTGTTGAACTCTTCGTGGGTATGAAAACCATCTGAGGAGATCCAAACATCACAGATAAATTTACAAGCTACTTACAGCTGAAAAGGTCCATCACGGGAACCGAATCTAGATTAAGTAGACTGAATCTGTGATCACATGATTCCTAGGCTCACATGATGCCGCAATTGATATAAACGCAGTAAGCAGGTATATATATATATATATATATATATATATATATATATATATATATATATATATATATATATATACAGACATGATCACCAACCACGAAGCACCTCCATAGGGGATCAGAAATATAAATAAAGCTGTAAAAACTATCTACTGCCATGGAGGAAACTCCAGGCGGGACGAAATGTACAGAAAGCAGTAAAAACGGTCAACCACCATAAAGTAAACTCCAGGTGGGACGAAATGTATATATATATATATATATATATATATATATATATATATATATATATATATATATAAGCGATAAACGCATCGGATATAAAATACAGGCTTATCGGACAAAGTCCAACAACAGTTAATATATATAAGTATATATATTCAAGCAGTAAACGCACCGGATATAAAATCCAAGCTCATCGAACAAAGTTCGACACACAGTTCATATATAGAAATATATATATACGAAAGCAAATAAACGCTCCGGATATAAAATCCAGGCTCATCGAACAAAGTCCGACAACAGTTAATATATATAAGTATATATATTAAAATGGTAAACGCTCCAGACCGAAGTCTAGGCTCATCAAACAGAGTTCGACATGCAGTTCATATATATAAATGTATATATATACAAAAACAAGTAAACGCTCCAGACCGAAGTCTAGGCTCAATCAAGGTATAACTCGATAATGTTAGTATATATATATATATATATATATATATATATATATATATATATATATGTATGTATATACAAACTGAAATAAAACCACGGAACGAAGTCCGGGCAAACATACGCAACACGACTCTCAACGTAAAGAAGGGTGTGTGCAAATGTGAAGAGAAAGGCTTGAAAATGTGTAAGAAGGCTTATAGTGGGCTGCCAAAGAAGACTTCAATAACTTTAAAGTAGATAAACACTGGCCTTCGCCGGTACAGAAGTAGCTATATGTGAGTTCACAAGTGTTTAAAATGAGAAAGCACTCAGTTTAGGGTGTGTACAGAGCAAATTGGACAGGGTTTCCTCACCTTTTCTCTTATCAAAATGGCCACCCAAGCCCTCTAGTTATTGAGGGTGTCCGCAGGTGTACCTGAGGCTGCCCAGGGTGCCTCGGGCTTTGCGGGTCCCTCCGTCTCGAGGTACGTGCACGTAGGCAATATGATGTCCACTCTAACTTTTAGATTGCAATCCGGGCATCCGACTGAGGTATATAGGACCTATTTCGGACTGCCGTTGTCGAGAGTTACACAATGACATGGGATTAGAGGTTGTATGAAGTCACGAAGATGGGACGATGCCCTCCGGTCTTCGGCTTCAAATTCTATCCATTATCTTATTCAATAATCACTCGGGATTGGTTTTCCTTGGCTTTTGTGGGACACTGTGTATGTATCAAAGCGTTGAGATGGTACGGTGTGGTGTCATGGTGGCGAGATGATTACTTTGCCCCTCACTGGGGTTATCGCCGGTTGGGCTGATAAAGCAAACGTTGCTCAGAGTTATCGCTGAGATTGGACTGCTACAAATATTGAAGGTCCTCAGTGTCATCTCTGAGGTGTGCCTATCCTCCTGGTGTTATCTTCGTGTTAGTACTGAGTATCTCGTTGTGAGCACTGAGATTAAAGCTGATTGCATTTGAAACAAGCATTTCTGGTGTTATCTGCAGAACTGCATTTCTTGGGGTTATCGCCAAGGTTGGTAGCTACTCCCATGGTTGGGACTGAGACGGAACATCTCGGGGTTATCTCCGGGAAAAATCGGTCTTCTTTGGTATGTGTTCCGGTATTGAATTTGCATGCCTCGGGGTTATCTCCGAGGTTGGAATTGTTACTTCCGGTGTGTGTTTCGGGGTTAAGCTGTTACTCCCGGTGGTATCCGGAAGGGATATGAACCGTCTTCCAGTGTTTCCTCTTGAAAGATGAATCTGTGCTCCTGCGATGTTAGTAACAGATATGTAGAAAATTTCGAGTGTCTACACACATGTCAGCAGCCAAGTTGTATGATTCTTCGTATGGGAGCTAAATTGAACTTGGTGTAACAACCGCGTAGTTTCTGGCATTGATAATCATTGGAATGTTTGTGTCGCGCTATTTGCTATATGCATGTTAAGAGGGTGATTCCTTTCTCATGTGTATATCAGATAGATATGTTATAGGCAGAGAATATCAGGTTAAGTACGAGTTCTTAAAACTCATACTTATGGTATGTTCGTGACTCATAGTTATATGAAATGTTTATGAACCCCTCAGCGAATGGACGCCAAAGGTCTGACTAGGACAAGTTCTTAAACTCATATGATTGTGGAAAGTTCCTGAACTCATAAGTGTGGTAAGTTCGACGAACTGGGTAGAACTAAGTGTGAATGGAGTATTGAGGATAATAGGAACAGATAGATTGTTAAGCAAATGATTATTAGTGGAGACATAAGTTTTTTCAAAACTCCTAGCTATGCTAGATTTCGAAATTTTGACATCAAGCTAAAAACGCACTATGTGCTTTTAAGAAAAAATGTAGACTCGTAATCATTTTTGAAACAGTTTAAAGTATAGTCTATGCTACTTATTTTAGCTAGACGCAAATGATTTGAAATATCAAAATATATTTTATTTATCACTCATGTACCATGTAACCTGGTGCAGAGATGATAAAAAGTTGATAGAATTATAAATACAGGAATGCATAGTGTGAATTCGATCTAAAAATCATTGTTCCACTATTGTATGATGTGTTATGACAAAGTCATACGATGACGACATCCTCAAACAGACTGTTAATACAGTACGACATCATGACGTCATTCTCAAAAGTATTTTCAAAAATTTTAATTTGCCAACGGGGTTTGGCTATACTTAAATAATTCCATTGAATTGAATTATTGATATGAGTCTGTGCTATTCGATTCAGCTAGACTAATGTTTATGAAAATTCTAAGCGTTCTTCGAAAATTTTCCCGAACCGAATTATTTTGGTACGAAATCCGATAAGACTGTGGTAAGAAAATATTTGTGCGCCTAAGGCGGATAAGAGGAATAGGAAAATGGTTCCGACCATGTGACGCCCCCAAATTCGGGTTTCCTAACCTCTAGTTTGCTGTTCACGATCCATCATATCTATCACATCTAACTACTCATTCATTAATGAAAAACATCATTCATAATATTCCTTAATACAACTTATAACAAATTACATAATAAAACATAACCATTAAAAGTTGACACTAACTACTCCTAAACCTTGCCTTTGCCTTTGTCCGTGTTAGAACCTTCTGCTACATCAGCAATAGCTAAAATGTTTTATTTAAGCAAGGGTGAGCAACGAGTTTGCCCAACAAGTTAAAATATACAATAAATGATATATATCATTAATAGAAGAGTCTAGCTTCTATAGAACTTCAACAATAATCAAAAGATTTCAAAGTAGCTGAATAATTATACAATCTCAATAATAAAACTTTTTTACCATTTCCTACTGAATAACATATTAGAGATGAAAGAGTAAAATTCTTTCAAAGATTCAATAATATTCAAATGAATAAGAAGAATTAACAATACTGCAACAATATTCAATAAAGTGGGATATACCCAAATTTCATGCTGAGTGATCACAAAAGGATCATGAACTAATAGAGGAATCATTTAGTTATTAAAACTAAATTTCCACAAGAATATAAATTAGTTATAAAAATTAAACTATACTCTTCTGCAAGTACCTGGAGCGGCCAACTCCTTTGTACCCTATATTATGCATAATACTCAATAATAGTGCATAGGCCGATTTACGATATTAAAATTTGTTCATATCAGTCTTACATCATGAGTCCGTACCATAGCAATATGGTTTGGATTACTTTCAAAGAAATACTATGATTTCAATAATTAATAACAATACTAATCTAGCCGAAACCAATGGCATAGATCTTCCAATAACAATTCAGTTCATAATTAATAGAACATTTCATGCTTTAACAAATATTTTGTCTTGCCAAAACAATTAGCTGAGACATGATTTATAAATAGTTCAAATAATAGAACAATAATCAATTGCACTACGTGCGAATTATAACAATCATTATAGATGTGAATAACTATAAATAATTATTCACTACTATGCTTGAAAAACAGTAACTCTAGTTGAGTTACGAACTTACCTGATTTGTTGACTACTGCTACGTAATTTAAGTTAACTTCTTGTGTAATACCTATCATTAATAAGATTGGTCTTTTAATCAGCATATCATACTTTGTATCATAGTTCAATTACTTTATCCATCAATTATCTAACACTAAATCACATAATTAAATATTAGATAACACATTACAATATTAGTATTATTATTATCCTTTGCTAATTCTTTAATCTCTATATCATATACATTATGTTTTAACACTCTAATCTTATATATTATAAGTTCTTCTTTAATATCCCATAAGTAAAATACTAATCCAGCAACCTGGATTCCAAATCCAGCAACCTGGATTTCAAATCCAGCAATCCAAACTATAATCCATCAAACTGGATTCCAAATCCAACAACTAGATTGCAATCCAGCAAGCTGGATTCAACATATTTTCAATTCAGTAAACTTCTTTTCAATTCAGCAAGCTGGATTCATTCTATTTTTCAATCCAGCAAGCTGGATTCCATATCCTTTTTACGAAAACACCAAATCAGCTTATTATTTTTCTATCCTTTGTCCAAACATATATAGATATATTTTATACACAAAAAGTATTTTTCCATAATTTTCCAACTTCCTTTAGTATTTTTTTAAAAATCATTCTTAGTTAATTTCTTAAGAAATTAGCTACCTCGTGCTTAACTCCAGAACTTCCCATCTCTTGACAAAATCTAATATGTGGTAACGTGAGCCTCCAGTTTAAATTTCGTGGCCATCGGAGTTATAGAACTCCGGTTATAGCAATTTTCGTCCAAAAAACTCAAATATTGAATTGGTCATTTTAAGTCGAAATGAGCTCATTTTTGGACACAACCTACTTTATCCCATATATTTTCATCCCCCAAAAGGCCGGATTTTATCTCATTAAATAAGTGGCCGAAACAGCCCTTACAAAAAATTGGGCAATATACTTTTGTCATTTTTCTATTTTTGACTCCTTTGCTAAAATCAGTCCCCACGACAATCTACAACACCTTTTCCAGTGATTCCACTTGAATATGTTAGAAACCTCAAAGATCTAACTCAAGGACTTGACCACACTCAAAAATTCGAAATATAATAGGAGATATGGTCATTTGAATTTCATGTTTTGTTTTCACAAAAATCTGATTTTCCACCCTTTGTGGTTTCTAAGAAAACTTCTATGTTCTCACATAATAACCAACATAACTCATCATACTACCTACTCATACTCTATATACCCATGAACCTACCATAATACCTGATCTATTTCATCAATCAAGCATCAAACACAAAGTTAAACACTATCAAGGCTAATAAAAATTAGGCTCTCTACATTTTGAAAAACCTAGTTTCTATCTCATACTTTAGATTTAACTTTTGATCCTCAAAAGGGTTAGATCTAAACATGAAACACTTATATACACCTAGATCTAAGGTTTTAAACCTCAAGATCAAAACTTCAAATTATAAAAATTTAAATCAAACTAAAAAGGAAATTAGACTACATAAGTAGAAATTTGGTTTTACCTTTGCTTGATTTTCTTTTTCCTTCTTTTTAAACTTTGATTATGGAGCAAGATGGCTTGTAAAAACTCTACCGCTCTCCCTCTCTCTCTATAGCCGAACTCCTAGACTTTCTTTCTCTCTTCTCTAGTCTCTCTCTTTCTTTCTTAGCTTTTGCTAGATAATAAGATGAAAAGAAAAAGATAAGACTTAGATTTTGATTTGTTGGAAAAGTAAGTATAGATATATTTGATATATCTATCCCTAATCTACCAACATATCTAACTCTAATCTCTCCCACTCAATTATCAAGTGGTTGCTTGCAAGTTTAGATAAAGTGTTGGTCAAATGAAAATTGGACACTTGTTGGAAGTTGTCCACCTATTAAAGTAAGCAATCATTACATTCTTCCCCCCTTTCTCTCCTCTCTAAATTTCGGCCAAGTGGCCTTTCTATTGCCCAAAATTATTTTTATTTTATGCTTTAATTAACTTACTTAATGTCCAACATGTCCCCTCCCACTTGGGCTAAAGGTTGGGCCACTTCTTTAATTCTTTGGGCTAGTAATTTTAATTCTATGGACTTGCAAATCAACATAGTTCTATACTTATGAATTTTATCCATTCTTCACTATTTAATTAGGGTTCCATTAAACACATTAGCAAGTTAATTTCTTACTCATATATTTTTAATTTCATAACCCAATTAGACTTGCTATTCTTTAGGTTATAAGATTAATTAATTGAGATGCATCAAATAAATCTCTTAGGATTAGTATATATTTTTAAATACTATCATTCTCTTAAATTATAACACATTAGGTTATTTAATTATCATACCTAATATATGTATTAGGTTACATAACTTTATTCTTCATCTCTTTACAAAATAAATGTATACACATTATATAATACATATTTACTCAATCATGTACATAACTCACATATGTCCTAACATATTTCCCCTAGTTTATTAACTAATTAGTCCAAATTGACTTAATAAATTGTAAACACATACATACTCATATCAATCATCAATTACTTAAGGATTGTAAATCCTTTTAATTTAATAATCAAGGCTAACATTCAAGCTATGTTAATTTCTTACATAACTTTCATTGCTCTTCCTTGAGAATGATTAACTATAATGCTTAGTTAATAAATTAACTATCTAGCTAAATTATCATATAAACTTATATGATTCAAGTACTTTCTTTATTCTTTTTCTAAAAAAAAATTTATTCGAAAAATTTGAATTATGTGAAATTCTGGGTTCTCACATTCTCCCCTCCTTATAAGGATTCCGTCCTCAAAATCACCGCTTTCTTACTCTCTAATGTCCTTTAAAGTTGTATCATCAATTCATTTATATCAACACAATATTAGTTTGTGTTTCATATACTAATTTATGACTTGGGATCTATAAAAGAAAACCATTCACAGCTATAGCTACCCAATATTTCTCGTGTAATTCATTTACTCAACTAAATCTTTACCTGTCACCACCTCCCGGGCAGCTATAGCATCTTGTAATGTCATGTTGAACGTGCGCGTTGTCGGTCTTTCCGATTGAGCAGGTCCTTTGATCGCCAGTGTTCCACTGTTGTGTCCTCTATTGTTGCTTCCTCTTTTTGCATTCTTCTTTGGACAGTTCTAGCAATCCATATGAAAAACAACCTGATATCTTTTTTGGACTTGGAAAATTTGGAGAGATGTGTCCCTCTTGTCCACAGTTAAAACACACCCTTCAAACATACTCCCGAATGCTTTTTACCGCAATTTGCACATGCTTCACCTTTCTTCCTATTATCTCCTGACTTGTCTCCAGATTCAGTAGTGTCCTTCCACTTACGCTTATTAGAGTTACTTCCTCCACTGCTACCTCCTTCATTCGTCTTTTTCTTCTTCTCTTGATGATACCTCGACACAGCTTCACTTCCTCCTTTGGCGATGATTGCTTTTTCCAACAAGGCCGAAAATGTCTTAATCTGCAACACAGCTACCTTGCTATATATCCCTGGCTTCAGTCCATTCTCAAACCTTCGCGCTTTTCGTACCTTAGTGTCCACCTGATGCGGAGCAAATCTCGCTAGTTCGTTAAATTTGGCGACATATTCTGCAACCGACATATTTTCCTGCTTCAACTCCAAAAAGTTTACTTCAATTCTTGCTTGCATACTTTCTGAGAAATAATTTTTGAAAAATAATTCCTTAAACCTTGTCCAGGTTACTACTTCTGTACCAGCTCTAGCTTTGTTTGTCTCTCACCTGTAATTCGCCTCACCCTTCATCAAATAGGTAGCAAAATCTATCTTTTGCTCCTCTGCTACTCTAGCAATAACAAAAGCTTTCTCCGTATCCTTTACCCATGTCTGGGCTTCTATAGGGTCAGTGGTTCCCTTGAATTCCGGCGGTCCTACGGCCTTAAAGTCTTTAAAGTTAGCCAATGGATTAGCTGGTCGATTTTTTGCTACCGGGGCTCTAGTTTGCATAACTTGAGCTATCATGTCTGCGAAGTTCTGCATTGGATCAGCTTGATTTCCTTCATTATTCACAGATCGCTCCTCCCTTTGGTTACGATTTTGTCGCCTTGGCGGCATTATCTGATGAAATAAATACTTACATTAATACTTTGTCTTTATGCAACATCTTATTAGTAGTATACAAAATTTTAAACTTAAACCAATTTTAGCTTTCTAAATTATCTAATTTAGCTTATTGAATTATCAAATTCATCAGATAATCATCTTAATAATTTAATTCTCAAAATTTAATTACTTATTCAAACACATAATCATATCATTGCATTTATATTTATGCAAATAGTACAAAGTACATACAGCTACAAACGGTTACTATCCCTTTGTGACAAAAGTCGGGATTCATTACTACAACTTTACACAAAAAGTTGAGACATACAAAAGTTATTTTAATATTCATACCAAAGAGAATATTATACTCCCAAAATATTATACTCCTCACACTTAATCATTCGTACGTCCACTTCCTTCACATGTCTTCTTTTTAGGACAATTCTTAACCTTATGACATGTTCCACCACATGCAAAACATCCTCCTTTCTTTGGTTTAGGACAATTTGGTGATAGATGTCCTTGTTGACCACAATTGTAACACACATTCTTACCCCACATACATTCCCCTAAATGGTTCTTTCGACACTTGCCACATGCTTGTTTCTTCTTTGAATGCGAATTCTCTGAGTTGTTGTCACTGTCGTTGTTCTTTTTCCTTTTATTACATTTCTTTTTCTCACTTACATCTTTAGATGTTACATTACACTTAACCCTCATTCTATCGACTTGTGCCTTCAGATTATTTCGTTCTTCTGTCATCTCACGTAATGCTTTTTTTGTCTTCCATAATTCCTCTACTTAAATTTTGAACTTCCGCAGATGCTTGACCTTCTTCGATTTCTACTTTGCCTTCTTCCCCATCTTTGATCTTTATTTCTGGCTCCACCTTAGTTTCTTTGGAATATACTTCTTCCTCTTCATCCAGCTTCATCTCGGGGTACTCATCATGATAGCTTGCTAAATTCACCGCAGGTTCGTCTCTTAAAACTTCCTCAACTGACTCACTCTGAGCTGGCACCTCAGCTAATGGCATTGGTGTAGCTGCTAACATTTCCATAATCATCTTATCATCTCCTAACATCCTGTTACCAGTTTTAAATAACTTCATTAGTACATCACTATCAAACATAATCCATAAACACTGAGTGTCCCCATATATTACTATTGATGAATTTTCCTAATCCATCACTTAGAAGTCTAAACGAGTTTTCTCTATCCTGTTTATGGTTATATTCCTAAGATTTTCCCCCCACCTAAGGTTTATAACCTACAGCTTTGATACCAACTTGTGACGCCCCTAAATCCGGGTTTTCTAACCTCGGGGTTGGTGCTCACGATCCATCATATCTATCACATCTAACTACTCATTCATTAATGAAAAATATCATTCATAATATTCCTTAATACAACTTATAACAAATACCCCAGGTTAACTAACCTTGACATAACTTACATACCCTTATATAGCCAAAAGGTTTACATAAATAATTACATAATAAAACATAACCATTAAAAGTTGACACTAACTACTCCTGAACTTTGCCTTTGCCTTTGTCCCTGTTAGAACCTTCTGCTACATCAGCAATAGCTGAAATATTTTATTTAAGCAAGGGTGAGCAACGAGTTTGCCCAGCAAGTTAAAATATACAATAAATGATATATATCATAAATAGAAGAGTCTATCTTCTATCGAACTTCAACAATAATCAAAAGATTTCAAAGTAGCTGAATAATAATACAATCTCAATAATAAATTTTTTTTCTCATTTCCTACTGAATAACATATCAGAGATGACAGAGTAAAATTCTTTCAAAGATTCAATAATATTCAATTGAATAAGAAGAATTAACCATACTTCAACAATATTTAATAAAGTGGGATATACTCAGATTTCATGCTGAGTGATCACAAAAGGATCATGAACTAATAGAGGAATCAATTAGTTATTAAAACTAAATTTCCACAAGAATATAAATTAGTTATAAAACTAAACTATACTCTTCTGCAAGTACCTGGAGCGACCAACTCCTTTGTACCCTATATTATGCATAATACTCAATAATAGCGCATAGGTCGATTTACGACATTAAATTTTGTTCATCTCAGTCTTACATCATGAGTCTGTACCATAACAATATGGTTTGGATTACTTTCAAAGAAATAATATGAAATAATTAATAACAATACTAATCTAGCTGAAACCAATGACATAGATCTTCCAATAACAATTCAGTTTATAATTAATAGAACATTTTATGCTTTAACAAATATTAGTCTTGTCAAAACAATTAGCTGAGACATGATTTATAAATAGTTCAAATAATAGAACAAGAATCAATTGTGCTACATGCGAATTACAACAATCATTATAGATGTTAACTATCAATAATTATTCACTACTATGCTTGAAAAATAGTAACTCAAGTTGAGTTAGGAACTTTCCTGATTTGTTGACTACTGCTACGTAATTTAAGTTAACTTCTTGTGTAATATCTATCATTAATAAGATTGGTCTTTTAATCTGCATATCATACTTTGTATCATAGTACAATTACTTTATCAATCAATTATCTAACACTAAATCACATAATTAAATATTAGATAACACATTACAATATTAGTATTATTATCATCCTTTGCTAATTCTTTAATCTCTATATCATATACATTATGTTTTAACACTCTAATCTTATATATTATAAGTTCTTCTTTAATATCTCATAAGTCAAATACTAATCCAGCAACCTGGATTCCAAATCCAGCAACATGGATTTCAAATCCAGCAATCCAAACTGCAATCCAGCAAGCTGGATTTCAAATCCAACAACTAGATTGCAATCTAGCAAGCTGGATTCAACATATTTTCAATTAAGTAAACTTCTTTTCAATTCAGCAAGCTGGATTCATTCGATTTTTTAATCCAGCAAGCTGGATTCCATATCCTTTTCACAAAAATATCAAATCAGCTTATTATTTTTCTATCCTTTGTCCAAACATGTATAGATATATTTTATACACAAAAAGTATGTTTCCATAATTTTCCAGCTTCCTTTAGTATTTTTTTAAAAATCATTCTTAGTTAATTCCTTAAGAAATTAGCTACCTCGTGCGTAACTACAGAAATTCCCATCTCTTGACATAATCTTATACGTGGTAACGTGAGCCTCCAGTTTAAATTTCGTGGCCATCGGAGTTATAGAACTCCGGTTATAGCAATTTTCGTCGAAAAAACCCAAATATTGAATTGGTCATAACTTGGTCATTTTAAGTCGGAATGAGCTCATTTTTGGACACAACCTACTTTATCTCATATATTTTTCATCCTCCAAAGGGCCGAATTTTATCTCATTAAATAAGTGGCCGAAACAGCCCTTACAAAATATTGGGCAGTATACTTTTGTCATTTTTCTGTTTTTGTCTCCTTTGCTAAAATCAGTCCACACGACAATCTACAGTACCTTTTCCAGTGATTCCACTTGAATATGTTAGAAAAGTCATAGATCTAACTCTAGGAGTTGACCACACTTAAAAATTCGAAATATAATAGGAGATATGGTCATTTGAATTTCGTGTTTCGTTTTCACAAAAATCTGATTTTCCACCCTTTGTGGTTTCTAAGAAAACTTCTATGTTCTCACATAATAACCAACATAACTCATCATACTACCTACTCATACTCCATATACCCATGAACCTACCATAATACATGATCTATTTCATCAATCAAGCATCAAACACAAAGTTAAACACCATCAAGGTTAATAAAAATTAGGCTCTCTATATTTTGAAAAACCTAGTTTCTATCTCATACTTTAGATTTAACTTTTGATCCTCAAAAGGGTTAGATCTAAACATGAAACACTTATATACACCTAGATATAAGGTTTTAAACCCCACGATCAAAACTTCAAATTATAAAAATTCAAATCAAACTAAAAAGGAAATTAGACTACATAAGTAGAAATTTGGTTATACCTTTGCTTGATTTTCTTTTTTCTTCTTTCTAAACTTTGATTATGGAGCAAGATGGCTCGTAAAAACTCTACCTCTCTCCCTCTCTCTCTATAGCCGAACTCCTAGACTTTCTCTTTCTCTTCTCTAGTCTCTCTCTTTCTTTCTTAGCCTTTGCTAGATAATAAGATGAAAAGAAAAAGATAAGACTTAGATTTTGATTTGTTAGAAAAGTAAGTATAGATATATTTGGTATATCTATCCCTAATCTACCAACATATCTAACTCTTCTCTCTCCCACTCAATTACCAAGTGGTTGCTTGCAAGTTTAGATAAAGTGTTGGTCAAATGAAAATTGGACACTTGTTGGAAGTTGTCCACCTATTAAAGTAAGCAATCATTACATTCTTCCCCCTTTCTCTCCTCTCTAAATTTCGGCCAAGTGGCCATTCTATTGCCCAAAATTGTTTTTATTTTATGCTTTAATTAACTTACTTAATGTCCAACACGTCCCCTCCCACTTGGGCGATTGGGCCACTTCTTTAATTCTTTGGGCTAGTAATTTTATTTCTATGGACTTGCAAATCAATATAGTTCTATACTTAAGAATTTTGTCCATTCCTCACTATTTAATTAGGGCTCCATTACACACATTAGCAAGTTAATTTCTTACTCATTTATTTTTAATTTCATAACCCAATTAGACTTGCTATTCTTTAGGTTATAAGATTAATTAATTGAGATGCATCAAATAAATCTCTTAGGATTAGTATATATTTTTAAATACTATCATTCTCTTAAATTATAACACATTAGGTTATTTAATTATTATACCTAATATATGTATTAGGTTACATAACTTTATTCGGCATCTCTTTACAAAATAAATGTATACACATTATATAATACATATTTACTCAATCACGTACATAACTCACATATGTCCTAACATATTTCCCCTAGTTTATTAACTTATTAGCCCAAATTGACTTAATAAATTATAAATACATACATACTCATATCAATCATCAATTACTTAAGGATTGTAAATCCTTTTAATTTAATAATCAATGCTAACATTCAAGCTATGTTAATTTCTTACATAACTTTCATTACTCTTCCCTGAGAATGATTAACTATACTGCTTAGTTAATAATTTAACTATCTAGCTTAATTATCTTATAAACTTATATGATTCAAGTACTTTCTTTATTCTTTTTCTAAAAAAAAATTATTCGAAAAATTTGAATTATGTGAAATTCTGGGTTCTCACAGACCAGCAGTACTTGATCAGTATAGGACATACCGGGCTAATCCCCCTATATGTCCGTAAGTTATGACGGTTTGCAGATGAATTTTCATATGACCTTTTCGAAAATGAAAGTTCGTAGTCTATATGACTCCTCAGCACGATTTGAATAATTTAGCTTTTATGAATAATGTTTGGGTAACATGTGGTGATGAGTATGAAGGGTGTAAGGTAAATTCTGGGGACGAAATTCTTAGAAGAAGTGGTGAATGTAATAACCCGAGAATTTAGATATTTATTAAAATCTTAAAAGATTAAGTTAAGGTTAAATATTGAACCTAAACAGAAAATAAGTGTATGGAATTGACATTTTTGGGAAGGGATTTTGTGAATTTAAAAACTCTTTGTGAAGGCTTATAGTGTTAAGGGTATATATGTTATGTGTATATGGTCTTATATGTGTACAGTATGTGGTTAAGGGTCGAGGGTTGACCAGATAACCTATATCAGGGACAAACCATAATATTATTTTAAGAACCTCGACGTCCAGTTAGAAAACCCTAACGATTGTTAAGAAACCCTATTACTAGTTCTGGAAACCCTAGTTTTAGTTTCGGGAATTTGAAACCCTAATTCGGAGTATTAAAACCCTAATTGGAAGCTTGAAGATAGTATAAGGTTTGTATGTTATTGATTTTATATTTAATTAGGGCTAGCCCTAATTGATTATTAGAAAATCCTAATTGTTCAGCTGGAAACTCCAACGTACAATTATGGAACTTAATTGCTAAATTAGCAATTTTAATTAGGGAAATACTAACCTTAATTAGCAAGCTTGAATGTGATTAGGAAATTTTAATGTAATTAGAAAATCCTAATTATAATTTAGAAATCTTAATTTTCTATTTTTAAAACTTAATTAGAAAAGCCTAGAATATAAATTTGTGTAACCTTAGGGTTAAACCCTAAGGGTTGTGACAAGTTACCAAGTTGCCATTAGCTTTACAAGTCAAATGACCAAACTACCCTTTTGAATATTTTAATGGGATGTAGTGTAGATCTAGCCCTAGTAAGTGGTTGGTAACCAACCCTAAGCTAGCCATGTGCCTATATCTCACAAATATCAGATTTCATTGCCAATTAGCATCAATTGTGACCATAGATTAAAAATCTAAGAGATTTAAAAGTAAGACAAAGCTTACTTTATTTTTCATTTGAGCCAAGTCCATTCTCTCTCTCCCATCCAAAATTTTAGAGTGAAAGTGAGTGAGGAACAAAGTCAATATCAGCCTTTATCTTGCCAATAACAAACATCAAGGTCAGAATCAAGATCAAGCTCAAAAAACAGGTATAAACCCTAAACTTGAAAATCATGTGATCATATGTTAGATGTTATGATTAAGTGTTTTAATATGTTGTTTGCTGTATATATTAGTGATCTGGGTTGTTACTTCCTAGATCCATAACATCTAGATGCTTAGAATTGAAGTTTTTAGAAATCTGGAAAAACTGGAATATGTTGTCTGACAAGCAAATGTCAGGGCTCATAGATCCTTGTATGTTAATTCTTTGTTGTGCTTTAAGTTATAGAATTGTAGTATGATGTTAGGGCTTTGATCTGGAACTTGAATCAAGCCCAGATCATGTCTAGATCTCGAGTTATAAGTGGTCAAACCTAGTTGACCGATCACGAAACTGAAATTCTGGACAACTTAGAATTTTTCAGAATTTCTGACAACGTTTTACAGGCCTCGGATCTTGCAGGCCTTAAGTAGTTTGGCCAAGTTAGTGTTTGATTTGTGTAGACTGACATGAGTACTACTTATCCAGGCTTCTAGATTACCCAAATACGTAACAGAATCGAATATAATGATGGTCAAACTTTGGTTGACCACACTGCTCAAGAACATTTCTGGGAAACCCAGAAATGTTTAAGAACAGTTTTCTTGACTACTTTGACCGGACCAGATCTTGAATATGTTATGTTGTTAAGTTGATATTAGGCTATGTAATGGTTCTACGACATGAGCACTATAGATTTGGACCTTAATAACAACATTGTAATGACCAGAACACCAAGCAAATTGAATCACAAAGTGGACCCTTGCAACTGCTTGAGTTTCTGGGCAACCCAAAAACTCAAGAACACGTCTGACAACAAATTCTGTAGCTTAGATCTCATAGGTTTGTTATGTGTTGGCAATGAAAGTTGTTTGGACTTGTAGTGTGACATTAATACTACAACATTTACACTCTAGAAAGCCATAAATCATAAAGACCAAAGATCTAGCCTTGGTCAAACATAGTACCCGGTTAACTGCCTATGCAGTTCTGGGTTTAGTGAAGAACACCTATAGCAACGGTTCTGTCGCTATAGGGCCCTTTAGTGACAGTTTATTTATGAAAATTAATTATTTTATTTATTAAATAGATAAAAATAGTTTTTAATTATTAGAAATACATAATAAATTCCTAAAAATTATTTAAAATAGTTTTTTATTATTTTGAGTATATTTCATAAATATTTGATATTTTTGGAATATAAAGGATATTTAATTTATTTAATTATAATATTAAATAAATTATTTAAAAATGATTTTAATTCATGAAAAAATATATTACGATATAAGAAAATATTTTAAGTTATTTTTAGAGACTTTTAATATTTTGTGAGGAATTTCATTAATAAATTAATATTAATGGTAATTAATTTATTTAATAAATATATTAAATAAATTATGGAAAAATAGAATAAATGATTGATAAATCATATAAAAATTATTTAAGTGTTATAAAAATATTTTAAGTTATAAAATATAAGTTTTGATATTTTGTCCTGAAAAACATTAATATTTAATATTAATGACAATTATCGGATAATGGATTTAAATGTTCAAAAATCATATAAATATGATTTTAAGGTAATAAAAATATTTTGATATATTATAAGTATGTTATAATATTATGTTATGATTTTTATTAATGTTTGATATTAAATAAATATTAATGATAATAGAATTAAGTTGTAGTTAATTAATTTAAATATGAGTTTAATGATTTAAAATTCATGATAAATGATAATAATTATCTGAAAATTATTACGAGCTTATGAAAAATGTTTTGACTATTAATAAATTACCTTAGATAATGGTTAAGTGTTTAGGCATAATTTAATTGAACTTAAACTCGAAATTTTATCCGACTAGACCGTCGGGATGTCAGAATTGTGCCGAACTCGATTCAGATAGTAAAAGTTTGACTTGAGGATAGGTCGTATGTGTGTTATAGACTGATAGGATTATGTGATAATGTGTTTAGGTTATTTTAAATACTGTGATGATATTATTCTAATTTGCATAACGATATTATTTATATATTAGGTTCAGAAAAAGCTTATTAAATGCGTAACGATAATCAACGGTTCAGGCAAGTTTTTCTTAACTCTACTTTGAGTTGTTGTATTCAAATGTACTTCTGGTTAATCATTGCTGATTGCCATGTCTAAGAATTGTAGAATTGTACTCTATACATATTGCGTGTATAATTCAGGTATGAAAGGCTGATTACCTTCATTACCATTCGGTCCAGATATATTTATTCATGTTCAATACTTGTTCAGTAAAAAGTTTGTTCATGCTAATTCACAACTATATTGTTGAATTATAGCCAGCTTATTATTCAAACTCTTTCAATCATGATATATCCTCAAATAAATTATACTTATTGGGCAAACTTATGTTCACCCTTGCTATATCATGATAAACATTGCAGATTAAGATGAATGCGTCAGATACAAAGAAAGTCAAAGCCAAGTTCAGCTTGGGACTATGTGTACAGCTAGATTTGTAATAATATTGTATAATAATAACATTGTATGTTAGATTCGATATTGATTCAGGTTTTAAGTAAGGTTCTCGACCTTGGGGATAGTGTGTATTGTTATGTATAAATAATTTATGTTTATACCTTCCGCAATAGTTAGAACTAGTGTACCAGATTCGTGGTGATTTAAGACCAGAATTTAGGGGCGCTACAGTTTTCTCTCCTTTTTCTATTTCTTTTTTCTTTCAAATGACCAACCAAAGGCCTTTATTTATAGACCCGATGGCCGCAGGTCTACCTGCGGTTGCCTAGGTTATCCCAGGCCATGCGGGTCCTATCTTCTCAAAGTACGTGAACTCATATAATGTGTTGTCTGCTTGAACCTTCATAACTTTCAATCCGGGCATCCGATGGAGGCGTGATGTATCTTTCCGGAATGCTGTTATTGAGAGCTACACAATGACATGGGATAAGAGGTTGTACGAAGCCGAGAAGATGGGTCTATGACTAGATCTTCAAGTCTTCAAATTCTATCCGGTGTACTATCTTGTGCAGTAATCACTCAGGATTTGAGTTATGGTTCTTGTGGGACACTTATGTGGCACCCCCAAATTTGGGTATCTTCCAACCCGACATATGGTGCTACACGGTGCTACAGTTCACACATACATTCAATTGAAAAGCCTTAAAAGAACGAATATGTCTTATATATATATTCCAAACAATATTATCATTCTCCAGGTTCTTTATAACCATTATATTTGTTCTTGTCATAATATTAAATAATAACAACATTCAACCTATACAATTACAAAAGCAATCTATAAGTTCGCCTTAGCCTTTCCTTTATCTTTATCGGATCTTTCGGTCCGTTCGGTCTTAGCTGCATTCATATAGTTCAAGCAAGAGTGCGCATAACTAGCTCAGCAAGTATGAAAATTTCATTTAAACAGTATGCTTGAAACATAGGAATCGTATATCTTCAATAACTGAACAATAGTCATGAAGTACTATCGATAATTCAAAATAACACTTCTCTTTTCTTTAAAATGTTTCACAATGAATAACATTCAGTAAAATATCAATTCCGGTCCATGACCTTGAGCATTTCATACTTTCTTTGAAAAGGAAAACCCGGTACCAAGTTCGTAAGTTCGACATTAGTTACGAGCACATCTAGGCGATCAGCCTATAGTACTCTATGTTGTACAACACTACTTTCTTTAAACGTATGTACGTTTAAGTTTTGGCAACCTCACGTGCCTGTCGTTTGACGACAAAATATTTGTTTAGCATACTTAGTCTTCATTCGAAAACCACACCAAAATAGTTTGGCAAAACATTAACAACAATTCAATAGTATATAAGAAATCTAAATATATTAAGTCTAGCCGAAAGAATTGGCTTCGACTTCATCATACATCAATTCATGTGTAAGATACATGAATCACAAGACTTGTCTAGATTGAACATAGACAAGGGTGTAGAACACTTTCCTTTAGCGTCTGCTACGGTTACTATACTTTCCCTTTGAGTCTTTAAGGTCTGTACAATACATAGCCACATAACGTAACACATTAGGTCATGAAAAAACATACACGGTTCCTAATGTATCTTACCCTTCTTCTCAATCTAATCATGCCTTAGATTGCTTATCATTGGTTTTGGTTTACCGTTATGATTTACATCGTTCTTACGTTTGCGTTCGAGTAAGTTATTTCTAATCTTTAGTGTATTACTTAAGGTTTAAACATTTTAAACAATGTTATTTTAGGTTTTAGTTCATTACTAAATAATTAGCTTCCTTCTATCTTCATAAGCCTTCATTACTGTGCAAAACCCTAGTGCTGGCGCTGCGGCGCTAGCTTCATACACAAGACCCACACTGCAGCGCCACTCTCTAGTGGCTTTTACCCGGTCCCGACGCTGCGGCGCCAACTCCAGTTCAAAAGGCCATGCTGCGGCATAAAAATCAAGTAGGTTCTGGGCATGGCTCGGCGCTGCAGCGCCACCTATTTTTTTCTACTTTGCGAACTTTTCAAACTCTAAATTTGATCATTTTAAGTCCGAATTGGCTCATTCAAAAGCCATTAGCTCAAAAATTACATACTCTAAGTGTTCATGCAAGAATTTCCCCTTTTCAAATCCGTTAACTCAAAATTCACCTTTTAGTTTATTTTAACGAAAACGATAAACGTCCGTGAATGTCCAACGCTCGTTTCTTCATTCTAAGTCAGAATTCGGTCATTTTTAAGTTCGCAACTCTATAATGCCAAATGAGACTTATCCTCATCGAAAACCAATGTTTCTGAGCTCAATGTCAAAATTTGACTTCCATTCCGAGAATTTCACGATTTCGACGATCATCGTCTAATCTCGCGAATTCTGGCATAACTTCGTTACCTAAGATTTGTTCATAGTTTCAAATGGATTCATTCTATTATACTAACATCTTAACCAAGTATATTTCATTACATCATATACATGGTAAGTTTATACTTGTTCTTCATGAGTTCAAAACTTAATTAAATACAAATTACTTGTTTATGGCTTATTAAGGTTTAAGTCCTTGGATTAGCCCTTTTTATTACTTCTTAGCATACATACTTCACTAATCAACATTTCTCTATCAAACTATAATTGAAGAGATGGAAGATTAATGATATAGGATTCTTACCCTTGAAGATCACTTGGTTCTTCCTCTTTTCTACTTGGATTATCAAAGTCTAACTTTTCTAGCTTTTTCTCTCTAACACTACAAAAAAATGGGGCTTCAGCAACAACCGAATTTCGTTTTCGGTGCCAAATTTCGTTGCTAAAGGGTTTTGGCAACAACTTTACTGTCGTTGCGTCTTTCATTACGCAATGAGCATTGCTAATTGTTCCGCAATGAACGTATTTTTTTTGTTGCCAAAAGTAATACATTTTGCAACGAAATTTGGCATTCGTATAGAGACATCGATCCTTTAGCAAAAGAATGTATTGTTGCAGAATAATTAAAATGTCGTTGCTAAAAACCCCATTTTGTTGCAAAAGCCTGCTAATTGGCAACGAAATGAACTCTTTTTTTTGCAACGACTATGTATTTTTGTTGCAATTGACACCATTTTGCAACAACATTTTCTGTTGCAGTAAATTACGAAAATTGTTGCCTAAGCTTACTTTTGTTGTGAAATGTAAACTTTTTAGCAACGATTTTTGTTGCTGATTATATTATTTGGCAACGACATTATGCTGAATCAGCAACGTAAATGTTTATTGCTGGTTATTTTTCAATAGCAACGAAAGTTGTCGATTAGGAACGACATTATATGTTGCCGTTTCTTTATATGTGCAACGAAAGTTGATATGATTTGAAACGATAAAAAATGTTATCTTTTATTTTAGTATTAGCAACAATATCCTCTCCGTTGTTATTAGGTTAATTTTTCGTTGCCAAATATTATATTTTTAATGCCATTAGCAACGAAAATTTGTTGCTAAATGTATAAAAAGTTGTTGCTATATTAAAACTTGTTCAATGCTTTGGTAACTAATTATATTGTTACCAAATCAAAATTTGACATTCTTTTTGTGTACCTGGCTAGCTCAATGTCCCCATAGGAAATAATGGCACAAATACAGAAAACTAAAATATTATTAACTTAATAAAATCATCCACTATATAATCATTCATTATCTTTACAATTAACCATCTAAAGCTACCACAATTCTTCAATCAAAGTATATATCCACATATATAGAGAGAGTACACTTCATAATTTCATCCCTTGTCTTCCGTAAACGTAGCACGGAAATTTGATACCCAGTATTGTAAGACAGGTCGTAGAAGTAGTCTTCCTGCACATTTAAAAATAATAGCAAGTCAGGAAAATGAAGCAAATAGGTCACCAGAGGCATTTAGTGCCAAAATCAATACACAAAGATAATAGAGTTGCTACGTGGTACTAATGTACACTGTATTGCTCATAAGCAGAAAAAGACAAATAGGCAATCACAATATCATTTGCTACAAATCCAAATAGAAAAAGAACCTTCAGTGCGACTATATGATTGCTCTGTTACAAGAAAAAATTGGAATCTTAATCGGCCATTTCATGAATTAATAACAACAATAAATGGCTATGATGGAAAAGCAATAATCTCAATGCACAATGGTTTAATATTGATCCTCAGGTTTGGTCCTGGTTTATTCCTTGAAGGATCAATCCTCAACATTAAGGCTAATAAATTAACTGTAATAAGTGGGCTCTTATGGTCAGAAACTTTCCTTATTTTTTGCAAACAATATGCATTCATTTAAGTATGACAATAATTGAGAAAACACTAAAGGAGACAAACAAGTGATGGTTTACCTTTTTAAGTAAATACGTAATATTCGCAATTTGAGTTCACGTTCAGCATCAGAGTCAGTATCCTTGAATTCTGCGAGCAATTGATCAGCATCATTATCATACTCAATCTCAAATATTGTAGCCACTAAACTCTGTCAAATAAGGCCCGTCATCGCCTAGAATCATTATCTTTTTATCTCCAACACTCATGTCTGCTTGAGAATTTAACATCATACAGAAAATACACAAGCATTTGTCTTTAGAACTGATAAATACGATTTTACAAATATAATTTCAGGTTTAGTATGTGAAAATCAAAACAAAGTCGAAACATAATATAAAACCTGAAATTGACACTATATCATGGTAATGTATATACCCTCATGCCAGGTGTGCAAAATTTTAAAGTCGTCAAGACCACACTAGGGTAGGCAACAAATTTGCAACCTTGTAGAGGATCCTTTGTCACAAGTACAATGATTTGTTCTTTTTGGGACAAACAACCCAATTATCCAATCGAATGAAATATTGCCTTCTCACTAAATTATAAAATTAATAATAACCAGTCCAATAGGGATCTAAAATGGGCTATATGAGTATGGCCACATGGTCAAGAAACTATGCATGGTGAGATGCTCAATGAGATCTCCTGTTGTTATCCTAGGCTCATTCGACATATATGATCCCCATTCCCACTACCAAACATGTAAATGATTAAATTTAGATAATTAGGCACATTCAACAACCGAATTCCAACATAGTTATGCATATGAATATTGAACACGGTATTAATATATCTCCAACAAGTTTTATCCTAAAAAATATACAAAGTCAGTTAGCATTACTCTTCCCAGTCACCATCATTAGATGAATCTTGTTGGACCACACCATACATAATAAGGCACATTTAACTATTTGAATTACCTATATGCTCACCATATTACTATATCTCCAGTAAACATGATCTATCCCCCAATTCAACGTCAGATATTTTAATCTTGTTAATTTGATAATTTATTTATCTTGGCCATATTTCTAGTGAACTCAGGACTATGTCTAGCCTGTAACTAATTTGTGACCTAAATATCTCTTTCATCAGTCAAAACTCTTCTTTTATAAATAAGTGTCACATGTATTTTTATTTTCTAGAATAATAACTTCAAACTAACTTGGTCGACACAATCTAAAATTGCCTTTAACTAAAACCACCTCTAATTTCTCAAATGGTTCTTTTATGACTATAACGTGGCTAGTTGGCTCTCACACTAAATTTTCCAAATCGTGCAGGATGAAATAGCTTGTGAGCCCATGTATCTAAAATTAAAGTTTAACTACACTCGAACTGTACACATAATAATTTTTCTATGAAAGAACATATCAGACCACAAAAACATGACAAGTCTTAAATATGCTTAGAATTTCTTAATTAAGCATCATAAGACTACTAAACATGGATAGCTTTATATCAGTCTTGTAGCACTGTTGGAAAATAGCTCGTTTAATTCTTCAATCATATCACATTCTGAAGCTCCAATGAGCCTCCGTCTCTCTTCTACATTATGTTCTTTTTCCATCATTTACATGTGTCCCCTTCTCATACAGAAAAAGAATTATACAAACAGGTCAGAAATTAATCAACTATTTAGCAATATATACCATTTTAGGTTTATTAATTATCTTAAATTCTACATTCTGTTCAATAACAGAGACACTAGGCAGCCGACCTCTCCTAAAAGGCAGACTTCTACTAATCTTTCCTACCAAACTATACAAACTAATCATAAAAGGAACAACAAACTACTTCAAATAAACTAGAGTGTTCACAACCAATTCAAAATTAACTGTTCATATTACTTTGAGTGTTATAATCGGAAGTAATGATCATTGCACCAACTCATCCACCTACAACCCTGAGTTTACTGCTCCAGAGCACCCAAGAGGACTAGCATCTAGTCCACCACCAATATATGGCCCCTGAAGCAGAGAATTTTTGGATTCATTAGATTTTCTCCCTCAAGGAAAAGGAAAAAAAATAAAGAAAGGAAGGGAAGTACTTCCCTTAATCACAACAAAATTATTTTAAAATAAATTGTAGAAAAAAAAGGAGGAGAAATGACACGATTTTCCTCTTACCTTTTGCCCAGTTCGTTCAAGCACTTGCTCCAGTTGAAGCATCTTCAAATGGCTAGTTTCTAACTGCTGAATATAGACCTACAATCATAATCAAATATCTTAGTAATTGAAAATAAAATAATATTGACAACTGCAGTAATGATGATCCATGATATATGTTAGAAGATTATTCTAGAGTTCTAAAAATTAATAAATAGGGAGCTATTTAAATTGAATGCCCCTGCTGCGGTACCTTTTTACGTAAACGACTTTTACGAGCTGCCTCACAGTTTTGTGCAAGATGTCTAAGTACCTGTATACAATTCTAACGTTTTAACAGCCCTTGTTGAATAGAACTTCAAAACTTAATTGATAGATATTAATGTTGCAAAAGTTATACATGATCTTTCAAAGATAATGAATGAAACTGTTAACGTAGTACTTAATGACATCCTTGTTTACTGTTGGCACAAAAATGTATGACAACCTACGAGCACAATTGTTTGATCTTGAAAACTATATATATTATACTACAAAAAGATAATACATAAAGTAGCATCAGACCTTGTTACAGAACTTGGACATGACTCACAAGTAATACAGTAATAACAGATAAAAACAAGTGCTAAGAATTTCAAATAGAGTACTAAGTCAAACAGGTTTCCACTTAATACCAAAATATTTCAAATGTAATTATTCCATTAACCATGTTTGCCTATATTTGCCCAACAAGTACTCACATGTTCTTCAGATATATAGTCACTCAAATCAGTAAATGAATTTCTCTCACAAAAAAACAAATGAATTAACTTACCTTGCGTGAGATGACAGTTTGGACAAACCGAACAGAGGCTACGACAAGGTACTTTTCTCTTCTTCGAGTTATAAATAAAAATTTATCAATTACATTATTAAGAAGAAAGTTGCACCTGCAAACAAAAATTGAAATGTGCATTTAATCAATTATAATTTTAATATAACTGATCAAAAATAGATGAATGTGCAAGCAACAAGATGATTACTTTATTCTATATAGATGGTGCAAAATGCAAAAGCAAAGGAGATCAAATATGTTTAACAGTATTTCATGCTTCACTCTAGTTTGATTCTCCAGACTTCTAGAGCCAACAGATTTATGAGCTGGACCACTCTAAGAGCATAATGATGTTATCACATCAATTAGTTGATGTCAACATCAGGATTTTTATTTGTCCCTTTTCGTTACCTGTTTTTTGGTGTTCTCATTATAGGTGAGATTTGTTTAAAAAAACAAGTGAAAAAGGTTCGACATGTGTAATGTCGATGATTGGACTATAAAAGTCGCCAGTTAGTTTTTTAACTAGTTGTACCAACACAACCGAGAAAATGTTTGCACATTGACCCAGTGATGTGACACTACTAAACGGGTCTGTGAAATCGAGATTCATTTAGGGTCGGGGAACTTGCTTATGCGGAGGGAAGGTGTTAGGCACCCCCCGACATCCGTGTTACCACGGTGACCGCCACTTTTCAATGAACTATCATATGAATGTGTGTGTGTGTGTGGGTCAATGTGCTATTATTTGGAAGTAGTGCTATGCCTCGTTTGCACCTATATACACATGGTTTGAATTTGTATAAAAATTCAGTTTTAAACAAGATATAGCAGTGATGTTTTAAAAGAGGTTTTTCAAACCCTGTGCTCAATAGTAATTGAGGAATTTAATACTTCCATTTTATTCCGTATTCGGCTTGATTGATTTTATTTTACATATGCAAGGTATCTGTATGAAAATAATGTACAAAAGGTGCTGAATTCCTCGTGGGTATGAGAACCATTTGAGGAAATCCAAACATCACAGATAAATTTATAAGCTGCTTACAGCTGAAAAGGTCCATCATGGGAACCGAATCTAGATTCAGTAGACTGAATATGTGATCACATGATTCCTAGGCTCACATGATGCCGCAATTGATATAAACGCAGTAAGCAGGTATATATATAAAAGCTGTAAATATATATATATATATATATATATATATATATATATATATATATATATATACATATATACAAACATGAATACCAACCACGAAGCAGCTCCATGGGGGATCAAAAATGTAAATTAAGCTGTAAAAGCGATCAACTGCCACGGAGGAAACTCCAGACGGGACGAAATGTACAGAAAGCAGTAAAAACGGTCAACCACCACGAAGTAAACTCCAGGTGGGACGAGATGTAAATATATATATATATATATATATATATATATATATATATATATATATATATATATATATATATATATATATATATATAAGCGATAAACGCACCGGATATAAATCCAAGCTCATCGGACAAAGTCCAACAACAGTTAATATATATAAGTATATATATATTAAAGCAGTGAACGCACCGTATATAAAATTCAGGCTCATCGATCAAAGTTCGACACACAGTTCATATATAAAAGTATATATATATACGAAAGCAAATAAACAGTCCGAATATAAATTCCAGGCTCATCGAACAAAGTCCGACAACAGTTAATATATATATATATATATATATATATATACAAACTGAAATAAACCCACGGACCGAAATCCGGACAAACACACGCAACACGACTCTCAACGTAAAGAAGGGTGTGTGCAATTGTCGAGATAAAGACTTGAAAATGTGTAAGAAGGCTTACAGTGGGCTGCTAAAAAAGACTTTAATAACTTTAAAGTCGATAAACACTGGCTTTCGCCGGTACAGAAGTAGCTATATATGAGCTCACAAGTGTTTAAAATGAGAAAGCACTCAGTTTAGGGTGTGTATAGAGCAAAATGGACAGGGCTTCCTCGCCTTTTCTCTCTTCAAAATGGCCACCCCAAGCCCTCTATTTATAGAGGGTGTGTGACAACCCAAAAATTCATAAAATCTAGAATGATTAGAATAAAGGTTAAAGAATAAAACCTAGATGAGAATTTGAGGATTTATTTAAAATTTTCAAGTAAAACCTATATGGTTTGCTATTCGAATGAGAAAAGAGAAAATATGAGTTACAAAATTCCAAAACCCTATAAATGAATTAATATGTACCTGAAGGAATATCAAGAATAATGTATTACGATACTTGTAAATTCGATGTGAACTGAATAGTCTAAGAAAGGTTATATAAGTACATATGAAAATTTTATTAAGGAGATAAGATTTCACATGAAGAGATGTTATGAGGTTAAACGAAGATGAGTATATGTATATAAATATATATACTTAGTAAGGTGCTATATATATTTTAGCAAGAGGAATGATGAATTAAGTTAATGATATAAGGATCAAGGTAAAACTATGTTAGTAATTAACATAGCTTGATTATGGGCCTTGATTGGCAAATAAGAAGATAAATAAGTTTAAATTTATTAGCTAATATGATTAGTAATAAAAATGGCGTAAGATAAAACTCAAAATTTGAGTTGGAGATAGAATTTTGAAGCACAGGCTGGTCGGTTGCATCCGGAACGTCAAGTTTAGTCAAAAAGGACTATTAACATAAAATGTGTAAGGGTTGACTTTTTGGTCAAAGTCAACAGTTGACTTTTATAGAAAAAAAGGCCAAAATTGGAGTTAGAAGTGAAATATGTTATGATTATGTGAATTATATATATGATTAAATAAATATACATTATATAATGTGAATATATTTATTTTGTATATAAAAGTGAAATAAGAATTAAGTTATGTAACCTAATATATATATATATATATATATATATATATATATATATATATGTGTTAATTAAATAACCTAAGAGGTTATAATATGGTAGAATATTAGTATTTATAAAATATACTAATTTTAAGAGATTTATTTTATACATCTCAGTTAATTAATTTTATAACATAATTATAGCAAGTCTAATTGGGTTAAGGAAATAAATGTGCATGAGTAAGAATTTATGTTTTAATCAAATAGAATTAAAAGTAATGGACTATAATAATATCATAGCCCAATAATTTATTTAGAGTCCAAAAGAATTAGATTTAATGGACTAAGGAGGTTATATTATTTAAACAAGTGCAAATAATTATTTAATCATGTGACTTGTGGATAAAGTGATTGCGAGCGATTAAATTATTAATCTAGCCCAATATATTATGTGTGCGACAAGAATTTTAATAACCCAATTAAATTTTGGGTGAAAGCCCAAATTTATTTTGTTAGTAAGCAAAATAATAAAAGTGTTAAGCCCAAGTGAGCCCAATTGTTAAGGATAATGTGGGGGAATAATAATATTAAAAATTATTTTAAGGCAAGAGATATATCTTTATTATCTCAAGTTTAATAAATTTATGACTTAATTAGAAGTAAGTTTAGTTTGGTTATAAAATTAAGTGTACACGAGTAATGAATTATATTCTAAATGTATGGAATGGATACTCTAGTTAAATATTTAGGGTGTGATAAGATGAAAATAAGTGGACCATGTAAATATTACGTGGCCCAAAGAATTATTAGGAAAGCCCAAAAGATTAATTAAGTGGCCCAATTTTTTAAACCAAGTGAAGATGGGCATTTTGGACTTTGGGTATATTAACTAATGCATAAAATAATAATAATATTTTGTGAGGATAAGGCCACTTGGCCGGTCAAATAAGAGAAGAAAAGAAGGATAAGAAGAAAAGAAGGATAAGGAAAGATAAGAAGGAAAGAGAAAAAAGAGAAAGAGGAAAAGAAAAAAAGAAAGAAAGAGAGGAACGGGAGAAAGAGAGAAGCCGAGAGAAAAGAGAAAGAGAAGGACGGTTCCAAGAGAGAGAAGAGGTCGGAAGCCATGGAAGAAGAGGAGAGAGAAGATCCTCCATGGAAGAAGAAGAAGAAGAAGGAGAAGAAAGATTTTGGAAAAAAGGTAAATTCCTAAACCAATATATATATATATATATATATATATATATGAATTTTTGTAAATCAAAGCTTGGATTTATGTTTATAAACTCAAAAATTATGGATATTCATGTTTATGAGTGTTTTATATTTAGATCTACCCATATTGGGTGTTGATTTGGTTGGAATCAAAAGGAATAGAAAAATAGGATTTTCCGGAAAGCTTAAACTTAAAAGTGTGATCTAGCTTTTGATTTTTGAAATATATGATGGATATTTATGATTTATTTTCTTGGGATGCTAGATCTATGTATTAAGGATTAAACCCCCTTCGGAATCACTCAATTAGGTTGAAAAATGAGCAAGTTACGGAATTTATTCCAAACTACTCAAAAACTAAGAAAACTGTTAGAGCCACTGTTTTGACCAGTCACTCCTGGGCTAATTTTTGAGAGCTTAACATGTCCAAATATGGATTATGATAGATGAAAATTGTAGATCGGAAAGATAAGAATCCAACAAAATTGACGGATCATTAATTGGAGTTATAGATCTCATTTTATTTAAGTTTTAGCAAAGGACTCCAAAACTACAAAATGACAAAATGCTACTGCCCAAAATTTTAAAAGGGCATTTTCGGCCACTTAAATTGTGAGAAAATTTCTGGCCTTTCGGGACATGAAAATATATGGTATTGAGTACCTCCTGTCCAAAAATGAACGGATTCTGAGTTAAAATGACCAAGTTATGACCATTTCAATTTTTGTGATTTTTCGACGAAAATGACTATAACCGGAGTTCTATAACTCTGATGGCCACAAAATTTAAACTGGAGTGACACATTAACACGTATAAGATTATGTCAAATGATGGAAATTTTTGGAGTTAAGCACGAGGTAGCTAATTTCTTAAGGAATTAACTAAAATTAGTTTTTGAAAAATACCAAAGGAAGTTGGAAAAATATTTTTTGTGTATGAAATATATCTATATGTGTTTGGACAAAGGATAAAAAAATAATAAGCTGATTTGGTATTTTCGTGAAAAGGATATGGAATCCAGCTTGCTAGATTGATAAATCTGATGAATCCAGCTTGCTGGATTGAAAAGAAGTTTACTGAATTGAAAACGTGTTGAATCCAACTTGCTGGATTGCAATCTAGTTGATGGATTTGGAATCCAGTTTGCTGAATCGCAGTTGGGTTTGTGAATTGACCATCTAGGTTACTGAATTTGGAATCCAGCTTGCTGAATTTGAAATCCAGGCTGCTGGATTAGTATTTGACTTATTAGATTATAGAAAAGAACTTATAATATATAAGATTAAAGTGTTAAATCATATTGTATATAATATAGTGATTAAAGAATTAT
Organism: Panax notoginseng; assembly: GCA_016801055.1. Taxonomy (NCBI): domain Eukaryota; kingdom Viridiplantae; phylum Streptophyta; class Magnoliopsida; order Apiales; family Araliaceae; genus Panax; species Panax notoginseng. The sequence continues at coordinate 190,260,489 of CM029014.1, forward strand.
CAATGGACAATAATAATATTGATGTGTTAAGGTGTTATCTAATATTTAATTATGTGATTAAGTGTTAGATAATTGATGGCTAAAAAAATAGTATTATGAGCTAACAGGTATGTTATGCTAACTGAAAGATCAATCTTATAATTGATAGGTCTTTCATAAGAGATTACATTAGATTGCTTAGCAGTAATCAGCAGTACATGCAAGTTTTTCTAACTCAAACTTGAGTTGTATGTTCAAAGCATGTTAGTGAATAATTGTTGTTGATTATTCACGTCTATACTGATTATTGATTCGCACTTAGTGCATGCTGCATATGTTCATCAGGTATGAAAGGCTGATCACCTTCATTACTATAAGGTTCAATTAAATTGTTTATGGTCATTGTTGACCTTCAAACATTGTTGATTCAGTCATGTAATTATTGAAACTTGATTCATGTTATTTCACAATTATTATATTGTTGAAATCTTGAAAGCTTATTCATTCTTTTCAATCATGATATATTTTCCTTATATTTAAACTTGTTGGGCAAATTTGTTGCTCACCCTTGCTATATCATGATAAAATATTCAGATTTAGATGAAAGCTCGAATAAAGACAGAAGCAAAGTCAAAGTGCAAGATTAAATTATGGTGCAGTTAGATTTATTAAATTTTTTGACGAAAATAGCATTGTAAATCTTCTAAGATATTGAAGGTATGTATTAAGTTAAGGTTGTAGACCTTGGGAATGTTGTGTAAAAGTTTAATGTATAAATAATTTATGTTTATATCTTCCGCAATAGTTATAGAATGATGTGCCAGATCTGAGGTAAAAAAAAGTACCCAGATTTGGGGACGCTACAGGGTGGAGCCGCAGGTGTACCAGAGGCTACCCGGGGTGCCTCGGGCTTCGTGGGTCCCGCCGTCTCAAAGTACGTGCACGTAGGTAACGTGATGTCCGCTCAAACTTTTAGAATTACAACCCGGGCATCCGACTGAGGTATATAGGACCTATTTCGGACCGCCGTTGACGAGAGTTATGCAATGACATGGGATTAGAGGTTGTACGAAGTCATGAAGATGGGATGATGCCCTCCTGTCTTCAACTTCAAATTCTATCCGTTATTCCGCATAATTGTCACTCGGGATTGGTTTTCCTTGGCTCTAGTGGGACATTGTTGTGTAGAAATGTATGTCTGAAATGTTGAGACGGCGTGATGTGGCGTCATGGTGGCAAGATGATGACTTTGCCCTTCACCGGGGTTATCTCCGATTTAGGCTGATAAAGCAGATATTGCTCAGGGTTATCGCCGAGATTGGACTGCTGCAAATATTGAAGGTCCTCAGTGTCATCTCTGAGGTGTGCCAGTCTTGTACTGAGTCCCTCGGTGTGAGCGCAGAGGTTGAAGCAGATGGCATGCATTTGAAACAAGCATTTCCGGGGTTATCTTCGGAACTGCCACTACCTTCCTTGGGGTTATCTCCAAGGTTGGAATCTGCTATTCCCAGTATTGGTACTGAGACGGAACATCTCAGGGTTATCTCCGAGATGAATCGGTCTTCTCCGGTTTGTGTTCTAGTATTATATCTACATTACTCGGGGTTATCTCTGAGGTTGGAATTGTTACTCCCGGTGTGTGTTCCGGGGTTGAGTTGTTACTCCTAGTGTGTGTTCCGGGGTTGAGTTGTTCCTCCCGGTGGTATTCAGAATGGTTATGAACCGTCTTCCAGGGTTTCCTCTTAAAAGACGAATCTGCACTCCTGCGATATCAGTAACAGATATGTAGAAAATTTTGAGTGTCTACAGATGCCCCTCTTTATCATATTCATGCAATGCAATGCATGGATAGGATAAAGAATCCTAGACACTTGAAATATAACATGACGCAACTGTATCATGCATGTGTATGGGGTTATTGCCCAACATACTGAGGATGATTGCTATCTCCCTATAGCTTCTACTGGGGATTTGGCAATGATGACCAAATTAGATGTGCAATCCAAATCTTTGAGGATGTTGACGTTGGGGTTATCACCAAAGTCCTAAATCCTTGATACAGACTTGATTTCGAAGAAGTGCCTCTTATGTGTAAGAGATCTGTGTTTGAGGATGTGTATAACATATTCCGTCATCAATCCTCCTTGATGACGTTTCCATTTCCTGTTTTGTATCGCCAGAGTATGTTAATGTTCTGTTGGTTTTACTGCCAACAGTAAATGTTGTCAGGGTTGCCCGACCTTAGTTGACGTGTAAACCAACGGTTTACCATGCGTTGTAACCCCCACTAGGGATACATTTGGTCCTTTGTTGATGTGTAGATCAAGGGATGAACTCCCTGCTGGGGATAAATGACAAGGCTGCTTGGACTTTGTTGATGTGTGTATCAACTGATGAAATCATCGGATGGTTTCTGATGCGACGTTGGGTTTACTTGCCAACGGCTGAACTGATGTCAAGGTTGCTTGACCTTCGCTGACATGTGTATCAACGACAAACATGCGTTGTAGCCCCCGCCGGGGAGATGTGTTGGATCATCGTTGATGTGTGTGTCAACGGAACATACGCTGTAACCCCCGCCGGGGAGACGCTGGGGAATATGAGTACCCGAGAATGAAATCCTCGAATAGCTCTTGATGTTTCGATGGGTTTACTTGCCACCGGCTGAAATAACTCCAAGATTGCTTGACCTCCATTGATACGTACATTAATGGATGACAATGCGTTGTGACCCACGCCTGGGTTGTTGTATTTTGATATATACAAACGCGTTGTAACCCCCGCCATGGTTCCACTGGATAATCGCTGATGTGTATCAGTAGCTGAAATCATCGGCCGGCTTCCGACGCTCCGTTGGATTTACTTGCCAATGGTTATAGTGATGCCAAGGCTACTTGACCTTCGTTGAAATGTATGTCAACGGATGATATGCGTTGTAACCCCCACTGGGGTTATGTACTTCAACATATGTATCGCGTTGTGACCCCCGCCGGGGTTGTCGTAAAGTAGGATGACGATCCTAAATGAGAGGAATTGGACCTACGTGAGGTATCGCTGAGCGTGACTTGTATCATATAAGATCATCGGCATAGTGTACCCTGTGTTTGGGCAAATACCAATGAATGATGTGAAGACCCACGGTTCAACCAGGATTGTAGGCTATTCTGCTCAATCGCGTAGCATTTTTATCCCTGATTTGGCCTTTTCAACTTGCGAGAACTCCTTTGCAACTCAAATTGGACCTAGCCGGAGGGGTGGGACCCATATAAGGATGTCGCAGGTACACCTGCTGCAGTCGCAGATGGACCTGCGGCCAACCATAGATGATAAAGACCAGCAGGTTGCTTTCATAAGTCATTTTCAACTTGCGTCGCGAAGGAAATTTGAGAGCTCTTCTTCAGATCTGCTGAGTTTGAACGTCTTTTCTACAAATTTTATCACTGTACAAGTGTTCTACACTGTCCCTTTCTGAGGTGATTTGAAGACTTATTGTTTACATATTATGGATCCGGATCAACCGAGTAGTTCCCGTAGGACCACTTCTGGTGTACGGAGGAGGGCTTCTGAAGTGCCTCAACACCGTTCCATTAGACAGCCTCGTCGATTGGTAGAAGCAGTGATACGTCCAGTCCAGGTTGATGTGCCAGACATCGAGGATGAGGAGGAGGATATTCCGGTTGCGGACCCCACTCCTTCTGCACATATTCCCCGTAGGGAGCTCCTGAGTATTCAGGTAGCAAACCCAGAGCTTCTGGTGATTTGAGTCGACATCCCTTGATGTTTTTACATGCTAATGAGGTATGACATCAGAACTTGATCTTCCTTCTTTCCTATTTATGAGGAGTAAAAGGATTTAATGTTGATCTGTATTTCATGCAGGTTCCTGGCTTTACACAGCCTCGAGGGAACTGGTTCAGTATACACTCCATGTACCAGGCTCTTCATCCTGACTATAGAGCGATTGTGCATGACTGAGGTTTTGGAGCATTCTTTTCCATCCTTCCTCGCCGTTGTCCCTGGGGTTACCTCAGGGCATTGTCTGAGAGGTGGTTTCACCAAACTCAATGACTCCATTTGTTGGACTGTGAGGTAATGACGATGCCGATGGATTGGTGATTTATCATAGGTATGGAGTTTGGAGGGGAGCCAGTGCATTGCACGGCGGATATTACCCCAACTACCGTCAGATCCTTGTTAGGAGTTCCGGCGGAAGTGCTCAAGGGCAGGACTGTCCGTGCGGGTCCTTTGAGCATAGATGCTTTGAGTGGGCTATTGAGCGAGCCCATGCCAGATGATGTTAAAGTCAGGGATCACATTCTTCGACGATTATTCCTGATGATCATTAGGGGCTGCTTCATAGCAGATAACTCTTCTATGGTGTCGTTCGCTTTGATCAGCGCCACTTGGCATGTGGACCGTATTGAAGAGTATGATTGGGGTTCCTATACCTTTAACTATTTCATCAGGGCATGCATATATGCTCACAGGGCTTGACCGAGGCTTGGGTAGGATTTTACCTATTTCTGCTGGTAAGTATTTCTCTTATCATTTACCATGTATAGGTTAAGAGTGTTAACTGACAGCAGATGTTTGCCTTTGTGTAGGCAGTGTTGGGCCTATGAGAGGTTCCTATGTCTACGTCCGGTGAGTGTGCTAGGATTGGATACCTACCCACGAGGACGACGATGGCATGATTCTATATTGGCGGAGGTCCCTGTAGCTGAGGGTTTCACTCACTGCCACTTGCAGCTAGAGTTGTTGACAGCTGACATTATCACATGGATTCCTTATTCTGGGGAGCATTTGGCCATCAGATTTGAAGATGGATACCCGACTGGTGTCGAGTACGTGATTTCCACCTGGAGAGTTCCTCTCTTCACGGATGGAGGATGGGAGCTCTATTTAGGAGTGTGTGCTATTAAGAGCACTACAGGAGACATCCGTATACCGATCTTGCCTCCTGCCAGGCGTTATTGGCCTGTATCGCAGTCACCCGTAATTGATATCCCATTGTTGGGTGTTGATGGTTTTGCATTATCAGAGGGTCCCTGCACCCAGGATGTATTCCAGCTCTGGTGGATCCCTCATACTATTGTAGCCTAGACCCGCGCCACTCAGTTCATGGGGGATATGGTTCCAGGATCCGTGATGATGACAGATTGGTTAGCCTGTGTCTGAGATTCGACTCATGTGACACAGATTGACAGTTTGACCCCGCAGTTGGACCAGGCACATATCTTTATCTGGCATTTAGGCAGAGATCTGGCAGAGGCAGATTCGTTTGCTCCTTCCAGCTCATGCGCTGGCCCCTCAGATGACCCATTTGGTTTTGCCGGCGCAGATCCTCCTTTGTATCGACCTGATATCCCTGTTGATAGAGATCCAGTGACTCAGGAGGAGTTACATTAGGTGGACAGGATTGATGATGTGGACATCGACACCATTGTCTTTTTCTGATGTGTATTCTCGTTATATCTTTTTGATAGGTCTCTGTTAGCTAGTGGATGTTTGTGCCCCATTCTTGCTATATCTTTTGATACGCCTCTGTTAGTAGTAGGGCGTCTGTGCCCCATTTCCCTGTATTTATAGTTGTACAGAGATGATGTATTAGATGATGATATACTTAGGAATGTATGTATAATTTTTCCATTCCCTATATCATATTGCCATCTATTATCTGTAATGCATGTATTATGTTATGCATATGTATGTATGTCTAGAGATATTCAGCATTGACCCCTAGATGGTCTTATGACACGGCCCATCCAGATGTCTTCTTCGACAGTTAGCCGTATTGATCATACCCCACCATTATTGGTGGTATCTGGTATGCGATCGTGGTATGATAGCATGTCACCATCAGATAGGGTGACCATAGATCATTTGGTGCAGCATACTATGACCCTATTGATGTTTCAGGTTCCCACAGGATTCGTGGATGGCATACTGGAGCACTGGTCTCAAAAAGTCAGGTTTTATGATTTGGAACCCAAGAGTTGACTCCCATCCTGGAGGAGTATGCACGGTTGTCGATGCTTCCACTGGACAGACCTTGCGCGCATATGGCTTTTGGGGACATGAGTCAGCGGTTCATGACCCTCACTGGACTGAGGCGTAGAGTGGTGCAGGATGAGCTTACATCTGGCCACATTATATTCCAGCATTTTTTGTTTGATAGAGTTGGCTCTGAGGATAGTTATAGACGACATTCCGGGGATTTCACTATACCGGAGGATCATTGGCATCTGGCCAGGGTAGATGTACTGCTATTGTGCATACTGTCATATGTCTACATGCCACTTTATATGGATGAGTTGGACATAGGAGTTATCATGGCGGTGAGAGCTCTCAGGGAGGGTCGTACCATCATACCTATGATTATAGCCGAGACATTGAGGTCAGCTACATACTGCTGCACTTATCCGACATGAGTATTTACGGGCAGTTCGGTCATGCTATACGTGTGGTTTGTCACACCTGAGACCGATTGGCACTTTCAGACGGCATGGATATTATTTCACCCATGATATAGCCATGTCATACTCATTTCATCCTACAGAGTGTACGGATGCTATGTCTTGGTCTGATTTCTTAGCTGATATTGTAGACCCGTTTAGTATATTGCCATGCTCCGGGCTCAGCTCACCTTATAGCATTATTACTCATGTCCGGGCATGGATTACATCCCTCTAGTTGGTTTGAGGGGCATGACTACTTACCATCCACTGGTCGTGATGTCGCAGTTTGACCAGTTTCAAGATTTTCATCCTTTCGAGGGAGCGCTGGGCCAGCATTTAGCTTCTCGCTATCTTTCAGCAGAGGACCGATCCCGTGTGTATGCATGCTTAGATCAGTGTGAGATAGCTGCTTTCTCCATAAGTCATCCAGGTTGTTCCACAGAGTATTCCACATGGATGGAGACAGAGACTGCACCGGCTGAGGTAGTATCCACATTGCCGAGTATTGACTCAGATGGTGGAGAGCCCATGGAGGACATTGATTCTCACAACTTGGAGGAACCATCCACTGGGTTGCCAGTATTTCCTTTAGATTTTCCCAGTACTAGCACTGTCGTGATTCAGCATTCAACACAGTACCTTTAGCAGAGTCTTCATCTGATGACCTTTGAGAGAGATCAGGCTAGAGCCCTGATGTTGACAGCTCTTGATGGGAGAAACGCAACCTTGTTAGAGAGGGACGAGGCATTAGCTCGCATAGATGCCGCTGTCGTTGAGCGGGATGAGGCTAGATCAGCCAGAGATGCAGTGATAGTCGAGCGGGATAGTGCCATATCTGCTCGGGATGTAGCCGTCACAGACAGTACTGTAGTGAGGTCCCTTACCACTGGCATGCTTGCAGAGATGATCAGTTATATCGATGAGCACATGGTCACCATGTAGATGGCTGCAGATCTGTTGGGTCGTGTGGATATCCTCGTACAAGAGACCACAACCTTACCTCATTCTTCTGATAGGGATGCCATGTTGGGCTTGTTAGTTCGTATATACGCCGATTTGTAGATGGGCTCGTATTTTCCTGCACAGACTAGTTTAGCCATTTTGTCATGTACAATTTACATTATGTATATCAAACAACATTATATATAGCAGGGAAATATATTTTTTTGATCACTTCCCTTTTAAATATCCTATGATACTTGCTTGATATTTGCCTGCTTCTTCAGGGCTTGTGATCTTGATGTATTTTGAATTCCTCCTTGATGGATCGACATTGAGTTGTCTCTGGATAGTTCAAAATAGATCATAGATCTATGTGCATCCCTACCATCTTTGGTGTCTTGGGACTGGTTTCTGTATGAAAATGTGGAGAGGATTGTGGCTTTCCTCTCTGAGATTGACCGCACCACTGATGGTCGCCAGTACCCCTATTTAGGAGGAGCCTAGTTAATTCCATCTCTTATGGATTGGTGTTGATCTTCAAGGTACAACCGCAGCTTAGATGGTCGCTGAATCTCCTATTCGCGGGGAGAGGTTGGGTAATTCCATCCCTTTGGTTTGAAGCCAATGAAATGTAGTGGATTGAAGTTTGATCCCAGTACCATCGACAAGTATTTGTGTTTTGGTAGGGGGTTTGACCGAACCATAAATGGCTGCCTACGTACTCCTATTGAAGAGGAGATCAGGTCTGCGTAGTTCGAACCTGGTGTAAGAGGTTCAACGCTGTTTATGAAAGGCAGATGGGTGTAGAAGCTTTATTGATGAAAAAGGTTGTAGAAGTGTTTTTGTGGTTTTTGTTTTTGTGGAGAAGGTTAGAAATGTTTTTGTTGTTTTTTGTTTATTGCGACCGGGCCATATAGAATATGGTTTCCTACGTACTCCCGTGTATCAAGGAGATCAGGTCGACGTAGTTCACCCCTCAGGGCGAGTTGAAAAGCATGATCCCATGTGCAGGATAAACTGCGGCGAAGAAAGATTAATCCAGTGTACAGGTCAAACTGTGGGGAAGAAAGTTTAATCCCATGTGTAAGATAGACTGTGGGGAAGAGAAAGTTTGATCCTAGGTTGAGGACAAACTGCAGGTACGGGAAGTTTGATCCCATTTATGGGCAGCCAAACTGCAAACGCGAGAGGTTCAATCCGTAGTGGGATGACCTAAGTTGTATGAGCGCAGTGAAGCCAGGCTGCTGGCTTGAAGAGTATGTTTCCCTGAGGGGCAAAGTGTGGACAAGAGTTGTATGTGGTAAAGAGTTAAAGAATCGGAATGACTGATGATTTGATGATCCAACACTAGGATGTTTGCTTGATGGTAACTTCAGACATAGTACCGTTTCACGGTGTCCGAGTTGATAAGCTGTGGAAATTCGTTGCCGTCCATTTCTTGCAATCTGAGAGTGCCTCTTGTCAATACTTCCTTGACAACAAACGGGCCTTCCCAGTTAGGAGCGAATTTTCCCTTAGATTATTCTTGGTTGTCGAGGATCTTCTTTAAAACCAAGTCATGTTGTTTAAACTACCGTAGCCGGACTTTTCTGTTGTAGGATCGGGCGATCCTTTGTTGATATAATTGACCATGGAAATAGCCGCGGTTTGCCTTTCATCTATTAGAGACAATTGGTGATACCTGTCTTGTACCCATTGATCTTCATCTAGCTGAGCGTCCATCAACACTCTGAGGGATTTAATTTCTACTTCTATGGGGAGTACTGCTTCCATCCTATAGGTTAATGCGTAGGGGGTTGCCCCAGTTAAAGTGCGCATTGATGTTCTGTAGGCTAACAGAGTCAGAGGCAATAGGTCAGGCCATCCTTTGTGATTGGCGGACATCTTTTACATAATCTTCTTGATGTTTTTGTTAGCCGCTTCAACAACACACACCATTCATCTTTAGATGGTAGATGACGGGGTTAAGGTGTTTGATGTCGAATTTACTGCATAGTTCCTCCATCATTTTGTTGTTGAGGTTCTTAGCATTGTCTGATACGATTACCTCAGGTTGTCTGTATCGACAAATGACATTGTTTCTGATGAAAGCAATGATGAATTCTTTGGTAACCCTGGGGATGGAGGCTGCTTCTACCCACTTAGTAAAGTAGTCGATCATGGTGAAGATGAAGCGATGTCCATTACTGGCTTTGGGCTCGATGGGCCCAATCACATCCATTCCCCACATTGAGAATAGCCAAGGTGAACTCATATTATGGAGCTCCCGTGGAGGGGTGTGAATAACATTCCCATGAATTTGGCATTCAAAACATCTCTTGACGTGGTCATAGCAATCAGCCTTGAGAGAGAGCCAATAATGTCCTGTCCTGAGGATCTTCTTGACAAGGAGGAGGCCACTCATGTGTGGGCCACAGACTCCACCATGGATCTCATCCATGAGTCTCTGAGCTTGGTCTTTGTCTAAACATCTGAGAAGACCTAGTCCTGCATCTCTCTTGTAGAGTGCATCCCCGCTCAGGTAGAATTTCATAGCAAGTCAATGAATCTGCCTTTGTTCAGTCAGGCTCGCCTCAGCGGGTGTAGATCCATCTCGTAGGTACTCCTTGATATACTGATACCAAGGTTGTTGGATGGGAGGTAGCTCATCTGATACTTCTCCAACATAGTTCCCATAGGCTGGTGCCTTTTGCAGGGCTAATGTGACGCTTGGCATGCGTTCCTTGTCAGGTATGTGCATCAAGGAGGCCAAAGTTGCTATTGCGTCCGCAAAGTCATCCCTATTACGAGGAATGTGTATAAAGGAGATTTCTTCGAACTTCGAAGCCATCTGTAAAACTTGCCGATGGTAAGGCAGTAAACGTAGCTCTTTGGTTTGATAGATTCTTGTGGATTGTTTGATTACAAACTCTGAATCCCCAAAGACAGTTAATGTGACGCCCCCAAAATAGGTATACAACACCCATTCTGAGTCGTCAAAATACATGGTACAGAAACAACTACATCTTTACTGTTACAACATAAGAACTATGAGTTTAAATACAAATATTGTCATCTAGACAATATCCACACTCAAATAAGTCCTCATTACAATTATTGATACATTATTTCACAAAAATGGTGAGGACTACTAAAATAACTTCTAGAACCATCATTCCATACCCCGACTAGTACTCGCTACATTCTCGCCTCCTGAGAAAAATGGAACCAAAAGGAAAAGGGTGAGCTCAACTAGCCCAGTAAAGAACATTATGACTAAGATAATACAGAACAAATTATCGTTAGTCTTCAACAGCGAAAAATCTAATAGAATACAATAGACAACAAGTTTTAAATCAGTAACTGCAGCGGAAACAGCAAACCATTAGAAGAGTCAAGTAGAGAATGAGTTCTACTATCTTCTAAGATTTAAAAGTCCATCATCAATATTTTATCCCTGTAACAACAATCAATAACCATCTTTAATTAAATATTCATCTTTGCACTACAGGCCAAAGATATTCATTTGTATCACCAGTCGGTCATGTTCATCTCAACACCTGTTCATCTTTGCACTACGGGCCAAAGATATTCATCAATTAATCATTCATCTTTGTACTACAGGCCAAAGATATTCAGTAATATCATCATTTAGGACTGAGGATGATGAAAAATATCTTAAAGAAAACGAATCCAGTGAAACAAAATAACAAATATTAAGGATTCGTATTTCGATTTATCCATGTCCAAAAATACCTTATAATTATTCATAGTGAAGTAAAATTCAAGAATGATCAAAACATGGATACAATCAAAGCTAGTACCCAGAATAGATATTTTGGACGAAAAGAAGAAAATTTCATTTTTCGGTGAATAGTAACTCGTGAATAGTAACTCATGAATAGTAACCCCGACGTGAAAAGTTCCAAATTTAATAAAAATTTCCAACCAATATTTCGGCATAATGATATTGAAGAAATAATATCATTTTCGAATAAAATAAAATCCCTTACCTCAGAAAGACGGTACTTCTGGTCGGAATACCGGTATAAGGCTAAAAGAAACTTGCTCTGATGAATAGAAACTCTAAAAGTATCTAAATACTCACAAAATACACTCAATAATCTAGAGAGAGAAATAGAGAAAACTTGTTTCTGGTGTGATTTTCAATTCTAACTTAGCCCTCTATTTATAGGAAGTTGTTAGCACGCCGAAGCAGACTTAACCTGCAACCTGATGGCTTTACCTGCTACTATTCCCACCCACCACATTTGAATAAAAATCTCAGCACATTTCTTCACCAAACAAGAGTGGGGCCCACCAATTCTAGAATTTTCCACCAAAATGATAAACTCCGAAAATTCAACAATTCCTGAACCAGTCATCTCGTAAAATTCATAATAAATCATACGTTCATTTTTAACGGTTCAAATTTGTGGACATATACTCAACTTATATATGTATAACATATCCAAAAATTACCACGATCCAACGGTCGGATTAAAAATTATAACCCCCGCAAAATATCTCAAAAACCCTGATTTTTAATACCTCCATTCCGACAAAAATACTGATAAAAATCTCAATATTAACTCCTTCATTTTTAACCACAAAAATATATCCCTCATTTATATCCACATAAAATAAATATTTCCTTATCTTATGAATCAATAATTAATTATTCACAAATAATATTACAGAATCACATTTATGACAACCAGGCCGTTCCCAGAAAAGAGGGGGCTTTCCAATAAGGATTTCTCCTTACTGGCGCATAATTAGATGACCAAACCTCTCCTTAGACAGAACTTTCTAGACATTGCCAATAATGTTATCTAATAATATTATTCAAATAATATGAATTATTGATCTGATAATAGGAAATACCGTGTAGTGACAATTATTGAAACAACAGTAATATAAAATATCAACGCAGCAATTATTGAATCAATAAAATAAAATACTGAACAGTAATTACTGTAACCATTATTGAGTAGTGCCTTCTTACGTAAGAATCAATAATTGATGCAATACAGTGTGCTACTGTGCAACAACGCGTATTACTGTGTTTTAACCACCGGGTATTCCAACAGTATTAACGGTAACAACTACGACGTTATTTATAAACAACTTATACTTGTCGTTTTCTTCATCCAATCGCTTTCCGTTATGGGGCCCACAAAAGACTGCGTCGTCGTACGAATATTCCCCGACAGGAAGAATATTCCACGACCAAACGAATATTCCCCGACAACAATGAATATTTTATAACCACCTGCTTATTTGAAATATTTGCGCATTTTACCCATAACTAACCTCATTAATCAAATTAGCCCTTACTATTTCAAAATAATAAATAGAGGAAATTTAAATTTCGTTTATTAATAATTTGGGGTCTTACAACCTCCCCTCCTTATGAAATTTCGTCCTCGAAATTGACGTACGTACCTGGTGTTTCGAAAAGATGAGGATACCTCGCTTTCATTTTCGTTTCCAACTCCCAGGTCATTTCCTCAATAGCATGGTTTCTCCACAAAACTTTAACTTGTGGTATGACCTTCGTGCGTAGGACATGCTCCTTTCTATCCAAGATCTTGACAGGTACCTCTTCGTACGATAAGTCTTCAGCTATCTCGTCCGGTTCTAACTCAATAACGTGGTTTGGGTCTTTCACATATTTACGTAACACAGATATATGAAAAACATTATGAACACGAGACATACTTGGAGGTAACGCGAGTCTATAGGCCACATTTTCTACTCGGTCAAGAATCTGAAATGGACCAATAAATCGTGAATTGAGCTTTCCTCTCTTCCCAAATCTTGTAACTCCTTTTCATGGAGCCACACGTAACAATACATGATCCCCAATGTCAAATTCCACGTCCTTTCGATGAAGATCTGCATAACTCTTTTTTCGATCCTGTGCCATTTGTATACGTTGTCAAATCGTTTGGATCTTCTCTGTAGTCATTCGTACCAACTCTGGTCCTAGCAACGTTGCTTCTCCCACCTCATCCCAACATACTGGAGAGCGACACTTTCGTCCATATAATGCTTCAAATGGGGCCACACCTATACTTTCCTGATAACTGTTATTGTAGGAGAATTCCACCAATAGTAGGTACTTATCCCAACTGCCTTTGAAATCTAGGACACAAAGTCTTAATAGATCTTCAAGAGTTTGAATAGTCCTCTCTGATTGTCCGTCCGTTTGAGGATGGTATGCCGAACTAAATCGTAAATTTGTGCCCATAGCTTTTTGCAAGCTAACCCAAAATCTTGAAGTGAATCTTGAGTCACGATCCGAAACTATGGATACTGGCATGCCATGCAGTCTCACAATCTCATCTACGTATATATGAGCAAGACGTTCAAGGGAATAAGTCTCCCGTATCGACAAGAAATGAGCAGACTTGGTTAATCTATCAACAATAACCCAAATAGCATTTATGCCTTGAGAAACCGTGGGAAGACCCATAACGAAATCCATGGTAATGTATTCCCACTTCCTTTTCAGAATCTCAAGTGGTTGCAATGGACCCTTTGGCACTTGATGTTCCGCCTTTACACGTTGACAAGTTAAACACCTTGAGATAAACTTTGCAATCTCTCTCTTCATATTATTCCACCAAAATGTATGTCGAAGATCACAATACATTTTGGTATTTCCAGGATGGATTGCAAATGGTGTATTGTGTGCTTCCATCATGATCTTGTACTTCAAATCAAAATCATTAGGAACACAAAGTCTGGAATGGACTCGAAGTATTCCTTCTTCATCGATTCTTGCTTCTGGAATAGCACCTTCTTGCACTTTCTTCTTCATACGCATCAGCTCTGGGTCTGTGGTTTGAGCAACTTTAACTTTATCAATTAAAGTTGGTTCTATGCGTATACTTGACATCATCGCACTCGTTCCTGCATATAATCTTATACTCAACGCGTCAGCTACCACGTTTACTTTTCCAGGATGATATTGAATAGTGTGGTCGTAATCTTTCAACAGCTCGAGCCAACGTCGTTGCCACATGTTGAGTTCTTTTTGAGTGAAGAAATATTTGAGGCTTTTATGGTCTGAATAAATCTCCACTTTCTCCCCATATAGATAGTGCCTCCAGATCTTTAGCGCGAAAACGACAGCTGCCAACTCTAGATCATGAGTAGGATAATTTCTCTCATATTCTTTAAGTTGTCGTGAGGCATAGGCTATAACTTTCCCACGTTGCATGAGAACACATCCTAGCCCTTTGCCTGAAGCATCGCTGTAGATAACAAATCCATCCGAACTAGATGGTATGGTCAAAACAGGTGCCGAAATGAGTCTCCTCTTAAGCTCTTGAAAACTCTTCTCGCATTCCTCGCTCCATACGAATTTGATATCTTTCTGAGTTAGCTGAGTTAACGGGGTAGCGATTTGAGAAAACCCTTCCACGAATCTCCGATAATAACCAGCTAAGCCCAGAAAGCTACGTACTTCGGTCACCGTCTTTGGTTGCTCCCAACTTTGTATTGCTTCAATCTTCGCCGAGTCAATAGATACTCCATGTTTTGACATCACGTGCCCTAGGAATGCTACTTCCTCAAGCCAGAACTCGCATTTTTCAACTTAGCATATAACTTGTTTTCACGCAGCCTTTGGAGTACCAGCTTCAAATGATGCTCATGATCTTCATGACTTTTAGAATATATGAGGATGTCATCAATAAAGACAACAACAAACTGATCCAAATAATCCTTGAATACTCGGTTCATCATATCCATGAAAGCCGCAAGAGCATTAGTCAATCCAAAAGACATGACTAGGAATTCATAATGCCCGTACCGAGTTCTGAAGGCAGTCTTTAGAATATCCTCAGTTTTAACCTTCAGCTGATGATATCCAGAACGAAGATCGATCTTTGAAAAGAATTGTGCTCCTTGTAACTGGTCAAACAGGTCATCAATACGAGGTAGCGGATACCTACTCTTAATAGTGACATGGTTTAATTCTCGGTAATTAATACAAAGTCGCATACTCCCGTCTTCCTTCTTTACAAATAAAACAGGAGCACCCCAAGGAGATGTACTAGGACGAATGAAATCGATGTCCAACAACTCTTGTAGTTGGACCTTTAACTCATGAAGTTCAATAGGAGCCATTCGATATTGGGTTTTAGAAATGGGCTTTGTACCAGGTTCAAGATCAATAAAGAATTCAATTTCACGTTCCGGGGGTAGACCGGGAAGTTCTTCAGGAAATACGTCAAGAAAGTCAATAACAACAGGAACATTATTCAAATTTGACGTGTCTTTATTCAAATCCATAACATGGGCTAAGAAAGCTTGACATCCGTGTTTTAATAAACGAATGGCTTTATGGCTTGATATAACAGTGATTGATTTTAATGGCATAGTTGCTTGAATTCGTACACAGGTTGGTTAGGAATATGAAAACTAACAACCTTACGAAAATAATCAATTTTGGTATAATGAGTAGTTAACCAATCAATTCCTAAAATCACATCAAAAGCATGTATCTTTAAAGAGATAAGGTCAACAGGTAATGTGATGGTGCCAACTTGGATCAAACAAGACTTATAAACAGTGGATGTGATGAAAGTTTCTCCTAACGGAGTCTCCACAGATTAATCAAAGTCTAACTTCTCCGGAGTCAAGTTTAAACGTTGAGCACAAGCAGGAGAGATAAAAGAATGGGTAGAACCGGTATCTAATAAGGTATAAACTTCGCATGAATTTATCATTAGCTTACCCGTGATCACCTCGTTTGGGTTCCTCGCATGTTGACCAGTCACGACAAACGCTCTTCCAGGAACCGTTGACTTTATCTTTTCTGGGACAGCTTTTTGAGTCACCATCCCCGCTGGACTTGATTTTGCTACAGTGCAATCTCGAGCAATATGTCCTTCCTTTCCATAATTATAACATACCTTAAACAGTTGTAGGCAGTTTGGGCTGATATGTCCTTCTTTTCCGCACTTATAGCATATAACCGGTGGTCATTCTCCTCCCTTGGAACCAGTTGCTGCTGGTGCTGACGTCTTTGTATTGTCATTATTGAATCTCCTCTTTTTAAAATCTCCTCCCGACTCGCTTCTTCTATTTTCATAGCCACGATTACCACCAGAGTGGTTGTCGTTCTTGTCTGTATTTTTTTTCTCCGCTGGTTATCATTGTTATGATGACTGCTGTCACCGATATGATCTTGGTTGTGGTCCCTCAATTGACCGTACTCGTTATCTCGCTCTAATAATTGAGCCTTGTTGACAACATCTGAATAGAGAGAAAATTTATGAGAAATGAGATATTGACGTATGCCAGGTTTCAAACCTCTCAGAAACATCCTCGTCATACGTTCCTCATTCTCCACCAAATGAGGTGCAAACCTGGACAACTCTGTAAACTTCGCCTCGTACTGAGACACCGTCATGTTATTCTACTCCAGTCTAATAAACTCTACCTCCTTCATATGACGAATACTTTTAGGAAAGTACTTGTCATTGAACAGTTTTTGAAATGTCTCCCAAGACATGCTGAGTGCGGCTCGATGGGTACGCTTCACAGACTCCCACCAGTAGTCTGCCTCGTAACGGAACATAAAGGTGGCGAATGGAACCTTTTGTTCCTCCGTGCATCCCAAGACATCGAATATCTTGGTAATTTGCTTGACCCACGTTTTCGCCATGATCGGATCCGGCTTTCCCTTAAATTCTGGTGGTCCCAATTCTTTGAACTGTTTGGCTGTGACAAATCGTGAATTGCTATCATTTCCTCCTGTATTTTGAGCACGAGTCTCCCTCGTCTAGGTTTGCATGAATTGCAAAAAACTTCTAAACATTCCATCGTTCATCATCTGCTCATTGGTGTTGTTCACAGGAGGAACATTGCCAGCCTGTTGCACGTTCTCCTCGTTTGTAAGCACCGGTGTCTCCACGGTCTCATTTACTCCACTGTTAACATTCTCAGTCGATATTCTCAAATACTGCCATAAAACAAGGGTTAATTAAATAAATTAACAAATCACATAATACCTCTATATTATGACTGACCAATAAATAAGCTTAGGTAGGACACACTAGCGAAGGATTTATTCGTCTCTCCCCTCCTAGTTCTATTCTCTGATCTCCGCCAGAGATCATATCCCTAAGCTCTGATACCAACTGTGACGCCCCCAATATAGGTATACAACACCCATTCTGAGTCGCCAAAATACATGGTACAGAAACAACTACATCTTTACTGTTACAACATAAGAACTGTGAGTTTAAATACAAATATTATCATTTAGACAATATCCACACTCAAATAAGTCCTCATTACAATTATTGATACATTATTTCAAAAAATGGTGAGGACTACTAAAATAACTTCTAGAACCATCATTCCATACCTCGACTAGTACTCGCTACACTCTCGCCTCCTGAGAAAAATGGAACAAAAAGGAAAAGGGTGAGCTCAACTAGCCCAGTAAAGAAAATTATGACTAAGATAATACATAACAAATTATCGTTAGTCTTCAACAGGGAAAAATCTAATAGAATACAATAGACAACAAGTTTTAAATCAATAACTGCAGCGGAAATAGCAAACCATTAGAAGAGTCAAGTAGAGAATGAGTTCTACTATCTTTTAAGATTTAAAAGTTCATCATCAATATTTTATCCATGTAACAACAATCAATAACCATCTTTAATTAAATATTCATCTTTGCACTACAGGCCAAAGATATTCATTTGTATCACCAGTCGGTCATGTTAATCTCAACACCTGTTCATCTTTGCACTACGGGCCAAAGATATTCATCAGTTAATCATTCATCTTTGCACTACAGGCCAAAGATATTCAGTAATATCATCATTTAGGACTGAGGATGATGAAAAATATCTTAAAGAAAACGAATCCAGTGAAACAAAATAACAAATATTAAGGATTAGTATTTCGATTTATCCATGTCCAAAAATACCTTATAATTATTCATAGTGAAGTAAAATTCAAGAATGATCAAAACATGGATACAATCAAAGCTAGTACCCAGAATAGATATTTTGAACGAAAAGAAGAAAATTTCATTTTTCGGTAAATAGTAACTCGTGAATAGTAACCCCGACGTGAAAAGTTCTAAATTTGATAAAAATTTCCAACCAATATTTCGGCATAATGATATTGAAAAAATAATATCATTTTCGAATAAAATAATATCCCTTACCTCGGAAAGACAGTACTTCTGGTCGGAATACCGGTATAAGGCTGAAAGAAACTTGCTCTGATGAATAGAAACTCTCAAAGTATCTAAATACTCACAAAATACACTCAATAATCTAGAGAGAGAAAGAGAGAAAACTTGTTTCTGGTGTGATTTTTAATTCTAACTTAGCCCTCTATTTATAGGAAAATGTTAGCACGCCGAAGCAGACTTAACCTATAACTTGATGGCTTTACCTGCTACTATTCCCACCCACCACATTTGAATAAAAATATCAGCACATTTCTTCACCAAACAAGAGTGGGGCCCACCAATTCTAGAATTTTCTACCAAAATGATAAACTCCGAAAATTCAACAATTCCTGAACCAGTCATCTCGTAAAATTCATAATAAATCATACGTTCATTTTTAACGGTTCAAAATTTGTGGACATATACTCAACTTATATATGTATAACATATCCAAAAATTACCACGATCCAACGGTCGGATTAAAAATTATAACCCCCACAAAATATCTCAAAAACCCTGATTTTTAATACCTCAATTCCGACAAAAATACTGATAAAAATCTCAACATTAACTCCTTCATTTTTAACCACAAAAATATATCCCTCATTTATATCCACATAAAATAAATATTTCCTTATCATATGAATCAATAATTAATTATTCACAAAAAATATTACAGAATCACATTTATGACAACCAAGCCGTTCCCAGGAAAGAGGGGGCTTTTCAATAAGGATTTCTCCTTACTGGCACGCAATTAGATGACCAAACCTCTCCTTAGACAAAACTTTCTAGACATTGCCAATAATATTATCTAATAATATTATTCAAATAATATGAATTATTAATCTGATAATAGGAAATACTGTGTAGTGACAATGATTGAAACAACAGTAATATAAAATATCAACGCAGTAATTATTGAATCAATAAAATAAAATACTGAACAGCAATTACTGTAACCATTATTGAGTAGTGCCTTCTTACGTAAGAATCAATAATTGGTGCAATACAGTGTAATACTGTGCAACAATGCGTATTACTGTGTTTTAACCACCGGGTATTCCAACAGTATTAACGGTAACAACTACGCCGTTATTTATAAACAACTTATACTTGTCGTTTTCTTCATCCAATCTCTTTCCATTATGGGGCCCACAAAAGACTGCACCGTCGTACAAATATTCCCCCACAGGAAGAATATTCCACGACCAAACGAATATTCTCCGACAATAATGAATATTTTATAACCACCTGCTTATTTGAAATATTTGCGCATTTTACCCATAACTAACCTCATTAATCAATTTAACCCTTACTATTTCAAAATAATAAATAGAGGAAATTTAAATTTCATTTATTAATAATTTGGGGTCTTACAGTTAACAGTCTGATACCCATTGAACGGGCAAGTTTTAGCCCCATGATACAGCCTTTATACTCAGCTGTGTTGTTGGTGCTGATAAACTGTAATTTGACGGCGACGGGATACTGCTCCCCCGTATCGGATACTAGAACTGCTCTAGCTCCAGAACCTTCCGTATTAACAGCTCCATCAAAATACATGTTCCATATTGGACGTGCATCGTACTGATGTTGTTACTGAATTGTCATTACCCCTTCATCTGGGAAGTATGTTTCCAAGGGTTTGAAGTCCCTTGAAGGTGCGACGGCCAGTTGATCCACAATTCCTTGACCTTTAATGGACTTTTGAGTCATGTAGACAATGTCAAATTGTTGTAGGATCAACTGCCATCTGGACAGCTGACAATTCAGTATGGGTTTACTGAACACATACTTGAGAGGATCCACGCGGAATATGAGATGGGTTGTGTGCCCATGGAGGTAATGTTGTAACCTCATGGTAGTCCATGCTAAAGCACAACAAGTCCTCTCAATCAGAGTGTACTTGTGTTCACTGCTGCTGAATCTTTTGCTGATATAACAGATAGCTCGTTCTCGGCCTCTATCGTCTTTTTGGCCCAGCATGCAGCCCATGGCATTGTCACTTATGGACAGGTACATGAACAGGGGAACATCATCCTTGGGTGGTACCAAAATAGGAGCTTTGACTAACTGCTCTTTAATTGTAAGGAAGGCATTCTGGCACTCATCATTCCATTTCATGAAGGAGTTCTTTCTTAGCAGCTTGAAGATAGGCTCACAGGTTGCTGTGAGTTGAGAAATGAATCGGCTAATGAAGTTGATTCTTCCCAAAAATCCCTGTATTTCCTTCTCTGTCTGAGGAATGGTCATTTTTGTAATGGCCTGGATTTTGGTAGGATCTAGCTCAATTCCTTTATGGCTAACTAGGAATCCTAGTAACTTGCCTGATTTAACGCCAAAGGCGCACTTGGCTAGATTCAACTTCAAGTTATACTAACGCAACCTGTTGAAGATCTTTCTGAGATGGTCTAAGTGGTCCTCCTCCTTTCGGGACTTGACAATGATGTCATCCACGTAGATCTCGTTCTCTTTGTGTATTAAGTTATGGAAAAGAGCCATCATAGCTCACTGATAGGTAGCTCCGGCATTGATGAGGCCGAATGACAACCGTCTGTAGTAAAAGGTTCCCCAAGGAGTGATGAAAGCAATTTTTTCACGATCTTCCTCAGCAACCATGATCTGATGGTACCCCGCAAAGCAATCAGCAAAAGGAGTACATGCCGTATTGCGCAGTATTGTGAATGAGAATGTGGATGAATGGCATAGGAAAGCTATCTTTAAGGCAAGCTTTATTCAAATCCCTGTAATCCATGCAAACTCGCACCTTTCCTCCAGGTTTAGGCACGGGCACGATGTTGGATATCCATTCAGGATATGTAGACACCATGATAATACCAGCTTGAAATTGTTTCACAATTTCTTCTCTCACCTTTAAACTCCACTCAGGTTTCAATCGCTTGAGCTTCTGCTTAACTGGCTTGAATCCTTCTTTAATGGGAGGGCGATGAAGAATAATGTCAGTGGACAAACCCACCATATCTTCATGAGACCGTGCAAATACATCCTGGAATTGGGTTAATAGCGTAACCATGTCATTCCGTTGGCTTGGGGTAAGGTCTGAACCAATCTTGATTAACTTAGGGTTTTCTAAGGTTCCAAGATTGAAGGAGGTGGTTTGATCAAGGTTGGGTTTATGCTTGTCTTTGACCCATTCTTTGATCTCTGAAGGCACCTCAATGTCCTCTTGTGTTTCAATCAAGGCTGAATTCATCTCTACACCAAAGTCACCATCTATGTGGAGAAGAGGCACCGTATCAGGAAGTACAGGCACATCTAATTTCAGGGTCCTGAAACAAAATATGCTTTCACTTAGTATATATGAAGTTGTTTAATCATACATAATGTTAGCATTTACGGATAAAACAACTGCGAGTACTATACAGAAAAGTAAGCAGTTATTATATCTAAAGGGCAGAAAGAATTCCTGCCCATTTTACCCTTGTCGACCAATGCAAGGAGTGCTGCTCTAATTGGCAAGGATAAAGTCCAGGTGGACTGCATTGATGGAGGGGCCGTCATCGTCCTCCTCTTCCCAAATGATGACCATGACGTCTGGGCAATTATCGTCTGAGGTATATCTGTTTGTATGTTCATCATGAACAATGATGCGCATGCCCGACATTTTCCGGACAACATTTTGTTTGATTCATTGTTTCTCTTCCTCTACTCTAGGATCTAGAACAAAGACTTCTTTTGCTTTGAACGGCACTGGCTTGGGAAATAGCATAGCCATCACGTTGGTTGGCACCTTTACAGGATGTTGTGCGGACTCAACGTTTGAAGGCAAAGATAAACGCCGTGTGGTTGAAGCTGAAGGAATCTGCTGATGCTTATGAGGATTCCTTTGACTATAACTGGCAGAATAGCCTAGTCCAGTTGTCCCAGTTTGACTGGCTACTTGGATGGGGTATTTGATACCTTGGTGATCTTTACCCAGCCCTTGTCCTGGCTGATGACCCAAAGACATCATTTCCTGAGTAGCCGACATTACTTCGGTAGAGATCTTGGGTACGGACAATGGCGTTCCCAAGGCATGAAATTTAGGGTTTCTTACTTCCAAAGTGTGGAAATTGATCGGCTTAACATCGAAATTAAAACTGATGAAGGGTATGCCACCTTGTTGAGGGCATTCCAGTTCAGCGTTGACTGTAACTAGACTATTGTCGATAATGTATTTCGATTACAGATGAAGGGTGGAGGGGACTGCCCCAGTCATATGAATCCACGGTCTTCCTAAGAGCAGGTTGTATCCCGAATCTTTCTTGAGTACGTGAAAAGACACGAAGAATGTATGGGGGATAAATCTCAATTGGCAGCTCAATCTCTCCGACTGAATTCCGGTGGGATCCATCAAAAGCTTTGATAATCGTATGGCTGCTTCGGATTCGATTGAGATTGACGTTCATCTTCAACAATGTAGCGTATGGACAGATATTCAAAGATGAACCTCCATTTACTAAGACTCCAGCTAGCATATATCCGGAGGAAAAGACCGCAATGTGTAACAGCTTGCAATGACCGGTCCCTTCGGGTGATATGTTATCATCATTGAAAGAGATCACAATGTTGTTGAAAATGTGAACAGCCAGATGTTAAAATTTTTCCACATCCATTGATTTTGGCAAGTAGGCTTCTTCTAAAACCTTTAGTAGAATCTTCCTGTGATCCTCGGAAGTTAAAACCAAGTCTAGTATTGAAATTTGATGTGGAGCTTCTCTTAAGCTTAAAACCACCTTGGCTTCATTATGACCCATGGCACGGAGGAATTTTTCAATCTTCTCCATGGGAATTTTCCCCTTTGATTTGATGGTAGATTTCATCACCCATTGGGGAAGATATAGTGGATTCTCCTTTGACACTGCAGCAGTTGTATACGAGGTGGATCCTTCACCTTCTTCATAATTCCATGGAACTGTGTGTAGGCTAACAATAGGATATTGTGATCTGCATGGTAAGTTGATTGGCTCGGGAGCGGCCACTTTCAAAGGATTATTGCTTCCTCTGAGTTGAATTGTTGGTATAGTGAGTAGCTTGACAATTCCATCAGCCTCAGTGGAGACAACTGCTACCAATCCCTTCCATTTAGTAGGACAGGTATTCTCACGATCACGTAGCACAGTATCATCATCTGCTAGTTGCAGGACACCGCTATTAATGAGATTCTGGATAAGGTGGCGGAGTGCCCAGCATTCTTCTATGCTTTGATCGCGAGAATGGGAGTGATATTGACATACTCCATAGAATTGTACCGTCCTGAACGGGGATTGATTGGAGGTAGAAGGAAATTAATCCTTCCTTCATTGATTAGCATTTGAAGGATTTCCTCCATAGGTTGGCCCAAATATGTAAATTCCCTTCTGTTGGCAAAATCCTGACGAGCTTTGGCATTCACTCTCTTTGCCACTTTATCCTCCATCGTTTCAATTTCTGGAGGTGAAGAGAGAATATTCATGACAAGAAGAAGGAGACTAGCATGCTCCTAGTTGATTAATTGGCGTGTGACTTAATACTGGTATGTCACCAGTTCTGCCAATTGCTCGATTTGCTTGCACAGAGCTTTCATCTTTCGTTCCATTGAGAACTGGAACTTGGCATAATCCCATTTGTCAGCACCGTCTTTGATTATCTGGGATGCTTTACCGTTAGATAAGCACATTTTCGAGAAGCATTAAAACCCCTACCATTAGGGTTGGCTGGTGGAAGAAGATGCGTGATTTTCTTCTGAGTGGTCAGAAGAGTAAGAATGTTCTCGAGGGAGTCCCCTAAGGGTGTGAACACTCGAGGGCGTTTGACTTCTCCACCTTTTGGTATTGGAGGGTTTGACGATTGTGCTGGAAAGGGAGTGTAATTTCTCCTTTGGATAGGCATGTTCTGATTGCCTTTTTGACCCTGTAGTATCAGGGAAACATCCTCTTCTTTCTTTTTATGGACCCTCTGGGGGTTGTTTCCATAATTTCTAGATTGGATGTGTTCAGTAACAGCTTTAAGGGCAGCTAGGTCTTGAATCTTTCCTGACTTCAATCTCATCTCAGCCATCTCCCCATGTTTGATCATTTCAAAAAATGGTTTATCGATGCCAGCTAAGACTCTCTCATAGAAATGAGCTTCTTGTATGTAGATAAAGGTCATAACCATCTCTGACTCTGTCATAGAAGGAATAACTTGAGCAGCAAGGCGCCTCCACCTTTGAGCATACTCTCTAAAAGACTTGTTGGACTATTTCTTAACCTTGATAATCTTGTACCGGTCAGGAGCCATCTGAGATTGGAAACTGTATTGCATGAGGAAGGCATGAGCTAGCTCTTACCAGCTATGTATCTTTGAATTGTCTAATCTGGTATACCATGAACGGGCTTCTCTAGTCAGACTTTTCTAGAATAGCTGCATTCTGGGCTTCTCATCTTCTGCATAAGATCTGAGTTCTCCAATGAACACCTTCAAATGTGTGTAAGACTCTCCTAACCCATCATACTTTTCAAAGTCAGGAGTTTTGAACTTTTCTGGATAATGTACCCTAGGGAATATACAAAGATCAGCATAGGAGACACTCCCGTGTACTCTAATTCCTTTGATAGAACGCAGGGTTTCTTCCATTTGAAGAACTTTCTTTCTGATGTCACCGGTGTCTGGATCTCTTGTGAGATGGGCGGCATCATGACTTTTGTTGGTTGTATCCAACTGCAGTTTAGGTATTGTAGTGGCTTTATCAAAACCTTGAGTTCCTCCTTGTGTAGAGGATTCAGCATGTACGGGTATTTTTGGACCCTGCATAGATTGATGTAGTTCTTTAAGCAGAACAACCAAGTCTGTGATTTGTTTACTTAATCCATCAAATTCTTCACGAGAAACTGGATTAAACTGGTCAGATGTAGACATGATTGGCTGTAGGCCTGCGGCCTTTTTGGACTTTGACCGGGTAATAGGTTCGAATGCTTTCCTGTGACAAAATTGGCATAGTTTAGTTTTTAGGGAATGTGTAAATATTAACATGCTATGTGGTGTGTCCGTTTTAGGAATTTTTGTCCTGCAAAATGGATGTTAGCTGTTCGTAGTACAGGATAACATGTTAATGTAAATATGTATATGCACATATTTCTTCATATTTCTCATTACATGGAGATGAATATGGAATGTAAATTACAAGTAATTATTTTTTCAAGTAATTTAAAATGAGAAAGTATGAAGAGACTTTCCTCTGCGTTTGGTTTATCAGAGACTGACCTATCTTAGGTTACTCTCGCGGCTTTTCGGTATGAAGGTTCCCAAATCATCGCAATTTACTCGACGGGAAGTTAATCCGGTCTTTCAACTGGAGCGAATTTGGGTGGTGCCTTTCTTGAGCCTCGCAGGAATTAGTCTTCTTACGAGTCCAGTAATCAAACACCGATAGGATAGCCTCCTAGTGGAGGGACCACACAATATACATTCACATACATCGCGTCTCACCGTATATGAAAATGATGACATGTGCGAAGCACTAATATCACAGACAGATATAGTGTAAAACATTAATCGCAGTAAAGATATGCATTCATACACATTCATCATAAATGTAAATGCAACATCCACACACAAGCATATAACAATTTTGAAAAGCTTGCAATAGCGGCTTAAGTCCTCTTGCTGGAGTCCCCAATAGAGTCGCCACCTGTCGACGTCGGGATTTTTATTTGTCCCTTTTCGTTACCTATTTTTTTGTGTTCTCATTTTAGGTGAGATTTGTTTGAAAAAACAGGTGAAAAAGGTCCGACGTGTGTAATGTTGTCGATTGGACTATAAGAGTTGCCAGTTGGTTTTTTAACTGGTTGTACCAACACAACCGAGAAAAGGTTTGCACATTGACCCAGTGATGTGACACTGCTAAACGGGTCTGTGAAACTGAGATTCATTTAGGGTCCGGGGACTTGCTTATGCGGAGGGAAGGTGTTAGGCACCCCCCAACATCCGTGTTGCCACGGTGACTGCCACTTTTCAATTAACTGTCATATGAATGTGTGTGTATGTGGGTCAATGTGCTGTTATTTGGAAGTAGTGCTATGCCTCGTTTGCACCTATATACACAGGGTTTGAATTTGTATAAAAATTCAGTTTTAAACAAGATATATTAGTGATGTTTTAAAAGAGGTTTTTCAAACCCTGTGCTCAATAGTAATTAAGGCCTTTGATACTTCCATTTTATTCCGTATTCAGCTTGATTGATTTTATTTTACATATGTGAGGCATCTGTATGAAAATAATGTACAAAAGGTGCTGAATTCCTCATGGGTATGAGAACCATCTGAGGAAATCCAACATCACAGATAAATTTACAAGCTGTTTACAGCAGAAAAGGTCCATCACGGGAACTGAATCTAGATTCCGTAGACTGAATATGTGATCACATGATTCCTAGGCTCACATGATGCCGCAATTGATATAAACGCAGTAAGCAGGTATATATATAAAAGTTGTAAATATATATATACAAACATGAACACCAACCACGAAGCAGCTCCATGGGGGATCAGAAATGTAAATTAAGCTATAAAAACGATCAACCGCCACGAAGGAAACTCCAGGCGGAACGAAATGTACAGAAAGCAGTAAAAACGGTCAACCACCATGAAGTAAACTCCAGGTGGGACAAGATGTAAATATATATATATATATATATATATATATATATATATATATATATATATAAGCGATAAACGCACCGGATATAAAATCCAGGCTCATCGGATAAAGTCCAACAACAGATAATATATATAAGTATATATATATATATATATTAAAGCAGTAAACGCACCGGATATAAAATTCAGGCTAATCGAACAAAGTCTGACAACAGTTAATATATATATATATATATATATATATATATATATATATATATATATATATATATACACACACAAAAAGCAAGTAAACGCTCCAGACCGAAGTTTAGGCTCAATCGAGGCATAATTCGACAATGTTATCCAGACCGAAGTTTAGGCTCAATCGAGGCATAATTCGACAATGTTAGTCCATATATATATATATATATATATATATATATATATATATATATATATATATACAAACTGAAATAAAACCACGGACCAAAGTACAGGCAAACACACGCAACACGACTCTCAACGTAAAGAATGGTGTGTACAATTGTGGAGAGAAAGACTTGAAAATGTGTAAGAAGGCTTACAGTGGACTACCAAAGAAGACTTCAATAACTTTAAAGTAGATAAACACTAGCTTCCGCCGGTACAAAAGTAGTTATATGTGAGCTCACAACTGTTTAAAATGACAAAGCACTCAGTTTGGGGTGTGTACAGAGCAAAATGGACAGAGCTTCCTTGCCTTTTCTCTCTTCAAAATGGACTCCTCAAGCCCTCTATTTATAAAGAGTGGAACCTGCGGCTGGGCCGCAGGTGTACCAGAGGCTGCCCGGGGTGCCCCGGGCTTCGCTGGTCCCGTCGTCTCGAAGTACGTGCACGTAGACAACGTGATGTCTGCTCGAACTTTCAGAATTACAATCTGGGCATCCGACTGAGGTATATAGGACCTATTTCGGACCGTCGTTGTCAAGAGTTATGCAATGACATGGGATTAGAGGTTGTATAAAGTCATGAAGATGGGATGATGCCCTTCGGTCTTCAGCTTCAAATTCTATCAGTTGTTCTGCATAATAGTCACTCGGGATTGGTTTTCCTTCGCTCTTGTGGGGCATTGCTGTGTAGAAACGTATGTCTGAAATGTTGAGACGGCGTGATGTGGCGTCATGGTGGCAAGATGACGACTTTGCCCCTCATCGGGGTTATCTCCGATTTGGGCTGATAAAGCAGACGTTGCTCAAGGTTATCACCGAGATTGGACTGCTACAAATGTTGAAGGTCCTCAGTCTCTGAGGTGTGCCTGTCTTGTACTGAGTGCCTCGGTGTGAACGTCGAGGTTGAAGCTGATGGCATGCATTTGAAATAATCATTTCCGAGGTTATCTCCGGAACTGCCACTGCCATCCTTGGGGTTATCTCCAAGGTTAGAATCTGTTATTCCCAGTGTTGGGACTGAGACGGAACATCTCGGGGTTATCTCCGGGATGAATCGGTCTTCTCCGATTTGTGTTCCGGTATTGTATCTGCATGCCTCGGGGTTATCTCTGAGGTTAGAATTGTTACTCCCGGTGTGTGTTTTGAGGTTGAGCTGTTACTCCCAGTGTGTGTTCCAGGGTTGAGCTGTTCTTCCCGATGGTATCCGGAATGGATATGAACCGTCTTCCAGGGTTTCCTCTTAAAAGACGAATCTGCGCTCCTGCAATGTCAATAACAGATATGCAGAAAATTTCGAGTGTCTACAGTTGACTCAAGTGCTTCTCATAGAAAATCTCAATGATTGTATCTCTCTGCAAAAGAATGAAATAAGATCAAACAATCAACATGTATAAATGATTAAATGAGAACTACCAACTAAGCACCACGTGAAAGGAGCACAAGGATGAAAAGAGATTCACTCTTGCATACTAATGTAACTGGGACAAGTATTCACATACCCAAGTAAAGTTCAAGAAACAACCCAGCTGGTTGAAAAATTACATTCACAGTCCCCCAACACTTATATTTTATTACTATGTTATAAAACTCGATCAAAATCAACATGGAAATAGAAAAAATGGTCTGTAATCCTTATATACTAGCTTGAGAGACTTATTGTGGAACAAAACCTCCAGCAGTATTGACCATCGTTCGCAGTAGCGGCCTAGGTTTTAGAAGTTTTCTTTTTACTTGGTATCGGTTTTGGTATAGGGCGATATGCATTGTTACTAGTTAGGCGCTTCAAAAAGTTCTAAAAAATTTATGGAAAAATTCTAAATAATTTCAGCAACAATATGGATCAAATATTTAAAAACATAAAACACTATCTAGTATACATAGCATAGTCCAAATGATAATAAAGGCATCTCGCAAACTTGTCCAATACTATATTGCTGAATAGTTGAATAATAAGTTTTTACAACACTAACAATGAAAACTTATTAACTCTTTCTGGAGCATTAAAAATATATTAGCTTGCTCATACAAGTCTACCTCAACGCGTCTATGTAAAACAATGATAGTTTCAGATAGATTATTTGCCTTCACAACTTCATTTGCCTAATAAAACATTTTCAGATAATTAATGTCAAACACTAATAGCACTTCCCGCGTTGAAATTTCCACCAGATAAACAATTGGATTTGTAATTTTTTACTCTCAATAATATATTCCTTAATAGAAAGCTAAAATTACACTATGCCCATCAGTGAGCCTGAAATTTCATGCAAAGTAAATTAGTCTGAAAAACAGAGCATACTCGCACCATTGACTTTAACTAGTAAAAAGAAGAAATTAGGGTTCCAAATTAAGAAAAAGAAGAGAAATTAACCGGAAGTTACAATTTGTGAGAAATCTAATAAGTTTTCTATAACAAGCCATTACAGAAATTTATGGTATATCATACCAGCGGCAATTTGAGAGCTGAGAGTTTCAATTTGAGAGAGGACAACTTCTATTTCAAAGAAGAGAGTTTTAATTTCGAGACCAGTGGCAAGGTAGCGACAATAGCTGTAAGACCCCAACTTTTATAAATAAAGATGAATTTTCTATAAATATCATTTTTGAATATTATGGAGTTAATTTGATATAATGTTATAGTTGTGGGTAATATTTATAAATTTTACAAAGTACGCAAGTTGTTATATAATATCCAATTGGTCGGAGAATATTCGTTTTAACAGGGAATATTCGTACAACGACACAATCATTCGTGGACCCCAATAACGACAAAAATATTGATTATTAAAAATAACGGCGGAAGTTTTACCATTGTTACTGTTGAACTACTCGGTAGTAAAAGTACAATAATACGTGTGGTTGCATAGTAGCACACGGTATTGATTATTAATGTTTATGTGAGAAGTCACTCAGTTTGATTCAATTATTGTCAGTTAATAATATGAATTATTTAGCGATAATGACGTTTTCTTTTATTCGTATTATTAACGTAATAAAACAGAAACATCTTTTTATATAAAACAGAATACTTTATTAAAGTTATTCTATAAATAGAATATATTATAATTTATTTAAAAGATTTTTCTTTAAATATGGACCGTCAGATTAAAGTAATCAATCTGGACCGTTCATGGATTAGTTACTATGCATTCTATTTTTCTATAAATAGCAGCTCATTCCTTCATTATTTCTTACGAATTCACTGAACTCTAGAGAGAAAAACTATAGAGAGAAACTATAGAGAGAAAGAAGAAGAGTATTCTGCTACTTAACTACTTCCTTATTTCAGCTCTTCTTTAAAATGGTAAGGGGTGTTATTCTTTCTTATTCATGAAGAGAACTGTTGTTATTCCATTTCTTATTATTCTGTTGGAATAACCTGTATACGCGGTCTACCCTATACTTGGTGACATTCTTCTATTATTCTGTTGGAACATCCTGTCTGTGTGTTTTACACCGGACCTGGTTCCGTTTTTATTATTATTCTGTTGGAACATCCTGTCTGTGTGTTTTACACCGGACCTGGTTCCGTCTTGTTATTATTCTGTTGGAACATCCTGTCTGTGTGTTTTACACCGGACCTGGTTCCATTATTTATTATTCTGTCGGAATATCCTGTCTGTGCGTTTACGCCGGACCTGGTTCTATTATTTATTATTCTGTTGGAATAACCTGTCTGTGCGGTCTATCGCATGCATGGTGATTTCTTTTGTTATTCCATTCTTTATTATACTCAGTTAGTTAAGTTTTGACTTCTATACTCCATGAAATTTGTGGAATATCCTTGATAATTTCGTTTCATCCAGTATCTTTTCATGAAAATATTCTTCTGAGCATTCTTGAATTTTACTCCACAAAGCAGTATCATGTTGACAATTTGGATGTTGTTAATTCTTGGATAAATTAATTCTTGAACTTGTTTTATTGAATTCTTATATCATTGTCATCATCCTCATGTTTATAAAATGTTGAAAGTCATATGTGGCCTGTAGTGCATAGATGGACTTGGTATGATTATGACCAAGGATTATTCGGTATAATCATGACCGTAATGTTACAAATGATGTGGTAAAAGTCCTCATTGGCCCGTAGTGCATTGATGGAAAGTTGTTGGCATGATCATGACCATTAATGAATACACGAATATCCTTGGCCGTAGTGCAGGGGTGATTCGATGATGTGGATTATTTTATTAAGCTGAGTCCCAGCGATCACAGTGTTGAAAAACCTTTTAAATCATAAAAGATAGTAGAGTTTATTTTCTACTTGACTGTTTTAATGGATTGCTTGTTCCGCTGCAGTTAAACTTGATGTCTATTATATTTTATCAGTTTAACATTGTTGAAGGCTAATGATAATTTATTCTGCATTATCTTAG
This sequence comes from Panax notoginseng, assembly GCA_016801055.1. Classification (NCBI taxonomy): domain Eukaryota; kingdom Viridiplantae; phylum Streptophyta; class Magnoliopsida; order Apiales; family Araliaceae; genus Panax; species Panax notoginseng. Next base: position 190,292,471 of record CM029014.1, read on the forward strand.
TCATAATATTTCTTACTGGGCTAGTTGAGCTCACCCTTTCTTTCACTGTTCTCTTCAGGAAATGAGAACGTAGCTGGGGCAAGTCAGGGAACGGAGTGATGGTTCGAATGATAGTATTAGTTAGTAGTCCTCACTATTCTATGTAATAGTGTGTTAATAAATGTAATGAGGACTCCTTTTGAGTATGAATACTCTCTAGAAGATAATATTTGTATTCAAACTCACAGTTTATGTTTTGTCGTATTGTACACGACAGTTGTATTAGTAAGTTATATTTGTATTCTGTACTTTGTATCTGAGGACCCAAGATGGGTGATGTATACCTAATTTTGGGGGCGCCACAGTTGGTATCAGAGCTTAGGGATATGATCCCTGGCTAAGATGTGAGAATAGAACTAGGAGGGGAGAGACGGGGAATTCCTTCGCTAGTATGATCTACCTAAGTTTATTTGCATGGTATTTAATTGGTCGGTCATAATATAAGGATAATATATGACATATCAATTAACTTTTATTTTGTGGCAGTATCTGAAAAATGGCATCTGAGAATGTTGAGAATAGCAATGGAGCACAGGCGACTGTTGATTCACCACATATCAATAATCAGGATAATGTGCATCAGGAAGGTGACAATCCTCATGCAAACAACAACACTGACCAGATGATGAATGATGGAATGTTCAGAAACTTTATGCAGTTCATGCAACAGCAGGCGAGAGCGGCTCCTGTCCAAAATATAGGTGGAAACACTGAAAACTCTCGGATGGTCACCGCTAAACAGTTCAAGGAGCTGGGACCACCAGAGTTTAAGGGAGAGCCAAAACCACTTATAGCGAAAACATGGATAAAGCAGATTACCAAGATATTTGATGTCTTGGGATGCTCCGAGAAGCAAAAGGTTCCCTTTGCCGCCTTTATGTTACGAGGAGAGGCAGATTACTGGTGGGAATCGATTAAGCGTACTCAACCTGCCGCACTGAAGATGTCTTGGGAGAAGTTCCAAGAGCTGTTCAACGACAAATACTTTCCTAAAAGTATTCGTCACATGAAGGAGGTGGAATTTATCAAGTTGGAGCAAAACAACATGACCGTGTCGCAGTACGAAGCCAAGTTTGCTGAGTTGTCCCGGTTTGCGTCCCACTTGGTGGATAATGAAGTGCGAATGACGCGAATGTTTTTGTGAGGTTTGAAACCTGAGATACGTCAACATCTTATTTCTCATAAACTGTGTTTGTATTCTGATGTTGTGAATAGGGATCAGTTAGTGGAGCGCGATAACGAGTCAACGCAACCAAAAGAGAGCAGTCGACAAAATGATAATACCAGTGAGAGCAGTCATCGAAGCGGTGACAACAAGCGTGGAGGGAATCAACAGGCCAGAAATGGTAACCACTTCGGTGGTAATCAGGGCCAAAACAATAAGAATGGTCATTTCAAGAAGAGGAGATTCAACAATGATGGAAAGACGTCAGCACCAGCACCCGTTGTTAAGGAAGGAGAACGACCACCTATCATATGTTTCAAATGCGGAGGGGAGGGGCACATCAGTCCAAACTGCGCGATGCCGTCAAAAGCATGTTATAATTGTGGAAGAGAAGGTCATTTAGCTCGATTTTGTCGTTTACCAAAAACAAGTTCAGCCAAGATGGAGACACCAAAGGCCGTCCCAGAAAAGTCAAAACCGGTAGTGCAAGGGAGAGCGTTTGTTGTGACCTCCCAGAAAGCAAGGAACCCGAATGAGGTCATCACGGGTAAGCTTATCATAAACTCTAACGAAGTCTATACTTTATTTGATACCGGTTCTACCCATTCTTTTATTTCTCCTACTTGCGCTCATCGATTAAATTTGATTCCGGAGAAATTAGACTTTGACTTATCTGTTGAAACTCCATTGGGAGAAACCTTCATTACATCCAGGATTTATAAGTCTTGTTTGGTTCAAGTTGGTACCCACACATTACCTGTCGATCTTATTTCATTAAAAATACTTGCATTTGACGTGATTCTAGGGATTGATTAGTTAACTACTCATCATGCAAAAATTGATTGTTTTCGTAAGGTTGTTAGCTTTCATATTCCTAATCGACCTATTATGCGAATTCAAGCAACCAACCCATTAAAATCAATCGCTGTCATCTCAAGCCATAAAGCTATATGTTTATTGAAAAATGGATGTCAAGCTTTCTTAGCTCATGTCACGGATCTAAACAAAAATACGTCAGTTTTGAATGATATTTCTATTGTTAATAAATTCCTTGACGTATTCCCTAAAGAACTTCCTGGCCTACCCCAGAGCGTAAAATTAAATTTTGTATCGACCTTGAACCCGGTACAAAACCCATTTCCAAAGCCCCATATCGAATGGCTCCTATTGAACTTCAGGAGTTAAAGATCCAACTGCAGGAATTGTTAGACATTGGCTTTATTCGTCCTAGTACTGCTCCTTGGGGTGCTCCTGTTCTATTCGTGAAGAAGAAAGATGGAAGTATGCGACTTTGTATTGATTATCTGGAGTTGAATCATGTCACCATCAAAAACAGGTACCCATTGCCACGTATTGATGACCTGTTTGACCAGTTGCAAGGAGCACAATTCTTTTCAAAGATCAATCTTCGTTCTGGATATCATCAGCTGAAGGTTAGAACTGAGGATATTCCAAAGACGGCTTTTAGAACTCGGTACGGGCATTATGAATTCCTAGTCATGTCCTTTGGATTGACTAATGCTCCTGCTGCCTTCATGGATATGATGAACCGGGTATTCAAGGAATATTTGGATCACTTTGTGGTCGTCTTTATTGATGACATCCTTATTTATTCCAAAAGTCATGAAGATCATGAGCAACACTTGAGGCTGGTACTCCAAAAGCTTCGTGAATACAAGCTTTATGCCAAGTTGAAGAAATGCGAGTTCTGGCTGGAGGAGGTAGCATTCCTTGGGCACATAGTATCAAGTCGTGGAATATCGGTTGACCCGACAAAGATTGAAGCTATTCAAAGCTGGGAGCAACCTAAATCAGTGACCGAAGTACGTAGCTTTCTTTGTTTAGCTGGTTATTATCGGAGATTCGTGGAAGGATTTTCTCGAATCGCTACTCCATTAACTCAGCTGACTCGGAAAGATACAAAGTTCGGTTGGAGCAAAGAATGTGAGAAGAGTTTTCAAGAACTCAAGAGGAGACTCATTTCAGCACCTGTTCTAACAATACCATCTGGCTCGGAGGAATTTGTCATCTACAGTGATGCTTCGAGCAAAGGGTTGGGATGCGTTCTCATGCAATATGGAAAAGTCATAGCCTATACATCAAGACAACTCAAAGAATATGAGAGGAATTATCCTACTCATGATCTAGAGTTGGCAGTTGTTGTCTTTGCACTTAAAATTTGGAGGCATTACTTGTATGGGGAGAAGGTGGAGATCTTTACGGATCATAAAAGCCTCAAATATTTCTTCACTCAAAAGGAACTCAACATGCGACAACGACGTTGGCTTGAACTGTTGAAAGATTATGATCATACCATTCAATACCATCCTGGAAAAGCAAACGTGGTAGCTGACGCATTGAGTAGAAGATCATATGCAAGTACGAGTGCGATATTGTCAACACAAAGGCCCATTTTGTGTGACTTGCAAAGGATGGAGATAGAGTTAAAGACTCCAGGGACCCATGTGATGATGGCGAATATACGAGTAGAACCGACTTTAATCGATAAAGTTAAAGCTGCTCAAGCTACAGACCTGGAGCTGATGCGTATGAGGAAGAAAGTGCAAGAAGGTGCTATGCCGGAAGCAAGAATCGATGAAGAAGGAATACTTCGAGTCAACTCCAGACTTTGTGTTCCTAACAACCCTGATTTAAAGTATGAAATCATGATGGAGGCGCACAACACACCATTTGCAATCCATCCTGGAAGTACCAAAATGTATCATGATCTTCGTCATACATTTTGGTGGAGCAATATGAAGAGAGAGATAGCGTTGTTTATCTCAAGGTGTCTAACTTGTCAACGAGTCAAAGCGGAGCATCAAGTACCAAAAGGTCCATTGCAACCACTTGAAATTCCAGAATGGAAGTGGGAGCACATTACCATGGATTTCGTTACCGGTCTTCCTAGGGTTTCTCAAGGTATTGATGCGATTTGGGTCATTGTTGATAGATTGACCAAGTCTGCTCATTTCTTACCGATACGAGAAACTTATACACTTGAACGTCTTGCTCGTATGTACATAAACGAGATTGTAAGACTGCATGGTATGCCAGTATCCATAGTTTCTGACCGAGACCCAAGATTCACTTCACGATTTTGGGTTAGTTTACAAAAAGCTATGGGCACGGAGTTACGATTTAGTTCAACATATCATCCTCAGACGGACGGGCAATCAGAGAGGACTATTCAAACTCTTGAAGATCTATTAAGACTCTGTGTCTTTGACTTCAAGGGAAGTTGGGACAAGTTCTTACCATTGGTGGAGTTTTCCTACAACAACAGTTATCAAGCAAGTATTGGCATGGCTCCATTCGAAGCATTGTATGGAAGAAAATGTCGTTCTCCAGTATGCTGGGATGAGGTGGGTGAAGCAACGTTGTTGGGACCGGAGTTGGTACGTATGACTACAGAAAAGATTCAAACGATCCGACAACGTATAAAAACCTCACAAGATCGACAAAAGAGTTATGCTGATCTTCATCGAAAGGACGTGGAATTTGATGTAGGAGATCATGTGTTCTTACGTGTTGCTCCATGGAAAGGAGTTACGAGATTTGGAAAGAGAGGAAAGCTCAATTCTCGATTCATCGGTCCATTTTTAATCCTCGATCGAGTAGGAACTGTGGCTTATAGACTCACTTTACGGCCAAGTATGTCTCGTGTTCATAACGTTTTTCACATATCCATGTTACGCAAATATGTGGAAGACCCGAACCACATTATTGAGTTAGAACCGGACGAAATAGCGAAGGATTTGACGTATGAAGAAGCTCCTGTTCAAATCTTGGATAAGAAGGAACATATTCTACGCTCCAAGGTTATACCTCAAGTCAAAGTTTTGTGGAGAAACCACGATGTTGAGGAAATGACTTGGGAGTTAGAATCTGAAATGAAATCAAGGTATCCTTATCTCTTCGACATACCAGGTACGTACCCTAATTTCGAGGGCGAAATTTCATAAGAAGGGGAGGTTGTAAGACCTCAACTTTTATAAATAAAGAAGAATTTTCTATAAATATCATTTTTGAATATTATTGAGTTAATTTGATATAATGTTATAGTTGTGGGTAATATTTATAAATTTTACAAAGTACGCAAGTTGTTATATAATATTCGATTGGTCAGAGAATATTCGTTTTAACAGGGAATATTCGTACAACGACACAATCATTGGTAGACCCCACAACGGAATTATTGTCGGATTGAGAAAACGACAAAAATATTTTATTAAAAATAACGGCGGAAGTTTTACCATTGTTACTGTTGAACTACTCGGTAGTAAAAGTACAGTAATACGTGTGGTTGTATAGTAGCACACGGTATTGATTATTAATGTTTATGTGAGAAGTCACTCAGTTTGATTCAATTATTGTCAGTTAATAATATGAATTATTTAGCGATAATGACGTTTTCTTTTATTCGTATTATTAACGTAATAAAACAGAAACATCTTTTTATATAAAACATAATACTTTATTAATTTTATTCTATAAATAGAATATATTATATTTTATTTAAAAGATTTATTTTAAAATATGGACCGTCAGATTAAAGTAATCAATCTGGACCGTTCATGGATTAGTTACTATACATTCTATTTTTCTATACATAGCAGCTCATTCCTTCATTATTTCTTACGAATTCACTGAACTCTAGAGGGAGAAACTATAGAGAGAAACTATAGAGAGAAAGAAGAAGAGTATTCTGCTACTTAACAACTTCCTTATTTCAGCTCTTCTTTAAAATGGTAAGGGGTGTTATTCTTTCTTATTCATGAAGAGAACTGTTGTTATTCCATTTCTTATTATTCTGTTGGAATAACCTGTATACGCGGTCTACCCTATACTTGGTGACATTCTTCTATTATTCTGTTGGAACATCCTGTCTGTGTGTTTTACACCGGACTTGGTTCCGTTTTTATTATTATTCTGTTGGAACATCCTGTCTGTGTGTTTTACACCGGACCTGGTTCTGTTTTTATTATTATTCTGTTGGAACATCCTGTCTGTGTGTTTTACACCGGACCTGGTTCCGTCTTGTTATTATTCTGTTGGAACATCCTGTCTGTGTGTTTTACACCGGACCTGGTTCCATTATTTATTATTCTGTCGGAATATCCTGTCTGTGCGTTTACGCCGGACCTGGTTCCATTATTTATTATTCTGTTGGAATAACCTGTCTGTGCGGTCTATCGCATGCATGGTGATTTCTTTTGTTATTCCATTCTTTATTATACTCAGTTAGTTAAGTTTTGACTTCTATACTCCATGAAATTTGTGGAATATCCTTGATAATTTCGTTTCATCCAGTATCTTTTCATGAAAATATTCTTCTGAGCATTCTTGAATTTTACTCCACAAAGCAGTATCATGTTGACAATTTGGATGTTGTTAATTCTTGGATAAATTAATTCTTGAACTTGTTTTATTGAATTCTTATATCATTGTCATCATCCTCATGTTTATAAAATGTTGAAAGTCATCTGTGGCCTGTAGTGCATAGATGGACTTGGTATGATTATGACCAAGGATTATTCGGTATAATCATGACCGTAATGTTACAAATGATGTGGTAAAAGTCCTCATTGGCCCGTAGTGCATTGATGGAAAGTTGTTGGCATGATCATGACCATTAATGAATACACGAATATCCTTGGCCGTAGTGCAGGGGTGATTCGATGATGTGGATTATTTTATTAAGCTGAGTCCCAGCGATCACAGTGTTGAAAAACCTTTTAAATCATAAAAGATAGTAGAGTTTATTTTCTACTTGACTGTTTTAATGGATTGCTTGTTCCGCTGCAGTTAAACTTGATGTCTATTATATTTTATTAGTTTAACATTGTTGAAGGCTAATGATAATTTATTCTGCATTATCTTAGTCATAATATTTCTTACTGGGCTAGTTGAGCTCACCCTTTCTTTCACTGTTCTCTTCAGGAAATGAGAACGTAGCTGAGGCAAGTCGGGGAACGGAGTGATGGTTCGAATGATAGTATTAGTTAGTAGTCCTCACTATTCTATGTAATAGTGTGTTAGTAAATGTAATGAGGACTCCTTTTGAGTATGAATACTCTCTAGAAGATAATATTTGTATTCAAACTCACAGTTTATGTTTTGTCGTATTGTACACGACAGTTGTATTAGTAAGTTGTATTTGTATTCTGTATTTTGTATCTGACGACCCAAGATAGGTGATGTATACCTAATTTTGGGGGCGTCACAGTAGCAAGGTAGCGGCGGCGGCAAGGTAGGGAGACAAGGCGGCGACAAGATATAGATCTACAAGGCACCTTGGAGAGAGCGGAGGGTTTTGGGTTAGGCCAGAGACAAAGCAAGAGAGCCAAATTGATCTCTGTTTCATGCGACTGTTCCAAAGAAAGGAGTGATAATATTTAAGAAAAAACTCTTTTAGAAGTAATATTATATGTAAAATTATTATTTCAAAAACTTAAACATAAATCCAAATTTAAATTTTAGGATATTATAAATTAATTATAACAAACTAAAATATAATTTTTTTGTAGAACAAAAAGTAATATTTTAACATTTGTAATATGTTCTACAAGAAAAGTCATAATTATTATAATTTTGTTTATTGTCAATTTACAATATTTTAAAATTTATATTATTGCAACTTAATATTTTAATAAGGCTCAAATCCTATCCCCTCCCGAATTAGCAAAAATAAAAAGTTAACTCTTTTTGTATAACATATGAGTATTTTTTTGGTATTTTTACGTACTCTATTCCACAAAAGCGCATCGCTATCTTCATTCTTTCTGCTTTTATTTTTGTCATAATCAATGTATGAAATTTAAAGTTTAACGTAGTGTAAAGTTATTTACTTTATAGTTTATTAAAATAAATAGTTAATATTGTAAGTTACTTAAAAAGTGTTATTAAAAATAAATTTATTATTGTAAAAAAATTAATGTATTTATATTACAATTTTTATTCACCACAATTAATTATAAAAAAATTATTTGGAACAAAATAGCGACCAATTTTATCTTTCACAAAAAAACTTCTGAACAATATATATAATGAGTAATAATTCTTTCACAAATAGATTTTTTCATCGCAAATTTTCATCATAAATTGGAACCAAAAATACTTCTATCACCTCAATTTTGTGAGAGAAAAAATATAAATTGTGAAGGATGTTTCTTTCGCTAATAACTATATTGTCACTATATACTTCTATTATGAACAATATATAAGTTGGTTTCTTGTTATATTGTGCAACATCGTTTGCGGGAAAATTGCTAAATGAAGGTGCTATTAGCAGCGATGTTGTGCTGCTTCTGCTATATGTTTCTGCTATGTAACTCGTTTGTTTCTTGGTGTGCTACTACTTTGCAAACCTATTTGGCTATGGTTTTGTTTATTATTTTGTTAGTCGGATGCTCTGCAGTGTTTTTGAAGTCCAATGCAGTGCTCATTTGCTCTGTTTTGGCCTTATGCTCTTGTATTGTCTTAGAATCTGAGTTTCACTGTTTGTCATATTGAGTTCCTTTTCTTGACATTTTGTATCGATCTGTGGAATGCCCCCAAGTATATGTATCTCTTTTCTTTTATATACATTTAAATTTAGCAAAAAATAAATTAAATAATATGGAACAACTTATAAGTACAATTTATACAACTTATATGTACAATTTATATTAGTAAATTTTAATTTATTTTTATAATCAATTATGAATGATGATGTATTTGATATGTCTTCCATTTATGATATGTATTTTTACAACTTTAAATGGTTGTGATTTGTTAGTGATTTGTCAATATTTTTTTATTTTTACTTTTTATAAATAAATTGAATAAATTGTTTATTAGGTGATTGACATTCGAATTCGGATATTTGAATAATTTGTTTATTCGAATAAAAAATGGAAACGAATATGTTCCGCATTTGGACATAATTTTTAAATACTAAATACAAATATTTTTTGACAATTCAAATTGAGCCCCTTCCTATTCAAAAATTTGGACTTTGAACCCTAGGCACCACATGTACGTTGACCTGCTGACGTGGCACACGTGGCGCCTACGTGACACACGTGGCAGGCCTGATGTGGTTTTTAATATTATAAATTGACACGTGTTCGCTGCTGACGTGGCAGGTCTTTTGAATTTTTTCCAAAAATTGCTTCTATATAAATTCGAACCTGTGACCTATCATTTGGAACTTTGGTCATTTGACTGCTGGAGCAACACAAGTTATCTATTAATATCTTACAATGATTAATATTTATATCAAAATATGAGATTTCCCCCATATATTCCTTTCTTCTCCTTCACTACATACCATTAATATAATCTCAGGAAGATAATAATAATAATAATAATAATAATAATAATAATAATAATAATAATAATAATAATAATAAAATAATAATAAATAAAATAAATATAATAATAATAATAATAATAAATAATAATAAATAAATAAATTAAATAAATAAATAAAAATAATAATAAAAATAAAAGGACCATGGCTATTTACAATGTTACTATAAAAATAAAAGTTCATTGGTTTTCAATATATACATAAAAGTTACTTCATGCATACATAACATATGATACATATATATATATATATATATATATATATATATATATATATATATATGGTTATACGTTTTATAATTTGTATAACAATTTATGCATGAAATACAAATATATTATCTTATAATAATAACACACTAATTTGTCGTTTTATTCTGTGATATATAAGATCGTTAGTATGAAAATACATGTTTGACTTCTTTTTTTCCCTTTTTTCCACAAGCGCTAATTATTATAGCATTTCTTTTTTTTTTTTACAAAATAAAAAAGGAGTAGATTTTCGAGAAACAATAGCATTAATTATTCCTTATTTTAAAATATCCAATATTAAAAAACTAACTAATTAACTTGGCTATTAATTTACGTTATAATCTTCTATATATTGATCATGTATGACCATCAATATGTCATTTAATTATTTCATTACCAATTTCCATCAAAAAAGTGTTCGATTGCCCATTAATTGTTTGCCGCAAAAGAAGAAGATAATTGAAAAGAATAACTTATACTATATTCCAAGGCAAAATAAATAAATTAAAGAACAGGTAAGATAAATATCATAATTTTGCAAGTATTTGACATATATAAATAGAAATTATAGTGTTATTATTTTTATTTATTTATTTTATTATTGTAGTATATAACTTCCTAAGATTATATTAATGGTATGTAGTGAAGGAGAAGAAAAGAATATATGGGAAAAATATCATATTTTGATATAAATATTAATCCTTGCAAGATATTAACAGATAAATTGTGTTGCTCCAGCGGTCAAATGACCAAAGTTCCAAATGATAGGTCACAGGTTCGAATATGTTCCGCATTTGGACATAATTTTTAAATACTAAATACGAATATTTTTTGATAATTCTCCGAATACCGAATATGGCCTTACAAAAACATGCTTATTGAGATTATCTTAATTTAAGGCAACATTTTAATAGTCGTTGCAAAAAGTTGTATAAAATATGCCACGAAATAAAAATTGTTGCCAATGAATGTGGTCTATATTAGGCAACGAAATATAGCAACAAAAAAACTTTCATTGCCCACGATTAGGAGAAATCAAGTGGTTAGAAATTTAGCAACGAATTTCTAACAAATTTTGTTTCCAAATTTTGCAACGACTTATGAATTTCGTTGCAAAAAGTGAAAGCCTGACACAATCTGCTACGAAGGATAAGTTTCGTTGCTAAACATACACTTTTAGCAGCGACTTATAAAGTCGTTGCCTGAAAAATCGTTGCTAAAGCCCCATTTTTAGCAACAAAAAAACTTTCGCTGCCCACAATGATGGGAAATTAAGTGGCCGAAAATTTTGCAACGAATTTCTAACGAAATTTTTTCCCGCCAATGAATTAGCAACGAAATGTTGTAGCGAATTATGAATTTCGTTGAAAAAAATAAAAGTCTGACACAATCTGCAACGAATGACAAATTTCGTTGCTAAACATATATTTTTACCAACGACTTATAAAGTCGTTGCCCGAAAAATCGTTGCTAAAGTCCCATTTTTTTGTAGTGTAATAAATAAGCACTTATATTGTTGGATGAAATAACAAGTGAATAAATGATCTAACAAGCTTCTATTATATAGGAAATTCAAAGTGAGGGCTTAATGGTCTTTAATCCCGTCCACCTTCTTAATCCACCTCTTTATTATTCATCTCTTGGTCACCAAGTAAAACCACTTTACTTGTCACCAAGATGTGCCATATGATCTATGGGGCCCACATGGGTCATTCTTACCCATTGGATCGATCCACAAATCCAAATTTTAATTTAGGCTTTAAGTTTAATTAACTTAACTTATGCTTTGGGCTTATATTAACAAACCTTTGGGCTTTAACATTACTTCCCATTAGACCTATCCATTATTACACTTGGGCTTGCATAATTCCTATACAATCCTACAAGTCCAATACCTTTGGCTTAAAGCCTTATAACGTATTATACACATATTCTTCTCGTATTCTAACTCGTATACGCATTCATAATATACGACATACCATTATTCATACATACTCGTATAATACATTGTATCATACTCGTATTCATTACCTTGTACAATACTCACGTATCATACAATATCATCGTTTAACTTCTTAACGCTTTACTTTTCCTAATGTTCTCAAATTAAGTCCGCAGGCGAAAAACTGTGTTTGCCATACGTGAATTATTATTACATAATCCATCTCACCTCGATATTCTATCGTTACGTATTTCTCGGAAGTTCAAAAATAATTCCCGAGCAGAAATTAATGAATAGTGTTTTCAAAAAATTTCTCGAAAAACTTTTATTTTTGTCTTGAAAATTCAAACACTTTAATTCCTTCACGTAGTCAAAATACTATGATATTTTGACATATCTAGGTTATAGAATGACATTCATCTTGCTAACACATAATAATAACAAATAATATAATTTTATTCATTATTTAATTAAATAAAATTATTTTACAATAAATCTGAATTTCTTAGTCGTTACAACTTCTGTATGAAATGTGGGTTGAAATGATGTTGAGATGACGTGATTGTAGTATCGAGGTGGCAAAATGATGATTTTCCCCATCACCGGGGTTACCTCCGGCTTTGTGCAGATGTAGCAGTCGTTGCTCAGGGTTATCTCTGAGATTGGGCTGATGTGAGTGTTGAATGTCCTCAGGGTTATCTTTGAGGTGCCTTGACCTCCCGGGGTTGTCTCTGTAACGACCCAAAAATTCATACAATTCAATTATCGACTTCGGTCGTTAATAACAAGTTTAACTTCTGATTTTACATCATTATTCGATGATAACTTAATAAAATGCTGAATAATTTAAACTTTTCTATCTTCTTTCTTTAATTCCTTGAATCAAAACTTTTATCATCTACATGTCTTTGAATCATATATAATCCATGATTCACTTTATCAGAGTTACTATATATATATATATATATATATATATATATATATATATATATATATATATATATATCAAATTGATATCCTTTATACATCGAACAACTCAAACTTTAACTTTACAACTCAACATAAAATATACATCATAAAACATTGAGTACATCTCATGAACCTTAATCATGGTTTAAAGAAATAACAATGTTTAACTAAAATATTAATCTTCGTGTATTATTTCTGATCCACGTCATTCAAGTAGCACCAAATGTTACCTTCAATCCTTAACCTACAAAAATGGCTATTTGCAAGGTTGAGCTCGACAGCCCAGCAAATCTAACAGTTTTCATGCATCACGTCACACATAACAACATGTTTATTATACATCTCATAAATATTAGACTAACATAACAAATATGTTGTAGTTCATATAACAAGTATAAAGATTGAGTTTCTTATTCAATCAACATTCATTACTCAATCAACGTAGTCATAAGTTGACTTTAGCGTCTCATACTTTCAACATATATAACACATCATGCTCTTTGCAATAAAGATTTAAAACAGTTCATCATCAAGTTCACATAGCAAATACGAACTGAAAGACTTGCCTTGATCGTTGTTTACCAATAATAGTTTAACAACTTACAACTATCTGCACTTCACGTGCCCTACACAATTATATAATCATGCACATCAACTATTAGTCACATAACAATGCATAGTAGTTGTAATGTAAATTTTACTCTATATCTCATAACCCTTCCCATTATCAATACACAATGTTCAATTTGATTATTTTAACTTTCGACTTATATCTCACTATATTTCATACTCGAAGTTCATTCGAGTACTTAGATCTTGCTAGGAATCATTATTGGTTTTGTATTAACCCTATTCAATATCTTATAATATTCATTTCAATTGAATTGAAATACTTTTTAAGTTCATTAACACTTGGCATGGCGTTTCCACGTTCATTCGTCATACGCCCGATTTGTCTCTCTTGTGTATGCTTAGTATGCTTATACAACTTATCTAATACATCATTTATTAATGTTAAACATAATTATATTTACAAATATTCATGTCTTATAACTTATAACAACATCTTTTATCGTCAAACGCACTACACTTGCATACATGCATACCCGACACCCTCCGATTGCCTCCGAAAACATAACAGTCCCAAAGATGGCCATTTTGACCCCTATTCCTGACCTCAAATAGAAACACCTAAAGAATGAAAGTTGTAGGCCTATTCTTCCTCGTTCTATATCATCTTAAATCTCCTCAATCAGAGTTCTTATGAAAACGTTATCAGTATTTTACTACAGGACGTCAAAACAGTCACACCGGACAAACCTAGAGCGCAGCTGTGCCCAATTAAGCCTTGGACATAGAGAAGCTGCACCCTAGAGGGTAGATACGACCTAAAAGACTTAGGGCACAGTGCAGTTGAGCCCGTTAGCAGAACCGGGACTTACAATTTACTGTTCTTACGATTTTTGAACCTTTTCTCCTTCTAATTTTCATAACTTGAGTTATACACATCCAAATTAGTCCGTTTTTGATTCTATGGATTCGTGATTCATAGAACTACAACATACTTGAATTATAAAAATTTACAAAAAACATTAACAAATCTAAATCTTCACCCAAAACTCATGTTCATATTAGTTTTACATGTTTTAACATATTTAGCGTAATCATTCATCACGGATTCGATTCCTAACCAAAACATTCCGTTTAAACTTTGTTGTTTTCATTTTTCAACATACTAACAACATCTATTATCAATTTCAGATTATATACATGATCTAACCATCAATTTAAGCCTTAAAATAGACCAAAATACATATACTAAGCCATAAACCAAATTTCTTCTTCTAACACATGTTTCCACGAATTTAATTACATGAAAACCTGTTACAAATTACATATAACAAATTATACATACTAATTAACATATATGATCAATCTCTTAATAATTTAACCCTCAAAACCAATTACGAAGAAGAACTTTTAAAAAATAAAAACTAAAACTAGAAACTCCAAAAATTTACCTATGATTCTTCTTTAAACTTAGACTAGACAAGCTTGTTTCCCTTGATTCTCCAAAATCTCCTCTTCTATAATTTTTCAGAGAATCTTAATTTCCTCTCCCAAGCTCTCTCTCTTCTTCGTTTTCTTACTCTTAGCATTAGGAAAATAATGAGCGTAAGTTTTATTTCCCAGCACGTTACAAAAACCCAAAGTCTCAATATTTTCAAAAACCAAGGGTCCCAAGGCCATGTTTGGCTAGAACCCAATTATCCTCTTCTAATTTATTTTTATAATCTCCTTATTATATAATATATCTTCTTTTCTCTAAGTGTCACACTTAAACCACACTACTAAATTACTTAGCTACCTAAACTAAATAATTATAATATGTATAATTATTATTCTTATATATTATGAAATTATATTCATAAACACCTTTATGCAAAATAATAAACATTTCATTCAAATGATTAGTATTTAATCCATTAATTGTTTTAATAAATTATACAATTATTATGTATAATTAATCAATTTCTTTCCTTCTATAAATTGTCTTGAGACATTTTATTTAATCCATTCCTTTAATCATAACTTAAATATTTATTTACTTCATTAATCCTAACACCAATATTTCTTTATAATTATATTGGTGTTTCTCATTCTCATAGCAAATTTATATTCACTTGACCAAATGTAATATATTAAGACATTACATAAACGTTTTACATTTATATGTAATATATTACCCTCTCATTTTATTAAAACAAATATATTTATATTAATTTACTATTTTAATTAAGTGAATTACTCACATTATTTATGAATTTTAATTTATAACAATTCCATCGCCAATCAAGGCATACGAATTAAATTATATTATTCCATAATATAATTTTCATCTTAATTAACTAATATTATTCAGTTAATTTCTTTTGCCACCATTTCCCTTTTTTATAACTAATTTTTTTCACTTTCTTTAATAGTTTAATCAACTATTAAATCTCATTTAATTTAATTTTTTTACACCAAAACACATAATTCAAAATATATACATCTCATAATAAGAATTTTAATTATTAAATTCTTATTTTAATAACTTATAAAAATTCGGGTTGCCACATTCTCCGGGGTTGAAACTGACTATTCCGGGGTTATCTTCGGAACTGGAACTGCATCCTTCGGGGTTATCTCCGAGGTTGGAACTGAGCCTCCCGGGGTTGTCTCCGGGGTTGAAACTGACTATCCAGGAGTTATCTCCAGAACTGGAACTGCATCCCTCGAGGTTATCTCCGAGGTTGGAGCTGAGCCTCCTGGGGTTGTCTCCGGGGTTGAAACTGACTATTTCAGGATTATCTCCGGAACTGGAACTGCATCCATTGGGGTTATCTCCGAGGTTGGAACTGAGCTTCCCGGGGTTGTCTCCGGGATTGAAACTGAGTATCTTGGGGTTGTCTTTGAGATTAAAAACTGAGTATCCCGGGGTTGTCTCCGGAATTAAGCTGATTTATTTTTAAGGGTTATCTCTGAAAGATAATTTTGTCCTCCTGCAAGGTTAGTAACAGGAATATAAAATTTTGAGTGTCAACAGATGCCCCTCTTTATCATATTCATGCAGTGTAATAACATGGATAGGATAAAGATTGCTAGACACTTGAAATGTGATTGGATAATCATGATGCAAATGTAATGCAGCATGATGTGAATGTATGCTGAGTGTATGGAATGGAGGCAACTCCATGAAATGAGATCAGATGATGTGGACATTGGGATTAACATCAAAGTCTTTAACCCTCATCGCAGACTTTCCACAGCAGATGTTCTTCTTATATGCGAGAGATTCTTGGGGAAGTATGCTTTGTCTGATGAAAATTTGTATAACAAATTCCATCATCAGTGTGACGCCCCCAAATTTGGGTCCCTTTAAACCTCAGATCCGATCCGCCACGATACTACTATCGTCAAACTGTTTATATCTTTTATTCATAACTTAATGAATATAACTTTTCTTATTACAATTTAGAATATAAATTCTTTCAATTTCCAAGATCTGTATAATGACCCCAAGGTTTTATAAGTTTCAAATCTTGGTCATTTACCATTCCTGTCTTACATCATATTCGATGTTATAAAAATATGTAGAATAATTTAAACTTTTTCAATCTCCTTAAAAATCTTCTATTGATTTCTTAACTTAAATCAATTACATATCCTTGAATCAAATTATGTTATGATTCATTCTATTCGAATTATTGTATAAATTTTTACATCTCGATTTGAATTCCTCTATGTATCACATAGTATAACTTTACAACTTATCCTATATTACACGTAGTAAACTACTATCATATACATCTCCTAGAACCTAAACATGGTTCAAGATCATATATTTAAATAAATAAATCAATTTCCTTCGATGTTATTTGAACTTTATCAATCAAGTAGCACGTAACTTTACCATGATTCCTTAACCTACAAAAGTGGTTATTTGCAAGGTTGAGCTTGACATCCCAAAAATTCTAACAGTTTTCATGCAGCACATAGCATATAATTGCATACTCAGCTCATGCATTCATAATTTATTAATATTTACTATGCATGTTAATTCTCATATAACAAGCATATAGGTTTACTTCACAAGCATATCATCAAAGAATAACTTTTAAATTTTATACATATCTCATATGCATTTCATATATATACATCAACATTATCATAGCATAATATAGCTCAACTAACAGTTATCGAATTCATATATCAAATTGAAACTGAAAGACTTGCTTGATTCGTAGTTTATCAACTATGACTTAACTACTTAAAGCTTATCTGCACTGCGTGTGTTCCTACACAGTTATATAATCGTGGATTCATACCCATCAGTCATACATTTCATATGCTCTTAATATAAGAACAAATATTGTTTCCTAACTTGGTTTCATTTTTACTTGAACTTAGGATAACCATGAGACTATCACATTCTACTATCATATTTATCTAAACAATCTTGTTTCATATCTTGTAGTCCTTAAGGACAACATAAAACCATAACTTAAGACCATGCAGTTAACAAACTACTCTTGGTTATTCTGTAGGACGGCGTGGCCGCGCTGCATTTAAGCTTGGGAGTTGCGCGGCCGCGCTACTCCCTACCAAAACCAGACTTGAGCTTTTCATTGCTCAGTTTAGTCCTAACCTACTATGCATTCTGATACATACTATAACATACATCAAGTAGGTTCTGATATTTCTTCAAGTTCTCATTTCAAATCAATTAGTTTTGAATTACATAGCTCTATGTTGAATTATTTCATGCAATAAGGCTTAACAACTTTCTTTAACAAGATTCAATGTTATAAGATTTTATACTATATATTGGTACTAATACGCCTCTAATACGCATGTTCACATGTATCTATCTCATTTACATAAACATAACATATTATATTTACTTTTAAAACATGTTTAAATAACGTATGTCATGCTTAACTAATTGAGTGCACATATCATTCATGCTTAAAGGCATAAACAACTCTATCATGCTTGCTTATGAGGTCTTAATGCAAGTAATACAATGTTCATCAAAATTAGTTTCTAAAACTTTTAAATTTCTCTTTAAAACACATATTAAACCGAGCTTGACAACCTTTTATATGCAATACATATTGGAATTACCTTCCTTACCCATTCGTGCATGTGACGTCCCCAAATCCCTATTGGGAACATCTGGTTGTTAGCATCTCTACCTATTGCAGTTAACAGCTCCCCTCTACAATATGTCTTTAGAAAACAACCATCAAGCCCAATAATAGGCCTGCATCCCTCCAACCAGTTCTTCTTCACAGCATCAAAACAAATATACATCCTTTGAAACCTTTTTGGAGTGCCCTGATTAGTCCTAATTTGTACAGTGCTACCTGGATTGGTATTTAGTATCTCTTGTTCATAGTCCCAAACACCCTCATAATGCTCTGCCAGTGTTTTCTCTATCTCGGATAAGGCCAATTTTTTAACTTGCAAACACTGTACAATAGAAGATTTCAGTTCATACCTTTGCTTTATTGCCTCTTGTAATTCCCTCAACTTGATCCTTGGCTTTGTTCTAATTGTCCCTCCAAACTTATCCACCAACCACCTCCATCTAATAATCTTTATCTTGTTGGCCCTAATACAACTGTGGAACTTAGTAGGGTAAGCCTTAATTTGAAATCATTTTTCCCTAGGAACATAGCTTGCCCAAAGCTTCCATGGACATCCTGCTGCACACTTAGCTTGAACTCTGGTAGCTTCATTAACTTTAAACCAGATTCCTTTCCCCTTCCCAACTGTATAATTTTGTATTGCTTCCTTTAGTTGGTCAACCCCAGTGAAAGTCATGTATAACTCAAATTCAACATCTTTGATTGTTGTGTTTGGATTATACACAGGAACAACTCTCTTCCGTTTAATCCTTGGCTCTTCACCTTCCCACTCACTATCACTACTTGAAGGAGGAGTTGCAGGAACTTCAAAGTCAGAATCTTCATATATTTCCTCCCATGGTTTCATGCCTCTTATACCAAATTTGGTGCTGACCTCATCATCAGATGAGAAAGTAGACTCCACATTATCTTCATCAAAAATTTTCTTCTTCAAGTTAGGTGTGTTGAGTCCTGCCCTTTTCTTTATCCGTCCTTTTTTTTTGAGGTGTCACATGATTATCTGATGCCTTGTTAACATGTACTGAGCTAGAAGCTTGAGTCCCTGTAGGTTCAGGTACTTCACCACAATCCACTTCAACTTCATCATCCAATTGAACTTTATCTTCCAACTGAACTTCACACAAAACTTCCAACTCTTTAATCTTTGATTTTATTATCTCTTCCTTATACACCCTAACATTGATTAACTCCTCATTCCCATCATCATCACTTTCTTCACTGCAGTTAGTATCTGTTTCTTCATCTGTAGATTCATCATCATCTCCATTTGGTGCATCAACTTGCACATCAACCATATCAACTTCCTTCTGCATAAGCTGCTCAACTTCCCTCTCACCTCCCTGACCAACTTCTATCTCAAATGGTAAGAGTTCATCAGTAGAGTGGTCACAATATAGATCAACTAGACCAGTTCGTTCACCTTCCTTAACTAGCAACCTAATACTATGGTCATCATGTATCAACTCTAAACCATAACGAATATCCAAGTTCCCAACTTTGAAATACACTGCAGTATTCTTCTTGTAACCATACTTCTTCGGTAAGTTGTATATTTTGTCAACATTCAGCCAATCACCATCAACATCATGAAGCAATTCTATAAAACCTCCTCCATAGTGGTATATTGGTTCTTCAATGAACCTACCACCATGATTAAACTCCACAGAAAACAAACTCGTGCTGCAAAAGGTACATGGCACAACATTAGATAATAAACATTGTAAAATTGAACAATCAGTGGAAGAAATTTACATATAAACCCAAATCATGGAACAATCATGTACCAAAACTGATTCATAACTTAAACCCAAATCACCATATAAACCCAACTCAAAGAATAATCAGTTAAAGAAAAAAAAATCTTAATATTTACATCAGTCTGGAAAAAAACATCTAAATATTTACATTTAAACCCAAATCGATATATAAACCGAAATCGAAAACCAATCAGTGGAAAAAACATCATCATTTTGAATATTACAGGAGATATTCTAAGGGTGTTACATTTAAACACAAATTGAACAATAATCAGTGGAAAACCACTCTAACTCAGATATTTGCAGAAGAATCTCGACAAAGAAAAAAAAATTCACAAAAACCCATACATACCTTCGTCTTCGCCAGAGATTTGCATGCAAAACCCTAGCAGATCAAATCGCCCCTTCTTCTTCCTCACTCATTCTCTCTCTCTGTGTGAACTTCGACTAGTTTGGAACCCTAGTTTGTACCAATCGTCTTCTTCTCTCGCTCGCTCGCTCTCTCTGTGTGAACTTCGAGTAGTTTGGAACCCTAGTTTGTAGCAATCGCCTTCTTCACATTATCGCTCGCTCGCTCTCTCTGTGAAAAATGACTCAGACTTCATTTGATTTGGTTTGATAGTACTTTTCTTTTGCCGCGTAATCCACCTTGGATTGGTCAATCGAAGCTCAGTCATTTTTCTTTTTTTAAAAAAAAGCCACGTAGGCAACATCTAACGTTGATACTAACAGAATTGAAGAACAGTTAACAGAATGATCCAATTAAAAACTTTTAATTAGTTTAATGGGGTAATCCAAAAAATTAAAAGTTCAATGGTGTATTAAGTAAAACGTGCCAAGTATAGTGGTGAAAAACATAGTTTTGCCATTCTTTTAGTAATTATCAAAATAATTTAGGTCTTATTTTAAATTGATATCTCATACTATTTTCTTCAAACTATATTATCCTCAATATATATAGTTCGGCAATATTTAATTAAAGATATGCTAGTGAGAATAAAGATCCCATTTCAAATGTATATAGCCTTGTGTGTGCACAACAAACTATATATAAATAAATAAGTAGACAACTCTTGTCAATTACATCAACTATGCAACTCCTTTTATTTTGCCTCTTAAATCATAATGGTCAAGTGTGTGCACGTCCGAACTAAAATGATTTAAGTTAAGTCAGACCCAGCATTTCCATATAAGTGAAGAGAAAACTACAGCCCTTGTGTGTGCACAACAAAGTAGTAATGTTCAATTCCTTATAAACATCATATGTAATAAAAATAACATCTTAAATATTTAATACTTGCCTTGTGTGTGCACAACAAACTCATATTAAATATTCAATACTCTATTGTTTCTATCATGCTAGAAGGCGACATTCGATATTCCAAATATCTTTGAACGTTACAACTTAATATAAAATATTTGTGGGTTTTGTTATTAATTTGTCGCATCTTGTTTAGCGCGCATGCAAATATATATATAAAATATTCGTCATATTAATTAACATGCAAAACATGTTTGCATAATATATAATATATATAGTATAAGCATGCACATATAGAATGTTATATTCTACTTGGATTGATTATGGACTTTTACTCTAGTTTGGTTTACTAGAGCCACCAAGTGAACCAAAAGGTCAAACCCTAGGGGTGCAAGAATTAATATTTAAATATAACTATTACATTTAAACCCGGGCTCCATTACAAACGGGTCTTCAAGCGCTCCTTGATCCTTGATCTCTAATTTTTCAAAAATTAATTCTAACTATTCATATTACAAAACTTTTTAAAATAAATAGAAACCTTGATCAGCAGCCAAGGGGAAGTACATAGGAGGGAGATAGAATTTACATTAAGAAAAAATTAGAGAAGACGAGGTACGCAGACCCCATTTAATAAAACCCATACATTTATGCATCCAATTAAAATAAAATCCAATCACATTGGTCAATAGTCCATAATCAATCTCATTTATTATCATACACATCACCATATGCATCAATAAATAACATTCATCTCATGAATAATAAACATTCAATATATATTGATATCATTTAATTGACAAATTTAGTTAGTATAAAATCTAATTTTGAATCAAAATAAACTCCTTTATTTTAATACAAATTTAAATCAAAATAAACCTCTTTTATTTTAATTTATCCAATTTTGAATAAAATAAACTATTTTATTTTAATCAAAATAAACTCTTTTATTTTAATTAATTATGAAATCCAATCCCAAGTAAAAAAAACTCCTTTATTAAAGGAAACACGGATTCTCTTTCCTATTCACAAATAAACTCCTTTATTTTGAATAATATAAAATCTCATTCCATATCTAAATAAACTCCTTTATTTAAGGAAACATGGATTCACTTTCTTATTCACAAATAAACTCTTTTATTTTAAGAAACATAGAATCCAATTTCAACTCCAATTAGTTATCATGGAATCCAATTCCAACTCTAATTAGTTAGCATGAAGTCTAATTTTAAAATTAAAATAAACCTTTTATTTTAAAATTAAAATAAACTTTTTATTTTAAGATTAAAATAAACTATTATATTTTAATTAATAAAATAATTAATAACATATTATATATATATATATATATATATATATATATATATATATATATATATATATGTGTGTGTGTCAAATTGCAGACACCAATTAAGTTTTCGTGAATCATGATATGGCCACGTGATATCCTTTTTAAAATATTACTTGTAACCAATGAAACCTGTAACCTTTTTATGCTATCACCAGAAACTTAAAAAAAAATATCACTTGCACTAATGATAACCCGCGTGATCAGCATCTTTGTTAACTAGTAATCATGCTTCAGGAAAACATATATTATATATAGTAACAAACTAACAATTCGTGATTTAGTAACAAACTTGAATCTGCAATTTTTGAAAAATTTGTGATTCCATAACAGTTCGCCACTTTGATTTCCGTTTTTTTTATTATTTATTTAAAACCAAATTTTATACAACAAATTATGCCCAATTAAATTGTTCTAAACACATATTAATATACATATTAAATTAAAATAATTAATAATTTGCATAAAGGTTTGGCTCTGATGCCAATGTTAGGTTTGTAATATTCATGTACGCAATCAAATTGCATAAAATAAGTAGAAACGTGATAAAATAGAGTTTTAAAAATTTATAAACCATATACCCGGATCATCCTTTATGCGCAATTATTAATTAAAAGAAAAAAAAAATAAAGAATAAGAATCATACCCTTGAAGATTCGAGCTTCCTCATGTACAAGTTCACCTCCAAATCTTTTTCGCGTTCAACTTGAATCTACCGGATTGGGTTCCTTCCTTTGATCAACGTTAGCCACCCAAGTGTTTGGCCTCTAGAGGTGATCCACCAACGAAAAAGAAAAATTCAAGAAGATGACTGTTTGGCAAAATCCTAGTTTTTCTATCTCTCATATAAAAGGAGCGTACTCTCCAGCAATTAAAATTGCGTATATTGATATCTGATATAAGACTCACCTTATAAAGATATCAGGTAACCCTATTTAATTAAAAATAAGGTATTATTTATTTAATTAAATGGGCTCCCTAATTTTATTAGGGATAATTAATTAAACTCATTTAACTAATTTTTCCTCCTAATTCTATTAGGAATAAATGAGAGTACTTATATTAAATTAATTCCTAAACTCTTTTAGAAATTAAAATAATAATAATTGTAATAATATTAATAAGACTCATCTTATTAATTTATATTTAATATTTATAAAATATTAAATAATAAATATTAATCTATTTAATTTATTCTATCACCATAGATTAAAATAAATATACTTAACATATTATTACGATTATGCCATTAACTTCTTAAATAATTATTCTTCCTTTTATGGTGTGACCCTTTAGGTTCTCCATATTAAACCGGTTGTGAATAAATCAATTAGAACAATTCTAATCTTATTTAAATAAATAAATTAAATAATTATTTTTTAAAAAAAATAATATTTATTCTATAATAGGGATAAGCCTCCCTAGCAATCAACGACTTTCCAGATAATATAGATTTCAACATTAATCATAAAAGAACCTTTGAGTAAATAGTTACCGTACAATTCAATCATTCCACCATACAATGCCCCAATTAAATATAAGACATGAAATTACTGTCAAGTCTTATTTTATTTAATTATATGTATTTCAACTCTTAAATGCACAACTTCAAATAATATAAATTAGAAACTCATTTCTAATTTCATTCTACCTTGGCCAATGACTACTGGGTTGTCATTTATCGAATCACATAGGACATTTCTCTTCATTTACTAGAAGTGGTAGATTCTTTATTGATCATACATTATCTCCATGTACAACTTATTATACCCAAAGGGTCTTAAGGAATAAGTCAAAGTATAACTTATCATACACAAGATAGTATGATGATCTCAAGTCCAAGGATCACTTGTACTACTATCACTATAGGAATTCCTATTGACAGACAAGTAAAACTCCATTAGGTATTCCTTAGTGAGCCACGTTCAGTGAACTTATTCTTTAATAAGCATCTACATACTTACTTTAGTGTCTCCACACAAATGATCATGAGATCAATCATCCTCATCCAATGAGCAAGCAACGTATGTACCAATCTATCCGGATTCACTAATCCCCAATTTAGTAATCCAATGATTGGGAACTATTTTACTTTTAAGCTTTCTAAGAATTTAAATATTATTAGAATGATCATCATCATTATTCTAAATGCATTGCTTAAAACTATGGGTTTATCACATATTATAAAATAACATCATGTAAATAATTAAAAGCCTTTAATAAATTAATATTTTTTATTAATAAATGAATAAGATTGTTACAAAGTATATGCTTTATCGTCAAACATGATTGGCTTGTGTGCATACTACTTTCAAGAGCACTTCCTGTCAATACCTCATTGACAATAAACGGGCCTTCCCAGTTAGGATCGAATTTTCCCTTAGTTGATCTTGTTTGTCGATAATTTTCTTTAAAACCAAGTCATGCTATTTAAACTGCCATAGCTGAACTTTTCTGTTGTTGGATCAGGTGATCCTTTGTTGATATAACTGACCATGGAAGATAGTCGTGGTTCGCCTTTCGTCTATTAAAGACAATTGGTGATACTTGTCTTGTACCCATTGGTATTCATCCAGCTGAGCGTCTACCAACACTTTGAGGGATTCCATTTCTACTTCTATGGGGAGTATTGCTTCCATCCCATAGGTTAATGCGTAGGGGGTTGCCCCAGTTTAAGTGTGCATTGATGTTCTGTATGCTAACAGAGTAAGAGGCAATAAGTTAGGCCAGTCTTTATGGTTGGCGGACATCTTTTGCATGATCTTCTTGATGTTTTTGTTAGCCGCTTCAACAGCACCATTCATCTTTGGATGGTAGATGATGGAGTTAAGATGTTTGGTGTGGAATTTACTGCATAACTCCTCCATTATTTTGTTGTTGAGGTTCTTAGCATTGTCTGATACAATCACCTCTGGTTGTCCATATCGACAAATGACATTATTTCTGATGAAAGCAATGATGACTTCTTTGGTAACCCTGGGGAAGGAGGCTGCTTCTACCCACTTGGTCAAGTAGTCGATCATGGTAAAGATAAAGCGATGTCCATTACTGGCTTTGGGCTCGATGGGCCCGATCACGTCCATTCCCCACATTGAGAAGGGCCAAGGCAAACTCATATTGTGGAGCTCCCGTGGAGGGGCGTGGATAGCATTCCCATAAATTGGCATTGATAACATCTCCTGACGTGGTCATTGCAGTCAGCTTTGAGAGAGAGCCAGTAATGTCCCGTTCTGAGGATCTTCTTTACAAGTAAAGGGCCGCTCATGTGTGGGCCACATACTCCACCATGTACCTCATCCATGAGTCTCTGAGCTTGGTCCTTGTCCAAGCATCTAAGGAGACCTAGTCCTACATCTCTCTTGTAGACTGCATCTCCGCTCAGGTAGAATTTCATAGGAAGTCGATGAATCCGCCTTTTCTCAGTCAGGCTCGTCTCAGCGGGTGTAGATCCATCTTGCAAGTACTCCTTGATATGTTGATACCAAGGTTATTGGATGGGAGGTAGCTCATCCAATACTTCTCCAACATAGTTCCCATAGGCTGGTGCCTTTTTACAGGGCCAATGTGACGCTTTACATGTGTTCCTTGTCAGGTATGTGAATCAAGGAGGCCAAAGTTGCTAGCGTATCTTCGAAGTCATTCCTATTGCGAGGAATGTGTAGAAAGGAGATCTCTTCAAACTCCAAAGCCATCTATAAAACTTACCGATGGTAAGGTAGCAAATGTAGCTCTTTAGTTTGATAGATTTTTGTGGATTGTTTGACTACCAACTCTGAATCCCCAAAGATAGTTAATCGCATGATGCCCATTGAACGGGCAAGTTTTAGCCCCATGATATAGCCTTCATACTCAGCTGTGTTGTTGGTGCTGATAAACTATAATTTGACGGCGATGGGATACTGCTCCCCCGTACCTGATACTAGAACTGCTCCAGCTCCAGAACCTTCCATATTAACAGCTCTATCAAAATACATGTTCCATGTTTGGCGTGTATCGTCCTGATGGTGTTGCTGAATTGCCATTACCCCTTCATTGGGGAAGTATGTTTCTAAGGGTTTGAAATCCCCTGAAGGTACGGCGGCTAGTTGATCCGCGATTCCTTGACCTTTAATGGACTTCTGCGTCACGTAAATGATGTTAAATTGTTGTAGAATCAATTGCCATCTTGACAGTCGGCAATTCAGTATGGGCTTGCTGAACACATACTTGAGAGGATCCATGCGGGATATGAGATGGGTTGTGTGCCCATGGAGGTAATGCTATAACCTCGTGGAAGCCCATGCTAAAGCACAACAAGTCTTCTCAATCAGAGTGTACTTGTGTTCACTGCTGCTGAATATTTTGCTGAGGTAATAGATAGCTCATTCTCGACCTCTATCGTCTTTCTGACCCAGCATGCAGCCCATGGCATTATCACTTATGGACAGGTACATGAACAGGGGAACAACATCCGTAGGTGGTACCAAGACATGAGCTTTGACTAGCTGCTCTTTGATTGTAAGGAAGGCATTCTGGCACTCATCATTCCATTTCATGGGGAGTTCTTCCTTAACAGCTTAAAGATAGGCTCACAGGTTGCTGTGAGTTGAGAAATGAACCTACTAATGAAGTTGATTCTTCCTAAAAATTCCCGTATTTTCTTCTCTATCTGAGGAATGGGCATTTCTGTAATGGCCTGGATTTTGCTGGGATCTAGCTCAATCCCCTTGTGGCTAACTAGGAATCCTAGCAACTTGCCTGATTTAACGCCAAAGGCGCACTTGACTAGATTCAACTTCAAGTTGTACTTACGCAACCTATTGAAGAGCTTTTTGAGATGGTCTAGGTGGTCTTCCTCCCTCTGAGACTTGATAATAATGTCATCCACGTAGATCTCTATCTCTTTATGCATTAAGTCATGGAAAAGAGCCATTATAGCTCGCTGATAGGTGGCTCCGGTATTGATGAGGCCGGAAGACAACCGTTTGTAGCAAAAGGTTCCCTAAGGCATGATGAAAGTAGTTTTCTCATCATCCTCCTCAGCAACCATGATCTGATGGTACCCCAGAAAGCAATCAGCGAAGGAGTACATGCTGTATTGAGCAGTATTGTCATTGAGAATGTGGATAAATGGCACGGGAAAGCTATCTTTAAGGCAAGCTTTATTCAGATCCCGATAATCTACGTAAACTCGCACCTTTCGTCCAAGCTTAGGCACATGAACGATGTTGGATATCCATTCAGGATATATGGACACCATGATAATACCAGCTTGAAATTGTTTCACAATTTCTTCTTTCACCTTTAAACTCCACTCAGGTTTTAATCGCCTGAGTTTTTGCTTGACTGGCTTGAATCCCTCTTTAATGGGAAGGGGATAAAGGACAATGTCATTGAACAAACCCACCATGTCTTCATGAGACCATGCAAACACATCTTAGAATTAGGTTAGTAGTGTAACCATGTCATTCCTCTTGTTTGGGGTAAGGTTTGAACCAATCTGGATTAACTTAGGGCTTTGTAAGGTTTCGAGATTGAAGGAGGTGGTTTGATCAAGGTTGGATTTAGGTTTGTCTTTGACCCATTCTTTGATCTCCTGAGGCACCTCAATGTCATCAACTCTGAATCCAACTTTTCATCAAAGTTACAATCCTTATGGAGAAGAGGCATCTTATCAGCAAGTACAGACACATCTAAGTTCAGAGTCCTGGAATAAAATATACTTTCACTTAATATATATGGAACTATTTAATCATACAAAGTGTTAGCATGTACGGACAAAACAAATACTAATATTGTACAGAAAAGTAAGCAGTTATTATATCTACAGGGCAGAGAGAGGTCTAGCCCGTTTTACCCTTGTCGACCAATGCGAGGAGTGCTGCTCCAATTGGCAAAGGCAAAGTCCTAGTGGACTACAGTAATGGAGGGGCTGTCATCGTCCTCCTTCTCCCGAATGATGACCATTACGTCTGGGCAATCATCGTCTGGGGTGCATCTGTTTGTATGTTCATCATGAACAATGATGTGTATGCCTGACATCATTTGGACGATGTCTTGTTTAATTCTTTGTTCCTCTTCTTCCACTTTGGGATCTGGAATAAATACTTCCTTCTCCTTTACCGGTATCGATTTGGGAAATAACATAGCCATTACATTGGCTGGCACCTTTACCGGAGGTTGTGCGGACTCTAGATTTATTGGTGGAAATGATCGTCGTGTGGCTGAAACTGAAGGAATCTGCTTATGCTTATGTGGATTCCTGTAATTGGAACTGGAAGAATAGACTAGTCCGGCTGTCCCAGTTTGACTAGACACTTGAATCGAGTACTTAATACCCTTATTATTTTTACCCAGCCCTTGTCCTGGCTGTTATCCCAATGACATCATTTCTTGAGTAGCTACCATTACTTCGGCAGAAATCTTGAGTACTGGAAATAGCGTCCCTATGGAATGGTATTCAGTGTTGCTCACTTCCAAAGCATGAAAACTGACCGGCTCATCATCGGAATTGAAACTTATGAGTGGTATGTCACCATGTTGGGGACATTTCGGTTCAGCGTTGACTGTGACTTGGCTATTGTTGATAATGTATTTAAGTTGTTGATGAAGAGTGGAAGGGACTGCCCCGGCCATGTGAATCAACGGTCTTCCCAGAAGCAGGTTGTATCATGTATCTATTTTGAGCACGTGAAAAGATACACAAAATGTATGGGGACCAATCTCAATTGGCAGCTCAATCTCTCCGACTGAATTTCGGCGGGATCCATCAAAAGCTTTAATTACTGTATGGCTGCTTCGGATCCGTTTAAGATTGACGTTCATCTTTACCAACGTAGCGTAAGGACAGATATTCTGGAACGAACCTCCATCTACCAATACTCCAGCTTTCATGTATTCGGAGGACAAAATCGTAATGTGTAACAATTTGCAATGACCGGTCTTTTCGAGCGGTAAGTCATCATCATTGTAAGATACCACATTGTTGTTGAAAATGTAATAAACCAGATGTTGAAAATTTTCCACATCCACTGATTTCGGCAAGTATACTTCTTCCAAAACCTTCAATAGAATCTTCTTGTGATCCTCAGAAGTTAAAACCAAGTCTAGTATTAAAATTTGATGTGGAGCTTCTCTTAAGCTTAAAACCACCTTGGCTTCATTATGACCCATAGCACGGAGGAATTTTTTAATCTTCTCTATGAGAATTTTCCCCTTTGATTTGATGGTAGATTTCAATACCCGTTGGGGAAGACACAATGGATTTTTCTTCGACACTGCAGCAGTTGTATGAGAGGTGGATCCTTTAGCTTCTCTATAATTCCAGGGGACTTTTTGTAAGCTGATAACATGATATTATGGTCTGAATGGTAAGTTAATTGGCTCTGGCGCAGCCACTTTCAAAGAATTGTCAACTCCTTTGAGTTGAATTATTTGTATTGTGAATGGTTTGACAGTCCCGTCAGCCTCAGCGGATATAACCGCTACTAGTCCCTTTCATTTAGTAGGAAAAGTATTTTCACTCTCAAATAGCACAGTATCGTTGTCTGCTAATTGCAGGACACCGCTATCAATTAGATTCTGAATAAGGTGGTGGAGTGCCCAGTATTCTTCCGTACTGTGACCGCGAGAATGGGAGTGATACTGATATACTCCATCAGAATTAAACTGTCCTAAACGAGGATTAATTGGAGGTAGAAGGGACGTGATCCTTCCTTCATTGATTAGCATCTGAAGTATCTCCTCCATAGGTTGGCCCAGGTATGTAAATTCCCTTCTATTGGCAAAATCTCGACGGGCTTTGGCAGTTGCTCTCTTCATCACTTTATCCTCCAATGTTTCATTTCTTGAAGGTGACGAGGGAGTATTCATAACCAAGGGAAGGAGACGAGAATGCTCCTAGCTGACTAATTGGCGTGTGACTTGATGTTGATAGGTCACCAATTCGGCCAATTGCTTAATTTGCTTACACAGATCTTTCATCTTTCATTCCATCATAAACTGGAACTTTGCATAATTCCATTTGTCAACACTATCTTTGATGGTCTGGGATGATTCACAGTTAAAATTGGAACTCTATCCATTTCTCTAATTAATCATGTTGACCTCTTCTTCTTTGTGTTGAGGAAAAGGGTTGTCTTGTATGTGAGGTTGATCTGTCTTGGTGACCGCGATCTCATCGTTGTCTATCAAATCTAGGATCTTGTGTTTTAAGGCCCAACAATCTTGTGTATCATGTCTAGGTGCCCCAGCATGATAAGCACATTTCTGAGTAGTATTGAAACCCTTCCCATTAGGGTTGGCTGGTGGAAGAAGATGCGTAATTTTCTTCTGAGTGGTCAGAAGATTGAGAATATTCTCGGGTGAGTCCCCTAGGGGTGTGAACACTTGAGAACGTTTGGCTTATCCACCTTTAGTCAATGGAGGGTTTGAAGACTGTGCTTGAAAGGGAGTGTAATTTCTCCTCTGAATAGGCATATTCTGATTGCCCTTTTGACCTTGTAGTATTAAGGAAACATCCTCCTCATTCTTTTTATGGACCCTCTGGGGGTTGTTTCCGTAAGTTCCAGACTAGATGTGTTCAGCAATAGCTTTAAGAGCGTCTAGGTCTTGAATCTTTCTTGACTTCAACCCTATTTCATCCATCTCTCCATGTTTTATCATTTCAAAAAATGGTTTACCAATGCCAGCTAAAACTCTCTCATAGAAAGGAGGTTCTTGTATGTCGATAAAGGTAATAACCATTTCTGAATCTGTCATAGAAGGAATAAGTTGAGCAGCAAAGCGCCTCCACCTTTGAGCATACTCTCTGAAATACTCATTGGACTGTTTCTTGACCTTGGTAATTTGGTACTGGTCAGGAACCATTTGAGACTGGAAGCAGTATTATGTGAGGAAGGCATGAGCTAGTTCTTCCCAACTATGGATCTTTGAATTATCTAATCGGGTATACCACGAACGAGCTTCTCCAGTCACTCTTTTGGAACAGCTGCATTCTGAGCTTCTTGTCCTCTACATAAGATCCAAGTTCTCTAATGAACACCTTCAAATGTGTGTAAGGATCTCCTAACCCGTCATACTTTTCGAAGTCAGGAGTTTTGAACTTCTCTGGATAATGAACACCAGGGAATATACAAAGGTCGGCATATGAGACACTCCCACGTGCTCCAATTCCTTTGATAGATCGAAGGGTTTCTTCGATTTGAAGGACCTTTTTCCTGATGTCACCGGTGTCTAGATCTCCTTTGAGATGGGTGGTATCATGAATTTTGTTGGTTATATCCAACTGGAGCTCAGGTACTGTAATGACTTTATCAGAACCTTGGGTTCCTTCTTGTGCAGAGGATTCAACATGTATGGGTATCTTCGTACCTTGAGTAGACTATTGTAGTTCTTTAAACAGAATAGCTAAATCTGTAATTTGTTTACTTAATCCGTCAAATTCCTCGTGAGAAACTGGATTAGATTGGTCAGCTGAAGACATGATTGGTTGTAGGCTCGTGGCCTTTTTTGATTTTGACCGGGTAATAGGTCTGAATGCTTCCCTACGAAAAAACTTGCATAGTTTAGTCTTAGGGATTGTGTAAATGTTTACATGCTATGTGATGTGTCCATTTTAGGATTATTATCCTGCAAAACGGATGTTAGCTATTTGTAATACAGGATATCATGTTAATTTAAATATGCACATTTTTTTTCATATTTCTCATTACATGGAGATGAATATGGAATGAAATTACAAGTAATTGACTTTACGAGTAATTTGAAATGAGAAAGCATGAAGAGCCTTTCCTCCGCGTTTGGTTTATCAGAGGCTGACCTATCTTAGGTTACTCTCGCGGCTTTTTGGCATGAAGGTTCCCAAATCATCGCAATTTATTCAATGGGAAGTTAATCTGGTCTTTCAACTGGAGCGAATTTAGGTGGTGCCTTTCCTGAGCCTCGTTAGAATTAGTCTTCCTACGAGTCCAGTAATCAAACACCGACAGGATAGCCTCCTGGTGGAGGAACCACACAACATACATTCACATACAACGTGTCTCACCGTTTATGAAAATGATGACATGTGCGAAGCACTAATATCATAAGCAGATATAGTGTAAAGCATTAAGTGTAGTAAATATATGCATTCGTACACATTCATCATAAATGTAAATACAACATCCACACACAAACATATAACAGTTTTGAAAAGCTTGTAAAAGCGGCTTAAGTTCTCTTACATTTGTCCTCAACAGAGTCGCCACCTGTCGACGTCGGGATTTTTATTTGACCCTTTTTCTATTCTTGTTCTTTTGTGTTCTCATGTTAGGTGAGATTTGTTTGAAAAAACAAGCGAAAAAGGTCCGACATGTATATGTCGACGATTGGACTATAAGAGTCACTAGTTGGTTTTTTAACTGGTTGTACCAACACAACCGATAAAAAGTTTTCACATTGACCCAGTGATGTGACACTGCTAAACGGGTCTGTGAAGCCGAGATTCATTAGGGTCTGGGGACTTGCATATGCGGAGGGAAGGTGTTAGGCACCCCATGACATCCGTGTTGCCACGGTGATCGCCATTTTCAAGAAACTGTTATATAAATGTGTGTGTGGGTCAATGTGCTGTTATTTGGAAGTAGTATGAGGCCTCGTTCGCACCTATATACACATGGTTTGAATTTATATAAAAATTAAGTTTTAAATAAGATATAGCAGTGAAGTTTTATAAAAGAGATTTTTAAAACCCTGATGCTCAATAGTAATTGAGACCTTTTACACTTCCATTTTATTAAATGTTCGGCTTGATTTCTTTTATTTTCGAGATGCAAAGCATCTTCGAGAAAATAATATACAAAGTAGTGCCGAACTCCTCGTGGGCATGAAAAGCATCTGAGGAAATCCAAACACCGTGAATAAATTTACAGGCTACTTACAAGTGAAAATGTCTATCACGGGAACCGAATCTAGATACAGTAAACTGAATCTGTGATCACATGATTCATAGGCTCACATGGTACCGTAGTTTATATGAAAGCAATAAGCAGTTATATATATAAAAGCTGTAAATATATATATATATATATATATATATATATATATATATATGACATGATTAACCACCACGAATCACCTCCATGGAGGATCAGATATGTAAATAAAGCTGTAAAGGACGAAATATAAAGAAAGCAGTAAAAACGGTCAACCGTCACGAAGTAAACTCCAGGCGGGATGAAATGTAAATATATATATATATATATATATATATATATATATATATATATATATATATAATAGCAATTAAATACTCCAGACGTAAGTCTAGGCTCATCGAATAGAGTTCGACACACAGTTCATATATATATATATATATATATATATATATATATATATATATACACACACAAAAGCAATTAAACGCTCCAGATATAAGTCTAGGCTCAATCGAGGCATAACTCGATAATGTTAGTCCATATATAAAAATATATATAAGTATATATATATATATATATATATATATATATATATATATATATATATATATATATATATATATACAAACTTAAATGAAACCACGGACCGAAGTCCGGGCATACACACACAACACGACTCTTAACGTGAAGAATAGTGTGCTCAAAGATGAAGAGAAAGACTTTAAAGTGTGTAAGAAGGCTTATAGTGGGCTACCAAAGAAGACTTCTATAGCTTTAAATGGATGAACACTTGGCTCCCGCCGATAAGAAGTAGTTATATATGAGCTTACAAGTGTTTAAAATGAGAAAGCACTCAGTTTAGGATGTTTACAGAGCATATTGGACAGGGCTTTCTCGCTTTTTTCTCTTCCAAAATGGCCACCCCAAGCCCTCTATTTATAGCGGGGGGAGCCATAGGTGTACCTGCGGCTAGCCGCAGATATACCTGTGACTGCCCGGGCTGCGCGGGTCCCGCTGTCTTGAAGTACGTGCATGTATACAACGTGATGTCCGCTCAAACTTTCAGAACTTCAATCCGGGCATCCGGCTGAGGTGTATAAGGCCTATTTCGGACTGCTGTTGTCGATAGTTATGCAATGACATAGGATTAGAGGTTGTACGAAGTCAGGAAGATATGACCATGTCTTCCGGTCTTCAAGCTTCAAATTCTATCTGTTGCCTTACGCAATAGTCACTCGGGATTGGACTTCCTTTGTTCTTGTGGGACATTGTTGTGTAGAAATGTATGTATAAGGTGTTAAGACGGTGCGATGTGGCATCAAAGTGGCAAGATGATGACTTTGCCCCTCACCGGGGTTATCTCCAGCTTGGGCTGATAAAGCAGACGTTGCTCAGGGTTATCTCTGAGATTGGACTGCTATAAGTGTTGAAGGTCCTCAGTGTCATCTCTGAGGTGTGCCTGTCTTCCCGGGGTTATCTCCGGGTCTTGTACTGAGTGCCTTGGTGTGAGTGCTGAGTGTTCTAAAACTGTTTGCATGGCTTTGATACAAGCATTTTCGGGGTTATCTTCGGAACTGTAATTACACTCCTTAGGGTTATCTCCAAGGTTAGCGATGCTATTCCCAGTGTCGGGACTGAGGCTGAATATCTCAGGGTTATCTCTGGGATGAATCGGCCATCTCTGGTGGAATTTTCAGTATTTGAACTGCATGCCCCGGGGTTATCTCCGAGGTTTAGTGCTGATACTCTCGGTGTGTGTTTCGAGGTTAAAACTGAACTTTCGGTAGTATCCGGACTGGATATAAGATGTCTTTTAGGGTTATCTCTAAACGATGAATCTACCCTCCTGCAATGTCAGTAACAGGTGTGCAGAAAATTTTGAGTTTCTACATGTAGCATTTAGCTGGCGGTCGTTCTCCTCCCCTAGAATTTGTTGTTGTTGCTGTTGCTGGTGCTGGTGCTGGTGCTGCTACTGATGTCTTCCCGTCATCGTTAAATCTTTTCTTCTTAAAATTTCTACTTGACTCACCTTTCCTATTATCTTGGCCATGATTACCACCGAAGTGGTTACCATTTCTAGCATGATAATTTCTTCCACGATGGTTATCATTGTTCCGATGACCGTTGCCACCGATACGATTATTATCGTGTTTTTGGTCGTTATCTTTTGGTTGGTGATTAAAGGTGTCTCCACGATTTCATTCACTCCATTGTTAACATTTCCAGCTGCCATTCTCAAAAACTGTCACAATACAAGGGTTAATTAAAGAAATTAACATGCCACATATTATCCCTATATTATGACCGACCAACAAATAAACTTAGGTAGGACATACTAGCAAAAGATTTACTCGTCTCTCGCCTCCTAGTTCTAATCCCAGATCTCCGCCAGAGACCATATCCCTAAGCTCTGATACTGACTGTGACGCCCCCAAAATAGGTCCATTACACCCAACCCATTCTGGGTCACTAAATATATGGTACAGAAAACAACTACAACTTCATTATTTCAATTGTTGTGCAAAATACGACAACACGTATACTGTGAGTTTAAATACAAATATTGTCTTCTAGACAATATGCACACTCAACTAAGTCCTCATTACAATTAATGATACACTATTTTACAAAATAGTGAGGACTGCAAAAACAACTGACTTGAAACATCACTCCACACCCCGACTAGTTCCCGCTATATTCTCGCCTCCTGAGAAAAAAATAGAACAAAAAGGAAAAGGGTGAGCTCAACTAGCTCAGTAAAGAATATTATGACTAAGATAATAAAAAAAAAATTATCGTTAGCCTTCAATAAATCAGATAAAATATAATGGACAACAAGTTTTAGATCAATATTCACAGCGAAAATAACAATTCATTAAAAGAGTTAAGTAGAGAATAAAATCTACTATTATCTATGAATTTAAAAGTCCATCATCAATATTTTATCTCTGTAACATCAATCAATATACATCTTGAATTAAATATTCATCTTTGCACTACGGGCCAAAGATATTCATTTGTATCACCAATTGGTCAGGTTCATCTCAACATCTATTTATCTTTGCACTATGTGCCAAAGGTATTCATCAAGTAATCATTCATCTTTACCCTACAGGCCAAAGATATTCAGTTATATCACCATTTAGGACTGAGGATAATGAAAAATGTTTAAAGCAACGAATCCAGTAAGATAAAAGGACAAAAATTAGGGATTCGTACTTTAGTTTATCCAAGTTCAAAAATACTCCATAATAATCAATTGTGGAGCAAATTCAAAAATGAAAATCAAAACATGGATACAATCAAAGATAGTAACCATAACAGACAACTTGGACAAAGAGAAGAAAATTTAATTTTCCTATGAATAGTGTCGTATACGTGAATAGTAACCTCAACGCGAAAAGATAAAAATTTCATAATTCATACCAATATTCCGGTATAATGATATTGAAAGAAATAATATCATTTACGAAAAAAATAACATCCCTTACCTCAAAAGAACAGTACTACTGACTGGAATATCGGATATAATGCTAAAAAAAACTTGCACCGTATAGCAACACTCAAAGTATAAAAATACTCAAAAAAATATGCTCGATATTGTAGACACTCAAAATTTTCTTTTCCTGCTACAGAGATAACCCTGGAGGACCACAACATCAATTTTAAACCCAGAGATAGCCTTGGGAGATCCAGTTTCCAACCCCGGAAATAATCACAGAGAATCAGTTTCCAACCCCGGAGATAACCTCGAGAAAATCAGTTCTAACCTCGGAGATAGCCCCGGGGGATCAAGTTAAAAGCCTGGAGATAACCCCAAGAGGTCAAGACAACCTCAAAGATAACCCTAAGGGCAATCAAAGTCAACATCAAGTCAACATCAGAGATAACCCTGAGAAAAGACTTATATAACTGTGCAAAAATCGGAGATAACCCTAAGAGGGGAAAAATTGTTATTTTGCCAACTCAACTTCAACTCACATCAAATCAACTCAATTTAACTCAAATTACTTCAATAGAAGTCCCACAAGAATCTTTTCTTAACTTTCGAGCGTAAACTACACAAAACAACTCAACGGACTGCCTGACGGAGACCCAGAAATGCCATTTCAGTCATGGACCCTTCTTCTCGAAATCAAAGAGGAGCAAATCATATGTCATTTCATAGCTCTCGAAAAAAGCTTTCCGGAATGTTATGGCACGCTTCCATCGGACTCCCGGATTGAAAGTTATAAAGGTTTGAGCAAACAGCGCGTTTTTTGAGTGCACGTACATCGAGACAGCAGGACCCACACTGGTCGGGGCAAGCCAGGCAGCCGCAGGTACACCTGTTGTTGCCGCAGGGACACCCGCGGCACCCCTCACTATAAATAGAGGGCTTGGGGTGGCCATATTTGCAAGAGAAAAGGCGAGGAAGCCCTGTCCAATTTGCTCTGTACACACTATAAACTAAGTGCTTTCTCATTTTAAACAAGTGTAAGCTCATATATATCTACTTTTTTTACCGGAGGGAGCCGAGTGTTCATCCATTTAAAGTCATTGAAGTCTTCTTTGGCTATCCACTATAAGCCTTCTTACACACTTTAAAACCTTTCTCTTCATCTTTGCACACACCGTTCTTCACTTTGAGAGTCGTGTTGCGTGTGTATGCCCGGACTTCGGTCCGTGGCTTTTATTTTCCTTTGTATATATATATATATATATATATATATATATATATATATATATATGGACTGACATTATCGAGTTATGCTTCGATTGAGCCTGGATTCACGTTTGGAGCGTTTATTTGCATTTATATATATATACTTATCTATTAAATGTGGTCGAACTTTGTTCGATAAGCCTGGATTTACGTCTGGAGCATTTACTTGCTTATATATATATATATATATATATATATATATATATATATATATATATATATATATAGGGTAATCATCCGTAGCAAACGTTTGCTACGCACATTTTTCAGCAAACAAGCTCCCATCCGTTGGTCTAGATATTTAATGGCTAAGATTGGTCAAAAATTTAACCTGCCACTACAGCTTGTAGCGGCAGTCCCTTTTCCATTTTGCCTTTAGCCTTTTTACATTACTACCCCTACCATTTAATACATGTCTGCCGCTACATCCTGTAGCGGCAGTGTGGGTCTCAGCCAAAAGATAAGTTTATATTTATGTATACATAATATAAAAATAAAAGATAATATAAAGATAAATAATGTAAAAATAAAAGATAATGATAAGATAAGTCTGAATAAAAGATAAATTTATTTTTATAAATACATAATATAAAAATAAGATAAGTTTGAATAAAAGATAAATTTATCTTTTATAATAAAATAAATTTATCTTTTATAATAAAAGATTTATAATAAAATATATTTATCTTTTATTATAAAAACATAAATTTATCTTTTATAATAAAATAAATTTATCTTTTATAATAAAATAAATTTATTTTTATAATAAAATATATTTATCTTTTATAATAAAATAAATTTATCTTTTATACATTTATTATAAAAGATAAATTTATTTTATTATAAAAGATAAATTTATCTTTTATTCAAACTTATCTTATTTTTATATTATGTATTTATAAAAATAAATTTATCTTTTATTCAGATTTATCTTATCATTATCTTTTATTTTTACATTATTTATCTTTACATTATCTTTTATTTTTACATTATGTATACATAAATATAAACTTATCTTTTGGCTGAGACCTACACTGCCGCTACAGGCTGTAGCGACAGACATGTATTAAATGGTAGGGGTAGTAATGTAAAAGGCTAAAGGCAAAATGGAAAAGGGACTGCCGCTACAAGCTGTAGCGGCAGGTGGAATTTTTGACCAATCTTAGCTATTAAATATCGAGATCAACGGATGAGAGCTTGTTTGCTGAACAGTGTCCGTAGCAAACGCTTGCTACGGATGATTACCCATATATATATATATATATATATATATATATATATATATATATATATATTTACATTTCATCCTGCTTGAGTTTACTTCGTGACGGTTGACCATTTTTTACAGCTTTCTGTACATTTCGTCCCGCTTGGAGTTTCCTCCGTGGCGGTTGATCGCTTTTACAGCTTTATTTATATTTTCTGATCCCCCATGGAGGTGCTTCGTGGCGGTTGATCATGTCAATATATATATATATATATATATATATATATATATATATATATATATATATATACTTCTTACAGCTTTCATATAAATTACGGTATCATGTGAGCCTACGAATTATGTGATCACAGATTCAGTCCAATGAATCTAGATTCGGTTCCCTTGATGGACATTTTCAGCTGTAAGCAGCTTGTAAATTATTCACGGTATTTTGATTTCCTTGGATGGCTTTCATGCCCATAAGGAGTTCGGCACTGCTTTGTATATTATTTTCTCGAAGATGTTTCGCATCTCGAAAATAAAAGCAATCAAGCCAAACATTTAATAATAAAATGGAAGTATCAAAGGCCTCAATTACTATTGAGCACAGGGTTTGAAAAATCTCTTTTTTAAAACCTCATTGCCATATCTTGTTTAAAACTGAATTTTTGTATAAATTTAAACCCTGTGTATATAGGTGCGAATGAGGCATAGCATTACTTCTAAATAACTGCACATTAACCCCCCCACCACACATATTCATATAACAGTTTCTTGAAAAGTGGCGGTCACCGTAGCAACACGGATGTCGGGGGGTGCCTAACACCTTCCCTCCGCATAAGCAAGTCCCCGGACCCTAATGAATCTCGGTTTCACCGACCCGTTTAGCAGTGTCACATCACTGGATCAATGTGTAAACCTTTTCTCGGTTGTGTTGGTACAACCAGTTAAAAAACCAACTGGTGACTCTTATAGTCTAATCGTCGACA
The DNA here is from genome assembly GCA_016801055.1 of Panax notoginseng. Taxonomy (NCBI): domain Eukaryota; kingdom Viridiplantae; phylum Streptophyta; class Magnoliopsida; order Apiales; family Araliaceae; genus Panax; species Panax notoginseng. Next base: position 190,333,048 of record CM029014.1, read on the forward strand.
TATAAATGTCAGACCTTTTTCGCTTGTTTTTTCAAACAAATCTCACCTAACATGAGAACACAAAAGACAAGAACAGAAAAGGGATAAATAAAAATCCCGACGTCGACAGGTGGCGACTCTGTTGGGGACTCCAGTAAGAGGACTTAAGCGGCTATTACAAACTTTTCAAAACTGTTATATGCTTGTGTGTGGATGTTGCATTTACATTTGAATGAATGTGTACTAATGCATTTACTTACTGCACTCAGTGCTTCGCACCATATATGCCTGTGATATTAGTGCTTCGTACATGTCATCATTTCCATACTGTGAGACGCGATGTATGTGAATGTATGTTGTGTGGTCCCTCCACCAGGAGGCTATCCTGTTGGTGTTTGATTACTAGACTCATAGGAAGGCTAATTCCAACGAGGCTCAGGAAAGGCACCACCCAAATTCGCTCCAGTTGAAAGACCAGATTAATTTCTCGTCAAGTAAATTACAATGATTTGGGAACCTTCATGCTGTAAAACCGCGAGAGTAACCTAAGATAGGTCAGCCTCTGATTAACCAAACGCGGAGGAAAGTCTCTTCATACTTTCACATTTTAATTACTTGTAAATTCAATTACTCGTAATTTCATTTCCATGTAAATCTCAATGTAATGGAAAATATGAAGGAATATATGTGCATGCCTTCCCTTTATATCAAAACCTGACATGCTATCTTGTCAACTGACATCCGTTTCGCAGGACGATACTCCTAAACAGACACATTACGTAATATTGCTATATTCAAAATCCAAAAAGGCCACGAGCCTACAGCTAATTATGTCTTCATCTGACCAGACTCATCTTAATCCAGTTTCTCGCGAAGAATTCGACGAATTAAGCAAACAAATCACAGATTTGGCTGTTCTGCTTAAAGAACTACACCAATCTACTCAGGGTACAAGGATACCCGTACATGCTGAATCCTCTGCATAAAAAGGAACCCAAGGTCCGGATACTGCTTGTTCCCGTCACAGGAGTCCTCATAAGCACAGACAGATTCCTTCAGCTTTAGGCAAATGGCAATTATCTCCACCTACAGTTCCTGAGCCTATACGGTCTCCGGTAAGGGTGCCTGCCCATGTAATGACTATGTTATTTCCTAAACCGATACCGGTGAAGGAGAAAGAAATCTTAGTTCCAGATCCCGCATTGGAAAAAGAGGAACGAAGAATTAAACAAGAAATCGTTAGAATGATGTCCAACGTACGCATCATTGTCTATGATGAACATACAAACAGATACACCCCAGACGATGATTGCCCAGACATAATGGTCATCATTTGGGAAAAGGAGGAAGATGACAACCCCTCCATCACTACAGTCCACCAGGACTTTGCCCTCGACAATTGGAGTAGCACTCCTTACATTTGTTGACAAGGGAAAAAAGGGCAGAAACTACCTCTGCCCTGTAGATAGCAATAACTGCTTACTTTTTCTATACAGTATTAGCAGTTAATTTTGTCATTATGAGCTAACACTTTGTGTGATTGAACAGTTTCATATATTAAGTGAAAGCATTTTATTCCAGGACTCTAAAGTTAGATGTGCCTAGACTTGCTGATGAGGTGCCTATTCTCCACAAGGACTGTAACTTTGATGTAAAGTTGGACTCAGACTTGATGGAAATACAAGAGGACTATGAGATACCTAAGGAGATCAAAGAATGGGTCAAAGACAAACCCAAGCCAAATCTTGATCAAACCACCTCTTTTAACCTCGAAACCTTAGAAAAGCCCAAACAAATCCAGATTGGTACGGACCTTACTCCAAACCAAAGGAATGACATGGTTACTCTATTGACCCTATTCTAGGATGTGTTTGCATGGTCTTACGAAGACATGGTTGGTTTATCCACTGACATTGTCATTCATCGGCTTCCCATCAAAGGGGGATTCAAGCCAGTCAGGCAGAAGCTCATGCAATTAAAACTTGAGTGGAAGTTAAAGAAGAAATTATGAAACAATTTCAAGTCGGCATCATCATGGTGTCTGAATGGCTATCCAACATAGTCCCCGTGCCAAAACCCAGAGGACAGGTGCGAGTTTGCGTGGATTACCGGGATCTGAATAAAGCTTTCCTTCAAGATAGCTTTCTCGTGCCATTTATCCATATTCTCATTGATAATACTGCTCAATAAGAACATGTACTCCTTTGCAGATTTCTTTGCGGGGTACCATCAAATCATGGTTGCTGAAAAGGATCGTAAGAAAATGGCATTCATTACTACTTGGAGAACCTTTTGCTACAGACGATTGTCATTCGGCCTCATCAATGTTGGGGCTACCTATCAGTGAGCCATATGGCTCTTTTTCACGATCTAATGTATAAAAGTAAAAAAATAAATAATAATAATAATAATAATAATAATAATAATAATAATAATAATAAAAAAAAAAAGAAAAAAAGGAGAAGAAAAAGAAAAAGCTCTTCAACGGGTTCTACAGTTGCTGCCTTACCATCGGCAGGTTCTACAGATGGCTTCGGAGTTTGAAGAAAAATCATTCCTCCACATTCCTCGGAATAGGAATGATTTTGCGGATGTGCTAGCAACCTTGGCCTCCTTGATCAACATACATGATAAGGAAGACATGCCAACCCTCACATTTGCCCAACAAAAGGCTCCAGCCAGAATTACATTGGAGAAGTATCGGATGAGCTACCTCCCATCCAGCACCCTTGATATCAGCATATCAATGAGCACTTACAAGATAGATCTACACCCGCTGAGGCGAGCCAGACTAAAAGAAGGCGGATCCATCGACTTGCTATGAAATTCTACCTAATCGGAGATGCACTCTACAAAAAAGATGCATGACGAGGTCTCCTCAGATGTCTGGATGAGGGCCAAGCTTAGAGGCCCATGGATGAAATCCTTGGGGGAGTATGTGGCCCACACATGAGCGACCCTCTACTTGTAAAGAAGATCCTATAATAGAAAAGTCCGACTACGACAGTTCAAACAACACGATTTGGTTTTGAAGAAGATCGTTGACAACCAAGCTCAGTCTAAAAGAAAATTTGCTCCAAACTAGGAAGGCCCGTTTATTGTCAAGGAGGTATTGACAGGAGGCGCATTCAGATTACAGGAAATGGACGGCGATGAATTTTCGCAACTCATCAATTCAGACACCGTGAAATGGTACTATGTCTAAGGTTACCATCAAGCGAACATCCTGGTTTTGGATCATTAGATCATCAGTCATTCTGGTTCATTAACCCTTCATTACATACAACTTTGTTTCACACCCATTTGCCCCATCAGGGACAAAAACACTTTTCTAACCAGTAGCCTAGTTTCGGATCACCAGATCCTTTATTCCCCGCAGGTTTTCAAAACCTTTCACACTTTCAGTTTATCCCATAAGGGATTAAACCTTTCACACCTTCAATTTATCCTATACATAGGATTAAAATTTTCACCTGCAATCTGCCCTATACATGGGGCGAACTACGTCGACCTGATCTCCCCAATACATGGGAGTACGTAGGAAGCTATCTTTATGGTCCGGTCTCCCCATAGAAAAAATAAAAAACAAACACACTCCTATCCATAACCACATACAGAAACCAGTCCCAAGACATCAAAGATGGTAGGGAAATACAAAGATCAATGATCCATTCTAAAAATCATGAGACATCTCACTGTTCATCCATCAAGGAAGAGTTTATAATACATCCAGATCACAAAGCCCTGGAGAAATAAGTAAATGTCAAGCAAGTAACAAGGCACAACTAAAAGGGAAGTGAATCAACATATATTTCCCTGCCATATATAATGTTGTTTGATATATACAATGTGTCATGTACATGAAAAAAACGGCTAAGCTAGTCTATGCAAGAAAATCAAAGCTAATCTACAAAGCAGTGGATAAGCGAGCCACAAAATCTAACGTGGCATCCCTCTCGGAAGAAGGAGGTAACGCTGTGATCTCCTGCCCAAGGGTTTCTACACGAGCCAACAGATCTATAACCAACTGTAGATGATATCTCGGGCAGATATAGCATCGTCCCACTCAGCAATAGCGATATCCCTATGAGTTAGAGCAACATCTCTCTCAACTAGAGTGACATTTCTACGAGAAAAGCTATCAACCTCAAAACCCACAACCAATGGCCGTTCATTATATGGTACAGAGATAAATGCCTCTCGCGATCTCGACATCTTATCTGCCTATCTATCAAAGTAACTACCCCAAATAACAAGCAAGGCTGGGGAAATTTCAAAATTAACGACAACCGGATATTGGGTCCCTTACAACAAGATTGGGGCAATCTCAAAAATAGCAACAACTCAACACTGGGGCATTTATTAACCATCTTAAAGTGGAAAGTGCACCAGTCAACACCATCAGCATGGTCCATCATCATCTCAATGGCGATTTAGATATTATTCACTCGCAACTTGGTCAACAAAGAGAGTTTCTCATATAAATTCTCGTCATCAATATACGAAAGGACTGGGTCATTGTCCAATTCCAAGAAATGGAAGGAGCCTAAGACGAGATCAAGCCTCTCAACAAAAGAAAGGGGAGAACCCCTGACAGAAATCATGGCGACATAAGCGTGCCCCTACAAAAAAAAGGGAAAATTCTCAAAAAAGTTCTTAACTCAAAAGCAGAAGGCCAACAATGAAAGGCCTAGCGAATGAAATCTACACCATCAAATGCGTCAACCTGCGTCAAGTCCTCACAAGTTAAGGCCTCTACACCGAAGTGCAAATCTGGGCAGCGAAAGAACGAGTTGCACCCTCCAGGGACGTTAGGGGCATCCAGGTCATAAGTTCAGCCGGGTTACGAATAAAATGATCAAGGAAATGGGGCACAAGCACTAAACAGGGAAAGGAAACTCCAAATCACCTTAAAAAAGGGGTGAGCATAATATCAGGTAGAGTCTGGCTAAGTAAACCGTTGAATATTACTTTAGCGAAGGTATCAGATGATCCAGTATTCTAAAATCATTGGCATCGATTCAGCGCAACATCAAGACAGTGTAGCAATGAAAGCTTTGTATACCACCATTCGAGTGGGAACCAAAATAGTTTGGCAATCAGCAGGGTAGGCACCGTTGCAAACTACTAGCTTATACATCGGGAAGATCTGGTGATTTCAGAATGTCATCCTCATCAAAGATGTGGAAAACATCTTAACTTATCTTCATCAAACAAGCATCAGCGAATAAAAGCTAAACCGTTGGAGTCAACACCAACATAGGCATCAACAATAATTGGTAAAGGTAAAGTGATTTACAAAAGCATTTTAACATTCATCATAACATTCATTACATTGCGATTTGCGATTTATGATTTGCGATATGCGATATGCGATATGCGATATGCGATGTGTGATGTGTAATTGGCCAAATGCAAAAAGCAAAATGCGAAATGCGATGTGCAATTTGCGAACTGCAATTTGCAAAAACATTTAAAACATTTATCATGACATTCATTACATTATGATTTGCATCATTAAAAATACTTTATCATATATCAAGTGTCTACTAATCTTTATCATGTTCATTTTATTACATTGCATTAACATGATAAAGAGGGACATCTATAGACACTCAAAATTTTCTTTTCCTACTACTAACTAAAAAGGAGAACAAAGGAATCTTTTTCACACTCTGGAGATAACCCTGGAGGACCACAACATCAATTCCAACCCTAGAGATAGCCTTGGGAGATCCAGTTTCCAACCCCAAAGATAATCCTGGAGAATCAGTTTCCAACCTCGGAGATAATCCCTGGAAAATTAGTTCAAAATTCGGAGATAGCCCCGAGGGATAGAGTTTAAAGCCTATAGATAACCCCAGGAGGTCAAGACAACCTCAGAGATAACCCTGAGGACAATCAAAGTCAACATCAAGTCAACCTCAAAGATAACCCTGAGAAAAGACTGCTACAACTGCGCAAAAATCGGAGATAACCCAAGGAGGGGGAAAAATGGTTATTTTGCAAACTCAACTTTAACTCACATCAAATCAACTCATTTAAGCTCAAATTACTTCAATAGAATTCCAACAAGAACCATATCTTAACTTTCGAGCGCAAACTACGTAAAACAGCTCAACGGACTGCCTGACGAAGACCCAGAAATGTCATTTCGGTCATGGACCCATCTTCTCGGAATCAAAAAGGAGTAAATAATATGTCATTACGTAGCTCTCGGAAAGAGCTTTTCGGAATGGTATGGCACGCTTCCATCGGACTCTCGGATTAAAAGTTATGAAGGTTCGAGCGAACAGCGCGTTGTCTAAATACACGTAAATCGAGACAGCGAGACCCACACTGCTCGGGGCACCCCGGTCAGCTGTAGGTACACCTACTGCTGCCACAGGTACACCTGTGGCACCCCCCTCTGTAAATAGAGGGCTTGGGGTGGCCATATTTGTAAGAGAAAAGGCGAGAAAGTCCTGTCTAATTTGCTCTGTACACACTATAAACTGAGTGCTTTCTCATTTTAAACACGTGTAAGCTCATATATATCTACTTTTTTTATCGGCGATAGCCGAGTGTTCATCCATTTAGAGTCATTGAAGTCTTCTTTGGCAGTCCATTATAAGCCTTCTTACACACTTTAAAGCCTCTCTCTTCATCTTTGCACACATCGTTCTTCACGTTGAGAGTCGTGTTGCGTGTGTATGTCCGGACTTCGGTCCATGGGTTTTATTTTCCTTTATATATATATATATATATATATATATATATATATATATATATATATATATATATATATGGACTGACATTATCGAGTTATACCTCAATTGAGTCTGGACTCACGTCCAGAGCATTTATTTGCTTATATATATATATATATATATATATATATATATATATATATATATATATGCACCGCTTTTATATATTTATATTTTCGATCCCCCATGGAGGTGCTTTGTGGTGGTTGATGTGACAACTCAAATTTTTATAAATTATAAAAATAAGAATTTAATAATTAAAATTCTTATTATGAGATATTTTGAGTTTGAGAATGTATATATACGTTCTATATATGTTGAAATATATGATCTAGTGTGAAAAGAAATATATATTCATATATTGGGAAAGTGAGGTTTAATAGTTAAGTTAACTATTGAAGAATATTGAGATAAATAAATGGTTGATAAAATTGTGGTGAATTAATTTAGTAACTAAATTGATTAATGTAAATAAAATTGAATAATGTTAATTTTATTTGAATGATTTAATTTAAGGAAATAATTAAATTAAATTAATTTCTTAATATTTAAGAAAATAATTAAATTAAATAAAATGTTGTTTTGATCTAATTTATTAATTAAATTAGATATGTAAAGATTTATTAAGTATATTACAATAGGAATTATAATTATTATAATTATAAGTATAAGTTAATTAAATTAATTTAATGGTGTGACATGAAACTATATAATATAAAGATTATTAAAATAATCTAGTTTGGGGGATAGGTAGTAGCCAAACAAGGCCTTGTGCCCTTTGGCTTACTATAACTTACGCCTATTGGTTTTGCTAACTGATATTCACGATTATCAGTTGGCTTATTTTTATTTCACGTATTATTCTATAGCCATAGAACAGAGTTTAGAGAAGAGAGCTTGGAAGCAAGAGAGAGTTCTCTGTGATTTTCAAGAGGAAAGAGGAAAATTTCTGAACCTAATAATCATCATCTTTTTGCTAGCAAATAATCAAAGAAACAAGGTATAATTTATTCTAGTGTAAACCCTTGTTTTTGAAATTTTATTGCTAATTCATGTTGGAATGATATATATATATATATATATATATATATATATATATATATATATATATAGATTATAAACTGATAATCAACATATATGAGTGATTGTTTGAATATCAAACATGTGAAATTTGGTTTGTAGGAAGAAAAGTATATAATAGTGTTTATATATGAAAATTGGCTTTAGAAAGTACAAAATTTAATGCCCTATAAGTATTATAATCTATAAATTGAGGTTGGATTATGTTAATATGTGAAGAAACAAAAGTGGCGTAGTTTAAATCATGTTAATCGTTTAAGTAACGAAGTCGTGGCGATCAAATTCGCTAAATGTGTTTAAAACATGAAAATAGAGTATGAACATGTATTTTGGATCAAATTTTAGGTTGGTTAATGTTTTTATAAATTGTTAGAATTCTAGTATGTTGTAGTTCAATGAATTACGAATCTATAGAATCGAAAACGGACTAATTTGGATGTGTATAATTCAAGTTATGAAGATTAGTAGGAGAAAAGGGTTAAAAATTCGCAAAACACTGTAATCTGGGCGAAGCCTAGCGCGGGCGCGCTGCCCAGGAGCCCAGGCGTGCTGCCCAGCGCTGCTAGATGGCGCGGGCACGCGTAAAAGGGGCGCTGCCACGCCCCATGTCTGCTGACTGTGACTGCTTTGACCTATTTTGGTAAAATGATCATAACTTTTTCATACAAACTCCGATTGAGGTGATTCAAGATGATCCGGAATGGGGACGAATAGACTTACAACTTTTATTCTTTAATTTGTTCAATTTGAGGTCGGGAATAGGGGTCAAAATGGTCATTTGTAGGACTATTGTGTTTTCGGACACAATCAGAAGGCGTCGGGCATGTACGTATGCAAGTGTAATGCTCTTGACGATAAAAGATGTTGTTCTAAGTTATAGAACATGAATATTATGAAGTATAATAATGCTTAACATTAATAAATGATATATTAGATAAGTTATATACGCATACTAAGCACACACAAGAGAGGCAAATTGGGCATGTGACGAATAAACGTCGAAATGTCCTGATAAGTGATAATGAACGTAAAAAGTGTTTTAAATCAAATGAATGAATATTATAAGATATTGAATAGTGTTAATATAAAACCAATAATTAGTCCTAGCAAGACTTAAACACTTAAATGAACTTCGAATATGAAACATAGTGAGCTATAAGTCGAAAGTTAACACAATCAAATTGAACATTGTGTATTGATAATAGGAAGGGTTATGAGATATAGAGTAAAGTTTACGTTACAACTACTATGCATTGCTATGTGACTAATAGTTGATGTGCATGATTATATAATTGTGTAGGACACGTGAAGTGCAGATATCTGTAAGTTGTTAAACTGTTATTGGTAAACAACGATCAAGGCAAGTCTTTCAGTTCCTATTTGCTATGTGAACTTGATGATGAACTGTTTTCAATCTTTATTGCAAATAACATGATGTGTTATATATATGTTGAAAGTATGAAACATTAAAGTCAATTTATGACTACGATGATTGAGTAAAGCATGCTGATTGAGTAAGGAACTCAATCTTTATACTTTTTATATGATCTGTATCATGTATGTTATTTTATTCCAATGTTTATGAGATATATGTTGAGCATGTTATTATGTGGTACGTGATGCATGAAAACTGTTCGATTTTGCTGGGCTATCGAGCTCAACCTTGCAAATAACCATTTTTGCAGGTTAAAGATTGAAGGTAATACTATGTGTTACTTGAACGACATGGATCAGAAATAATACACGAAGATTATTATTTTAGCTAAAGTTGTTATTTCTTTATACCATGATTAAGATTCATGAGATGTACTAAATGTTTTATGTTGTATAGTTTTGTGTTGAGTTGTAAAGCTAAAGTTAGAGTTATCTGATATGTAAAGGTTATCGAATTGAAATGTACAATTTTATATAATAACAGTGATAAAGTGAATCATAAAATAAGATTGATTCAAAGACATGTAGATGATAAAGGTTTTAATTCAGGGAATTAAGGTAAGAAGACATAAAAGTTTAAATTATTCCGCATTTTATAAGGTTTAACTTCGAATATTGATGTAAAAATCAGAAGTTAGTTGTGTTATTAACGACCAAAGTCGAGAATTAAATTGTATAAATTTTGCGGTCGTTACAGTTGATCATGTCTATATATATATATATATATATATATATATATATATATATATATATATATATATATATATATATATTTACAGTTTTTATATATATAACTTCTTACAGCTTTCATATAAACTGCAGTATCATGTGAGCTTAGGAATCATGTGATCACATATTCAGTCTAATGAATCTAGATTCGGTTCCCTTGATGGACATTTTCAGCTGTAAGTAACTTGTAAATTATTCATGGTGTTTTGATTTCCTTGGATGGCTTTCATGCCCATAAGGAGTTCGGCACTGCTTTGTACATTATTTTCTAGAAGATGCTTCACATCTCGAAAATAAAAGCAATCAAGCCGAACATTTAATAATAAAATGGAAGTATCAAAGGCCTCAATTACTATTGAGTACAGGGCTTGAAAAATCTCTTTTATAAAACCTCATTGTCATATCTTGTTTAAAACTGAATTTTTGTATACATTCAAACCTTGTGTATATAGGTGCGAACGAGGCATAGCACTACTTCCAAATAACTGCACATTAACCCACACACACACACATATTCATATAACAGTTTCTTGAAAAATAGTGGCCACCGTGGCAACACAGATGTCGGGGGGGTGCCTAACACCTTCCCTCCGCATAAGCAAGTCCCCGGACCCTAATGAATCTCGATTTCACCGACCCATTTAGCAGTGTCAAATCACTGGGTCAATGTGCAAATTTTTTTCTCGGTTGTGATGGTACAACCAGTTAAAAAACCAACTGGCGACTCTTATAGTGTAATCGTCGACATATAAATGTCAGACCTTTTTTTCTTGTTTTTTCAAACAAATCTCACCTAACATGAGAACACAAAAGAACAAGAATAGAAAAGGGACAAATAAAAATTCTGACGTCGACAAATATTATAGAGAGAAAACTTCTGATTCTAGTGTGATTTTCAATTCTAACCTAAGCACCCTATTTATAGAAAAATGCTAAGAACACCAAAAGAGAAAATTTAATAAAATAATATTATTTATAAAAAAATTTCCTACACACACTTTGAAAATCTGATTTCAAATTTTTGCACCATCAAGTGGGGCCCATTATCACACAAAATATGTTTTTATAATTTAATGTAACAAAATCAGTTCGGACCCAATATTCCGGAACTTCAATAATTCATAATAAATAGTCCTTTTATCAGAAAAATACGAATTTTATGTCCATTCCTTAGGAAATTCAATTCTCTAAAACTTTGTAGAAGAAAGTTTTTTTTAATTCCAAATGAAAAATGACCGAATTCCACATACGGATGATATCGTAGTCTATAATCAAATTTTAGTCAAAAACGGGGCCCACCAACATATTTAACATATTTTTAGCATTTATTGTAACAAAAATATTTTTCCTCCTCATTTATTCATATATCGCACATTCATTGTAAAAATACCACCGCTATTATATTATTATATTATCACATTATACATTTATAATGTAATATAATAATATAGATTAAATATCAATTTTCAACAATTGTCACTTTTCTTAAAATTCCGATATTCCGACAAAATACTGATAAAATACCTCAGCATTAATTCCTTCATTTATATCCACATAAAATAAATATTTCCTTATAATTTTTTTTAATAATTATTTATTCACAAATAATATTACAGAATCACAATAATGACAATCAGGTCGTTCCCAGGAAAGAGAGGGCTTTCCAATAAGAATTTTTCCTTACTGGCGTACAATTAGGTGACCAAACCCCTTTCCTAGACAGAACTTTCTTAGACATTGTCAATACTACTATCTAATAATATTATTCAAATAATATGAATTATTGATCTGATAATGAGAAATACTGAGCAATGACAATTATTGAAACAATAATAATATAAAATATTAATATAGCAATTATTAAATCAATAAAATAAAATATTGAACAATAATTACTATAACAATTATCGAGTAGTGCATTCTTACGTAAGAATCAATAATTGTGCAATACTGTGTGCTACTGTGCAACACCGTGTGTTACTTCACTTTAACTATCGGGTATTTCAATAGTGTGAACGATAACAACTACGCCGTTATTTATAAAAAAACTCATACTTGTCATTTTTTTCATCCGATAGTTTTTCGTTATGGGGCCCACAAATGGATGCGCTGTCGTACGAATATTTCCCGACATCAATAATATTACTCGACCAAATGAATATTCCCCGACAACAATGAGTATTTTATAACTACTTGTTTATTTAAAATATTTGCGTATTTTACCCATAACTAACCACATTAATCAAATCAACCCCTTACTATTTCAAAAATAATAAATAGAAGAAATTCAATTTATTAAAAAAAAAATTGGGAGGCTTCCAAATTTACTAGTCTATTATAGGATAAACTATTTTTCCATCTTGGCTTTGTCTCTATCCTTACCGAAACACTACAAGAAAAACCCTTATCTTCGACGAAATTATTCTCGACAGATTTAATTCTGTCGAAATAAGCCTATTTACGACGAAAGTTTGCGTTGAAGAGAAGTTCCTTGAAAATAAGCTTATACCGATGGAATTTCGTTGAAAATAGAATACCCTCATTGGCACCAAGTTTCCCACCTGCGCAAACCCTACCTTCGACGGAATGATAGTTAATTCCGAGGGAATTTTAGTCAGAATAAATTAATTTTTAGGGAATTAAATTCGACGGATATTTCGTCGGAAATAATTAATAAACCTAATTAATATTGACATCTTCCAGCCGCGCCTCATTTCCCTTATTTCTCTCTCAACTCTCACTGCAACTCTCCCTCTCCCTTTCTCCTCTCAGCTCAACATTCCTCTCTCTCTCATCTCCCTCTACCACCATCCTCCTCCCGACCGGTCTAGACACCCGTCCCCCCTGCTGGCGGCGTCTCTCATCCTTTCATTCCGACAGTGGATCCTCCTTTCTCCTCGAGCGATTCTGGCAGCTCCTCCTCCTTAATCCTACTATAATTCCGGCGAACTCTCAAGGTACTGAAATTCCCAAATTTAATTTTTAGGGTTAATATATATTGGTTTTAATGTGATAATTTCTGCTGAAATTGGGCATACTATATATGTTGTTGTTGCTGAAATTAGAACTCGTTTGAGAATTTGAGATTACTAGATAGCTTGTATTTGTTTCCTGTTTTAAGTTGTTAATATTGTTGTCATAGTGAATTTTTTTTGACTTGGTCATTCTGCTAAAATTGGGCATACTGTTGGACTTGTTGTTGTTGTGGAAATTTGGAATTATATTTTGCTAAAATTGGGATAAATATGCTGAATTTGAATGAGCATCATTTGATTTAAGACTGCATATATATAATACTTTTTTGGAACTTTAGAACATTGATATTAGGGTTCTGTTTGTGTATATATATTGAGATATGTTAATTTACTCAATTGTTTGTTGGTATAATTGATTTTGTCATTGATTTTATGACTATTTTGGGACTGCCTTTAATTTTGTTATATTTGCTATTTTCGACGAAATTTCTCTCAGAATTATTCATTTGCAAGATTTGTGGGCCCTGCATGTATTGTATAAGTAATTAGTTTCCCAATATTAAAATATAAACTAAGTAGCATTTACTTAGTTTCTTACTACTAAAACAAAATAAAATGAAATAAATTTAATTTAATTTAATTTAGTTTATTAAATAAAATAAATTTTAAAAAATTGATAATATAATATAATGCAAAATAAAATAAAATAATAAATTAAATTAAATTGAATAAAACAAAACAAATTTTATTTATTTTAATAAATAAATTAAAATTAATAAAAAATATTTAAAAAATAAATAAAACAAAATAAATTTCTTTTAATTTAATTAAAATAATTCAAATTTAATTTAATTTAATTTAATTTAAAAAAAATTTAAAAATTATATAATATAATACTAAATAAAATAAAATAAATTAAAACATAATAATAAATTTAATCTGATTTAATAAAATAAAACTAAATGAAATAAATAATAAATTAAATTAAATTGAATAAAATAAAACAAATTTAATTTAATTATTTAATAAAATAAAGAAAATAAATTAAAATAAAAAAATTAAATTAAATAAAAAATAACTTATATTAAATTATAAAAATAATAATAGTAATAAAAAAATAATAAAAATAATTTAATTTTATAAATCTAATTTAATAAAATAAAAAAATAAATTTAATTTAATTTAATAAAATAATCAAAAATTATATTATATATTATAGTACAAAATAAAATATAATATAATATTTAAAATAATAAATACAATTAAATTTTATAAAATAAAATAAAATAATTTAATAGTAGTCTCCATATATATTCCAAATAACAGTTCTCAGAAACTAAGTAGCACTTACTTAGTTTTTCATTAGCAAAATAAACTAAGTAGCATTTGCTTAGTTTGCCACAATTTTCAATAAACTCAATAATACTCTCCCTTTAATCTTTAATACACTCAATAGTGTACTATACTTTGAAACTTAGAAACTCGTTTCACATTCACTCAGTAGGAGTGAATGTCGAACGGTCCCCGATTTGGGACCGTTACCGGATGTTATGTCTCTCACTTAGGCCGGTGCGAATACGAAACGTTACATTTTTTTTTTTGAGGATTTTTCGACTGTTATCACATATAACAACTCTTAATTTGGAAGTGAATATTTCTCGTCCATGAGTAATGACTAGTAGGAGAAGAGTCAAAGACTTCCTTGTATGCAGGGTTCGACATAGCAGTTGCAGCTAATAGTACTCCAACCGGTTCCTAGGCAACAATTAAAAAAAAGGGTCGTAGTTCCTGTTTGTGTCCTATACTCGAATAATAAAGTTAAATGAATTACTGCGGACATTCCTCACTGTTCCATCATAACAGATGACAACATCCTGAAGGAGTGCCATTAAGTTGTTGAACAAAGTTCTACGTTAAGCAACCCTCTAGATGAACGAACGTTCACTTCTCTGCTAGGAATGAATCATCTCCCCATATAGGTCCAATCCATGACATAGACAACTTTTCACCACTCCGAATTCCTTAGATAGATAGTTCACACATAACGTCTCACCTCTTTTTCTATGAGAACTACCCATCTAAGGAATTCGGAGTGCTGAGAAGTTATCTATGTCATGGATTGGACCCATATCAGGCAATGATTCATTCCTAATAGAGAAGTGATCGTTCGTTCATCTAGAGGGTTGCTTAACCTGGAACTTTGTTCAATATTTTAATAGAACTCCTTCGGGGTGTTATCATCTGTTATGATGAACAATGAGGAATGTCCGTAGTAATTCAATTAACTTTATTATTCGAGTATAGGACACAAACAGGAACTATGACCCTTTTTTTTTGCTGCCAAGGAACCAGTTGGAGTACTATTAGCTACAAGTGCTATGTCGAAACCTACATACAAGGAAGTCCTTGACTCTTCTCCTAGTAGTCATTACAGCTGTAACTGCTACGAAACTTAGAAACATGTTTGACAAGTAGGAGTCTCTACAGATTCCAAATAACAAATCTCATAAACAAAGTACCACTTACTTAGTTTGTCATTAGTAAAATAAACTAAGTAACATTTGCTTAGTTTGCCACAAATTTTAATAAACTTAATAATACTCTCCCTTTAATCTTTAATACACTCAATAATATATGTACTACACTTTGGAACTTAAAAACCCGTTTGACATTCACTCAGTAGCAGTGAATGTCAAACAGTCCCCAGTTTGGGACTGTTACTGGATGTTATGTCTGTGACACCAAAATAGGTATACATCACCCATTCTGAGTCATCAAATACATGGTACAAAATTTAAATACAAACTTCTTTATACAATACGACAAAAATATAGCTGAGAGTTTTTACACGAATATTATCTAGTAGACAATATTCAAACTCAAATGGAGTCCTCGTTATAATTACTATCACACTATTTTATAAAATAGTGAGGACTACTACAGCCACCATCTCGGACTGTCACTCCATTCTCCGACTAGTCCCAGCTACGTTCTCATCTCCTGAAGAGAACAATGAAAGCAAAGGGTGAGCTCAATTAGCCCAATAAGAAATATTATGACTAAGATAATGCAAAAAAAATATCGTTAGCCTTCAACAGTGTTAAACTGAAAAAATACAATAACCATCAAGTTTAACTGCAGCGAAACAAGCAATCCATTAGAAGAGTTAAGTAGAGCGCGATATCTACTATCTTCTATGATTTAAAAAGTTTATCATCAATTTTATCGCTAAGACTCAACTTAATAAATAATCCACATCACTGAATTGTCCCTGCACTACGGGCCAATGATATTCATTAGTATCACGTCCACGAATTATCCATGCACTACGGGTCAAGGATAATCGTGTTATCACCAATGGTCATGATCATACTGAATAATCCCTAGTCATAATCATACCAACAACTGTCCATCAACGCACTACGGGCCAATGAAGACTTTTACCACATCATTTATAATATTACAGGTCATGATTACACCAAATAATCCCTGGTCATAATCATACCAATCAATAGTCTATCTATGCATGTAAGGCAAAGATGACTTTCATCACAATATAAGCATGAGGATGATGACAATGATATAAGAATTCAATTAAAAGAAAGCAAATGACAAATTTTTAAAGATTTATAATTTAATTTATCCAAAATTCAATAATATCCAAATTGTCAACATGATACTGCTTTGTGGAGTAAAATTCAAGAATAATATTGTATCAAAAATAATTTGGACATAAAAGAAATCAATTTTTTGTCATGAATAGTACCCTGGGTGAATAGTATCCCGAGAATAGTATTTTATGAATAGTACTTCGAAAATAGTACTCTATTGATAGTATCCCGTGAATAGTACTTTATGAATAGTATCCCGTGAATAGTACTTTGTGAATAGTACTTCATGAATAGTATTCTGGCAAGAAAAGATTAAAATTTAACAAGAATGTTAAGAAAATATCCTTGTGAAACGATACTAGATGAAGCGCAAATTTCAAGGATATTCTACTAATTTTACAGTGTATAGAAGTAATACTTTAACAGAATGAGTATAGAATTAGGAATACGAAACGAAATAATATTACTCACATACTATAGAGTATGGAAGAAAATATTATTTCTTATGAATACTGAGCAAAAATAATATCCTTTACCTTAGAATAAGACTGGATACTAGAATAGTGAAGTAGCAGAATACTCTTCTTCTTCCTCTCTATAACTTCTCTCTTTATAATTGCTTTTATGAGTCTTAGTGAATTGGTGAAAATGAATGAAGAATGAGCTTCTATTTATAGAAAAACATAGTTTCGATAATTGCATGATTAGGGGCTCGAATAGTACATGCATGTGAATCAATAGTTCCATACATGTGAACCAACAATAATTTGCATATGAACCAATAGCAATTAATTGCTCATTTATCCGATTAATTACCCGTTTGGTCAATTTAACATCCAGAAATCAATTATTATCGAAATAAATTTCGATTTTCACTAACACTAATAATCCCAACACAATGGAAATATTTTTATAAACAATTTCATCTTTAATCAACACGAACTTATTCATCATTAATATTATAACTCACAATATTTAACAACCAGATCATTCACAGGAAAGAGGGGGCCTTTCGATAAGGATTTCTCTCTATTGGCGCGCAATTAGGTGACCAAACCCCTTTCCTCGACAGAACTTTCTAGACATTTTTAATAATGTAAGTAATAATATGAATAACTTTGTGGTCTCAATTATTGATTTAATAATATAAAATATTATGCAGATGATACTATGACAATAATTGAATCAATAATATGAGAGATATTATGCTGTAATTACTGTAGCAATAATTGAGTATAACTGAGTGACTTCTCACGTAAGCATCAATAATTAATACCGTGTGCTACTATGCAACCACGCGTATTACTGTAATTTTACCGCCGGGTAATTCAACAGTTTAATGGTAAAACTTTCGCCGTTATTTTTATAAAAAGATATTTTTGTCGTTTTCTAACTACGACAATACTTCCGTTGTGGGGTCCACCAATGATTGTGTCGTCGTATGAATATTCTTGTTATAACGAATGTTCCCCGACCAATTGAATATTTTATAACCACTTGCTTACTTTGCAAAATTTATAAATATTACCCACAACTATAACATTATATCAAATCCACACCATAATATTCAAAAATATATTCTGAGAAAAAAATTAATCTTTATTCATAAAAGTTGGGGTCTTACAACCTCCCCTTCTTATGAAATTTTGTCCTCAAAATTAGGGTACATACCTAGTATGTCAAAGAGGTGAGGATATCTTGACTTCATTTCAGATTCTAACTCATAGGTCATTTCCTTAACATCATGGTTTCTCCACAAAACTTTGACTTGAGGTATAACCTTGGAGCGTAGAATATGATCCTTCTTATCCAAGATTTTAACAGGTACTTCCTCATACGTTAAATCTTCCACTATTTTGCCCGGTTATAAATCAATAATGTGGTTCGGGTCTTCCACATATTTACGTAACATAGATATGTGAAAAACGTTATGAGCACGAGACATACTTTGCAGTAAGGCAAGTTTATAGGCCACAGTTCCTACTCGATCGAGAATTTCAAATGGGCCAATGAATTGAGGATTGAGCTTTCCTCTCTTTTTAAATCTCGTAACTCCTTTCTATGGAGCCACACGTAACAATACATGTTCTCCAACATTGAATTCCACGTCCTTTCGATGAAGATCAACATAGCTATTTTGTCAATCTTGTGAGGTTTTTATACATTACCGGATCATTTGAATCTTCTTCGTAGTCATGCGTACTAAATCTGGTCCCAACAACGTTGCTTCACCCACCTCATCCCAGCATACTGAAGAACGACACTTGCGTCCATACAACGCTTCGAATGGAGCCATGCCAATACTTGCTTAATAACTGTTGTTGTAGGAGAATTCTACTAATGACAAGAACTTGTCCCAAATTCCTTTGAAGTTAAGGACACCGAGTCTTAATAGATCTTCAAGAGTTTGAATAGTCCTCTCCAACTGTCCATCCGTTTAAGGATGGTATGCCGAACTAAATCGTAAATTCGTGCCCATAACTTTTTGCAAACTAACCCAAAATCGTGAAGTGAATCTTGGGTCTCGATCAGAAACTATGGATACTGGCATACCAAGCAGTCTTACAATCTCATTTATGTATATACAAGAAAGACTTTTAAGTTAATAAGTTTGTCGTATCAGTAAAAACTGAGCAGACTTGGTCAATCTATCAACAATGACCCAAATTGCATCTATACCTTGACAAACCTTGGGAAGACCAGTAACAAAATTCATGGTAATATTTCCCACTTCCATTCTAGAATTTCAAGTGGTTGCAATGGACCTTTTGGTACTTGGTGCTCCACCTTGACTCGTTGACACATTAAACACCTTGAGATAAACTTCGCAATCTCTCTTATCATATTGCTCCACCAAAATATATGTCGAAGATCACGATACATTTTGGTACTTTTAGGATGGATTGCAAACGGTATGTTGTGCGCCTCCATTATGATCATATACTTTAAATCTTGGTCGTTAGGAACACAAAGTTTGGAGTTGACTCGAAGTATTCCTTCTTCATCGATTCTTGCTTTCGGAATATCACCTTCTTGCACTTTCTTCCTCATACGCATCAGCTTCGGGTCTGTAGCTTCAGCAGCTTTAACTTTATTGATTAAAGTATGTTCTATTCGTATATTTGACATCCTCACGTGGGTCCCTGGAGTCTTTAAATCTATCTCTATCCTTTGTAAGTCATGTAAAATGGGCCTTTGCGTTGACAATATCACACTCGTACCCGCATATGATATTCTACTTAATGCGTCAGCTACTATGTTCGTTTTTCCAGAATTGTATTGAATGGTATGATCATAATCTTTCAATAGCTCAAGCCAATGTCGTTGCCTCATGTTGAGCTCCTTTTGGGTGAAAAAATATTTGAGGCTTTTATGATCCGTATAGATCTCCACTTTCTCTCCATACAGGTAATGCCTCCAGATTTTAAGTGCAAAAACGATAGCTGCCAACTCTAGATCATGAATAGGATAATTCCTCTCATATTCTTTGAGTTGTCGTGAGGCATAGGCTATGACTTTCCTATGTTGCATGAGAACACATCCTAACCCTCTGCCTGAAGCATCACTGTAGATGACAAATCCCTCTGAACTAGATGGTATTGTCAGACCAGGTGCTGAAATGAGTCTCCTCTTGAGTTCAAAAAAACTCTTCTCACATTCCTCACTCCAACTGAATTTTGTAACTTTTCGAGCCAGCTGAGTTAATGGAGTAGCAATGTGATAACCCGGGATTTCAAATAATCCAAATTTCACGAATATTTTTTTTATTTAATATTGACATTGACTATTAATAGTGTACTGTGTATCTATGATACGAGTCTGGAGAATTAGTCAATTTATGTATTGACTGAGAAATTAGAGTAAAGTTGTGCTTAACAGCTTTAGAAACCCTAACCCTAATTGCTGGATAGGGATTCGGTAGAAAATATAATTTAAATAAATATATTGCTGAGTATGTTTTTGTACTATATAGCAATTTTGATCAATGATTGATCGGATAGAATTGGTAATTAATAAACCCTAATAAGAGATTAGAAACCCTAATCTCAGATTTAGAAAATTAATTGTACAGTTGAAAACCCTAATTATACGTCGGGAAACCCTAATTTCATATTCGGGAATCCTAAACCCTAAATTAGGAAACCCTAATCCTAATTGGAAAGCCTAATGTGTTTATTAAACTTTAATATGATTAGAAAACCCTAATTATATTTTAGTTATCTTAATTTCTATTTTACAAACCCTAATTGTAATTTAGAATATTTATTTTTCTAATTAAAACCCTAATTAGAAAATAATCCTCGAAGCAAAAGTTTAAAACCTAAGGGTTTGAACCTTAGGGTTAAACCCTAAGGGTTTGTGCAAATTCTAAGAATGCTATTAAAATTAATTTGCTAATGACCAAAATGCCCTTTTTCATTTCTTTATTTGGTAACTTGTAGAAGTTATCAAGACTTTTAGTTGTTCACCAACTCTTGACTTTGTATCATCTAGAAATCCAGCAAATCAGCCTATTTCAGCAGCTAGCTAAGCAGCATACAATGCATCCAAGTAATATATATTAGATTGGAGAGAGAGAAAGTCATAAAAAAATTGTCATTTACTCTCAAGCTCTCCATAACTCATTTTCTCTCTCAACCTCCGAATTCTTAAAGTTCCTCAGTCATATAATCAGTCCCTAGGTCACCTAATATCATATTGGAGATCTAAGATCAAAGATTTGGCTAAGAGGTATAAACCCTAACACACCATTTAATCTTGCATGCTAAGAAAAATTATGGGTTTATGTGTTTAAATCAGTGTTAGATGATGTTTTATGTTGATCTATGTTGATATAACATATATCCATAGCATCAAAATGCTTTAAAATTGAGTTTTTCCAAAACTGTCAAGAACACTATTTGTGGTCTGACAAGCAAATGTCAGGAGCCATAGATCCGTGTCTGTTTTTGATTTTTCTGGTTTGATCTTTTGGATTGGTAGTCTGATATGAGGTCTTTAATCTGCAAGTGGTGTTATAGCCATCAGATGTATAAATTTGTTGTTATTCATGGTCAAAGAGGGTTGACCGAGCATGACCAGTCACTTTCTGGGTAACCCAAAAAGTGTAAATCTGGGTCTGACAAGATCTTTGAAGGTCCGTGTCTGACAGATTTTATGTTATTTGTTATTGCTGTTGTAATGATAGTGTAGCCTGTTGTCTGGACTATAGGTAAATGCCTTTAGATACCTTAAATCATCAACGGATTGAACGTAACCAGTGGTCAAACTATGCATGTTGGTCATGTTTGGTATTTCTGGAAAAACCCATAATCAGTATGAGCAAGTTCTCTGACAGACGTTGACCGGGATAAATCTGGATGTCTGGCTATTGTTGAACTAAAATTTTTTAATGTAAATGTACCTTATCATGAACACTAAAGGTTTGAACAATTAGATCACATAAATCATAACCATACCTTAGAGATAATCGAGCTCAAATATGACTACTCGAAACTGTCTGGGTTTCTGGGTTGCCCAGAAAACCCAGAATAGACCTGACAACGATTTCAAATGTTCGGTTCTGGACTCTGAGTTATTGTATGACCAAGTTAGTGATTGATTATTGTAGTACTACATGTATACTACACGATCACAGTTCAAACTATCCCAGAAACGCATTACACAGAGAATTAAGCATGGTCAAACGTGCACCCTTAAAACTGGTCTGACAGTGTTCTTGAGGCTCAAGAACACCTAAGACGACAGAAAGTGTCGCCAAAGGACTATAGCGATGGTTTAATTATTTTTATTTTTTGATTTTTTTGAAAATTGTTTATAAATAGAAATAAATTATAAAAAATTACAAAAATAGTTTTAAAAATCATTTTAAATTCTGAGAATTAACTTTTAATTATTTAGGACAATTTTCATTAATATTTATAATAATTTGAATATTAATGCTATTTAATTAGTATATTAAATAAATTAGAGAAAAATAATTTAATATTATGAAAAATTATTTTAAATAAGAATAATGTATTTAAAAATATTTTGAGTTATAAAATGTGACTTTTAATATTTTTGGAGAGTTTTCAATAATAATTTAATATTAATGATATTAGATTTATTTAATTAATAAATTAAATAAATAAGATAAAAATGATTTATAAATCATTTTAAATGAGAATAAAGTGTTACAAAATATTTGGAATTATAAAATTAATTTTCAATATTTTTGGAGAATTCTCATTAATAAAGTAATATTAATGATATTAGATTTATTTAATTATTATATTAAAAAATGAATTAAAAATTATTTTATTGATTTAAAAATTATTTAAAAATGAGAAAAATGAATTTAAAATATTTTAAGTGATAATTAATTACTTTTAATATTTTGATAATAATTTCATTAATATTTAAATATTAATGGTGATGATTTAAAAATAATTTTTAATTACTTTAAAAATCATTTAAGTAGAATATTGATGATTTAAAAATATTTCAAGTTATTAACAATAACTTTAATATTTTGACAAGTATAACATTAATATTTTTATATTATTAAATATTAATGATAATAAGATTATTTGATAAATAAATCATTTAAAAATGATTTAAGTGTTTGAAAAATTATTATAAATTATAATAATTGCTTATAAATTATTAAAAGCTTTCAAAAAATATTGTTAATGATAATTGACTTATCTAAAATAATATTGAAGCTTAGAGGCCAAGATTAAATTGACAATCAATGTGTAAATTGTCTGATAAAGTGTCTAGAATACCGACAATGGACCGAAGTCCAACCAGACCGAAATAGTTAGACGTGATAAGTGTTTATAGAAGTTATTAACACTGGTATGGCTATATGGTAATGTGTCTAAGAGAAGTTTGACTGTGAATTACAGTGTTGTGTGTTGTGAAAGATTGCGCTAATTGTGAGACCAATATTATTGGTTATAGGTCTTTCAAAAGCAGATAAGTCTATTGTGTAGCTGTAATCAGCGGAAGAGGCAAGTTTCCTAACTCAACCATGAATTATATTGATTCAATTATTACAGTGGTTAATTATTGCTAATTATACCATGTTAAGGTAAATTATTGTTGATTATTCGCAGTTAGTGCATGTTTAATAATTCAAATTGAATTATTGATTCGGAAAATATACATCTGTAGAATAACTATTATTGGATATTCATATCCGTAGAAGATAGAATTAGCAGTACAGATAATTCTTGTAATTGTCGAATTATGTTGAGAAATGTCTTAGCTAATCATTCTAGCTAGACGAACATTTGTTAGAACTTGATAGGTTCGAGAAGAGAATCCAATTATTATTGACAGATCAATGCCAGTTATTTCGGCTAGATCGAGAAGTGACTAGAATTTAAAATCACAGTATTTCGTTGTTAAATCAAAATGTTAATTCTGAGACTGAAAAGAACAACCTTTTATATAAAGAGAATATTTTATTAGTCATATATTCGGCCTTTATGCGCGATTAAGTATTATGCATAATATAGGGTATACTAAAGCAGATCACTTTATATACTTGTAGAGGGGTATGATTTAATCTTTATAGTTATCAGATACACCTGGGTATATCAAAGTATAACTTTGATAGTTACTCGAGAAGAGAAGTTCAAGATCTAATGGATCGCTCAACATAAATCTGGAAAACATTCCACTTTGATATTTCGTAGAATTAATTCTTGATTATTCATTTGAATATCGTAGAAAACATTGAAAGTGTTGTACTCTTTCATTATCAGGTTATTATTGCGTAGAATGTGAGAAGACTTGATATCGATTTCTATAACTTTATTGTATATCTTAACTTGCGGGGCAAACTTGTTGCTCACCCTTGCTATATATAACACTTTTCAGCTAGGGACGAAGTTGCAGAAGGTGCGGCGAAGAAGAACAACGGAAAAGGCATAGTTATAAATTAGTTATGATGAACAATATTATTATGTTGTATTGTTTTGTAAACCCTTTTTGTATATCTAAGGGGTATTTCTGTAATGTTAAGGTTAGTGGACCTGGGACTTATGTATTAACAACATATGTTAATAAGTTATGTATTCCTATTTATATTTAAATAGGTAGTTAAATGTTATTATATTGTAGATCGTGAGCACCAAACTCGGAGGTCAGGTAACCCGAATTTGGGGGCGTCACCGGTTGGTATCAAAGCTGTAGGTTATAAATCTTAAGTGGGGGTGGGGAAAGAACCTAAGATTATAACCATAAGCGAGATAGAGAATTCTCATTTAGAGTACAAAGTGAGAGATTGCCGAAACGTATCGATAGTAAGATAAGTGGACGCATAGTGTGAGAATTTTGTATTGGTGAAGTACTAATCAAGTTATTTAAAACTGATTGTAAGATGTCTGGAGAAGATAAGATGAGTACGGAGATGCTAGCGGCTGTTACACCAGTGCCAGAAGCCGAGGTGCCACCGCAAAGCGAGTCAGTTGAAGAAGTGGTAAAAGATGAACCCATGGTCAATCTCGAGAGTGATCAAGATAATTATACCGAGATGTATCTGAGTACTGATGAGGAGGCGGAGTCTAAAGAAGCTAAGGTAGAGTTAAAGAATAAGATCAAAGTTGGAGAACAACATCAGCTATCTACAAAAGTTCAGGAACTCCGTAGTAAAGTGTTTCTCTTAGAAGAGTTGTGGAAGACGGAGCGAGTGTTACCCGAGATGACTGAAGAATGGAACAAGCTGAAGGCGCAGGTGGAAAGAATGAAGACTGAAGGTAGTGGATCGTTTGAAGGAACCAGCAAGAAGAATAAGAAGAAGAGAAAGAGGGAAAAAGATAGTGAAAACTCTGAAAATTCAAACCCAAAGAAGAAACAAACCTGTATCAAGTGTGGAAAGATTCACGCGGGAGAATGCATGATGTGGAAGAATGTCTGTTTCAACTGTAAGCAGGAAGGACATATTTCTTTGCATTGTCCTAAGCCAAATTTGAGGAAGTGTTTCTCATGTGGGAGAATAGATCACGGATTCAACAAGTGTCCCAACAAGAAGAAGACTGGTGAAGGGAGTGGTCGATAGACAACTTAGATATATGTGATAGTATCTTTTGGTAGAAGTTTCTGATATTAAATGTTGTAATATCGAGAATGATGTTTAAGCATGTGTAAATATATATGTTTTATGAATGAAATTTTTATTTTCTATATGAATATAAGATTAAGATTAATTTGTGTGTTCTTAAAACTCATACTTATGGTAAAGTAATTACTCATAATTATATAAAATGTTCTGAACCCCTCAGCGAATGGACGCCAAAGGTCTGACTAGGATAAGTTTATACACTCATATAATTGTGGCAAGTTACTGAACTCATAAGTGTGGTAAGCTTGATGAACTGGTAATAACTATGTGTGAATAGAGAATTGCAACTTTTTGTGTAAAGTTGTGTTGTTAATCCTGATATGATTTAGAAAGGGATAGTAAATGTGTTAAGCACTAAATGTACTATGTGCTATTTGAATAAATATTTGATTGTGTGAGAAATATGTGTTGAATTCTTATTGTGTTAAGAATTTATGTAAAGAAAGAGAATTAATATAAGATTTTTATTTCAATCAGATCATGCCGCCTAGACGACAAAATCGAAATCTACAAGAAGAACAGTCAGTGAATAACGAAGGAGGTCAAGCTGACCCAATGCAGAATTTCGTAAACATGTTAGCCCAAGCTATGGAGAATAGAGCTCCAGCTGCAAGAGGAAGAGTGAGGAATCAGCCAGTTGACAGATTGGCTAACTTCAAAGACTTTAAAGCAGTAGGACCGCCTGAATTCAAAGGGACCACAGATCCGATTGAAGCCAAAACATGGGTGAAGGAGATGGAGAAAGCATTCATTATCGCCACAGTAGCGGAGGAGCAGAAGATGGCTTTTGCGACATACTTAATGAAGGGAGAAGCTAATTACTGGTGGGAGACTAATCAGGCGAGAGCTGGAACAACTATAGTGGCATGGACCAGATTCAAGGAATTGTTCTTTGAGAACTACTTCTCACCGAGTATACAAGTTCGGATGGAAGTTAAGTGCTTGGAACTAAAGTAGGAGAATATGTCTGGTTCTGAGTATGCGGCTAAATTTAACGAATTAGCAAGATTTGCACCTCATCAGGTGGACACAGAAGCAATAAAGGCGAGAAGATTCGAGAATGGACTGAAACCAGGGATATTGAACAAGGTAGCAGTATTGCAGATCAATACGTTCGCGGCTTTATTGGAAAAGGCGTTAATTGCTGAGGGAGAGAGCGAAGCTGCATCTCGATTTCATCAGAAAAAGAAGAAGAAGACCAATGATGGTGGAAGCAGTAGTGGTAGTAATCCGAATAAAAGGAAATGGAATGAAAATACCCAGTCGGGTAATAAGATAGAAGATAATAGGAAAGGAAGGGAGCCATGCTCGAATTGTGGGAAGAACCATGCTGGAGTTTGCTTGAAGAAGAAGGGAGTTTGCTACTACTGCGGGCAAGAGGGGCACATGTCGCCCAATTGTCCCAATCCGAAGAAGATACAAGGTTGCTTTGCCAGTGGATCAACTGATCATATGGTTCAAAACTATCCGTAGAGAAATACAGAGAAAGAAAGTGTCAACAAGGGACTCGGTGGCGGAACCTTGGAAATTTGAGGACCTGCACAGCCAGGAAGACCAACAGCCCGTACATTTAACATGACGACGCAAGACGTAGGAGTTGTCCAGGAGGTGGCGATAGGTAACGATTTCGCCTAACATTTAAATTACGCGAGTAATATGAGTCAGATATTTCTATGAACTGTTTTCTATTATAGATTCAAGTCACAGGTTAGAGTTTGAAACACAAATTTATATTGTATTGATAAAAATAAATTTATGATACAACTTTAAAAGATTGTAGAGAATAAGAAAGCGGTGATTAAGAGAACGGAATCCTTTTAAGTAGGGCTGAATGTGATAACCTGGGATTTCAAATAATCCAAATTTCACGAATAAATTTTTTATTATTTAATATTGACATTGATTGTTAATGGTGTACTGTGTATCTATGATACGAGTCTGGAGAATTAGTCAATTTGTGTATTGACTGAGAAATTACAGTAGAGTTGTGCTTAACAGCTTTAGAAACCCTAACCCTAATTGCTGGATAGGGATTCGGTAGAAAATATAATTTAAATAAATATATTGCTGAGTATGTTTTTGTACTATATAGCAATTTTGATCAATGATTGATCGGATAGGATTGATAATTAATAAACCCTAATAAGAGATTAGAAACCCTAATATCAGATTTAGAAAATCAATTGTACAGTTAAAAACCCTAATTGTGCGCCATGAAACCCTAATTTCATATTCGGGAATCCTAAACCCTAAATTAGGAAACTTTAATCCTAATTGGCAAGTCTAATGTGTTTATTAAACTTTAATATGATTAGAAAACCCTAATTATATTTTAGTTATCTTAATTTCTATTTTACAAACCCTAATTGTAATTTAGAATATTTATTTTTCTAATTAAAACCCTAATTAGAAAATAATCCTAGAAGCAAAAGTTTAAAACCTAAGGGTTTGAACCTTAGGGCTAAACCCTAAAGGTAAAAACCTAAGGGTTAAACCCTAAGGGTTTGTGCAAATTCTAAGAATGCTATTAAAATTAATTTGCTAATGACCAAAATGCCCTTTTTCATTTCTTTATTTGGTAACTTGTAGAAGTTATCAAGACTTTTAGTTGTTCACCAACTCTTGACTTTGTATCATCTAGAAATCCAGCAAATCAGCCTATTTCAGCAGCTAGCTAAGCAGCATACAATGCATCCAAGTAATATATATTAGATTGGAGAGAGAGAAAGTCATAAAAAAATTGTCATTTACTCTCAAGCTCTCCATAACTCATTTTCTCTCTCAACCTCTGAATTCTTAAAGTTCCTCAGTCATATAATCAGTCCCTAGGTCACCTAATATCATATTGGAGATCTAAGATCAAAGATTTGGCTAAGAGGTATAAACCCTAACACACCATTTCATCTTGCATGCTAAGAAAAATTATGGGTTTATGTGTTTAAATCAGTGTTAGATGATGTTTTATGTTGATCTATGTTGATATAACATAGATCCATAACATCAAAATGCTTTGAAATTGAGTTTTTCCAAAACTGTCAAGAACACTATTTGTGGTCTGACAAGGAAATGTCAGGAGCCACAGATCCGTGTCTGTTTTTAATTTTTCTTGTTTGATCTTTTGGATTGGTAGTCTGATATGAGGTCTTTAATCTGCAAGTGGTGTTATAGCCATCAGATGTATAGATTTGTTGTTATTCATGGTCAAAGAGGGTTGACCGAGCATGACCTGTCACTTTTTGGGTAACCTAGAAAGTGTAAATCTGGGTCTGACAAGATCTTTGAAGGTCCGGATCTGACAGATGTTATGTTATTTGTTATTGTTGTTGTAATGATAGTGTAGCCTGTTGTCTGGACTATAGGTAAATGCCTATAGATACCTTAAATCATCAACGGATTGAACGTAACCAGTGGTCAAAATAGGCATGTTGGTCATGTTTGGTATTTCTGGAAAAACCCATAATCAGTATGAGCAAGTTCTCTGACAGACGTTGACTGGGATAAATCTGGATGTCTGGCTATTGTTGAACTGAATTTTTTTAATGTAAATGTACCTTGTCATGAACACTACAGGTTTAAACAATTAGATCACATAAATCATAACCAGACCTTAGAAATAATCGAGCTCAAATATGACTACTCGAAACTGTCTGGGTTTCTGGGTTACCCAGAAAACCCAGAATAGACCAGACAACGATTTCAAATGTTCGGTTCTGGACTCTGAGTTATTGTATGACCAAGTTAGTGATTGATTATTGTAGTACTACATGTATACTACACGATCACAGTTCAAACTATCCCAGAAACGCATTACACAGAGAATTAAGCATGGTCAAACATGCACCCTTGAAACTGGTCTGACAGTGTTCTTGAGGCTCAAGAACACCTAAGACGACAGAAAGTGTCGCTAAAGGACTATAGCGACGGTTTAATTATTTTTACTTTTTGATTTTTCCATAAATTGATTAAAAATAGAAATAAATTATAAAAAATTACAAAAATGGTTTTAAAAATCATTTTAAATTTTGAGAATTAACTTTTAATTATTTGGGACAATTTTCATTAATATTTATAATTATTTGAATATTAATACTATTTAATTTCTTTAATTAGTATATTAAATAAATTAGAGAAAAATGATTTAATATTATGAAAAATCATTTTAAATAAGAATATTGCATTTAAAAATATTTTGAGTTATAAAATGTGACTTTTAATATTTTTGGAGAATTTTCATTAATAATTTAATATTAATGATATTAGATTTATTTAATTAATAAATTAAATAAATAAGATAAAAAAGATTTTAATGATTTAAAAATTATTTTAAATGAGAATAAAGTGTTACAAAATATTTGGAATTATAAAATTAATTTTGAATATTTTTGGAGAATTCTCATTAATAAATTAATATTAATGATATTAGATTTGTTTAATTATTATATTAAATAAATGAATTAAAAATGTTTTTATTGTTTTAAAAATTATTTAAAAATGAGAAAAATGAATTAAAAATATTTTAAGCGATAATTAATTACTTTTAATGTTTTGATAATAATTTTATTAATATTTAAATATTAATGGTGATGATTTAAAAATCATTTAAGTAGAATATTGATGATTTAAAAATATTTCAAGTTATTAACAAGAATTTTAATATTTTGACAAGTATAACACTAATATTTTTATATTATTAAATATTAATGATAATAAGATTATTTGATAATTAAATCATTTAAAAATGATTTAAGTGTTTGAAAAATTATTATAAATTATAATAATTGCTTATAAATTATTAAAAGCTTTCAAAAAATATTGTTAATGATAATTGACTTATCTAAAATAATATTGAAGCATAGAGACCAAGATTAAATTGGCAATCAATGTGTAAATTATCGGATAAGGTGTCTAGAATACCGAGAATGGACCGAAGTCTAACCAGACCGAAATAGTTAGACGTGATAAGTGTTTATAGAAGTTATAAACAGTGATGTAGCTATGTGGTAATGTGTCTAGGAGAAGTTTAACTGTGAATTACAATGTTGTGTGTTATGAAAGATTGTGCTAATTGTGAGACCGATATTATTGGTTATAAGTCTTTCAAAAGCAGATAAGTTTATTGTGTAGCTGTAATCAGCGGAAGAGGCAAGTTTTCTAACTCAACTTTGAATTATATTCACTCAATTATTACAGTGGTTAATTATTGCTAATTATACCATGTTCAGGTATATTATTGTTGATTATTCGCAATTAGTGCATGTTTAATAATTCAAATTGAATTACTGATTCAGAAAATATACATCTGTAGAATAACTATTGTTGGATATTCATATCCGTAGAAGATTGGATTGACATTACAGATAATTCCTGTTATTGTCGAATTATGTTGAGAAATATCTTAGCTAATCATTCTAGCTAGACGAACATTTGTTAGAACTTGATAGGTTCGAGAAGAGAATCCAATTATTGTTGACAGATCAAAGCCAATTATTTCGGCTAGATCGAGAAGTAACTAGAATTTGAAATCACAGTATTTCGTTGTTAAATCAAAATGTTAATTCTGAGACTGAGAAGAACAACCTTTTATATAAAGGGAACATTTTATTGGGCGTATATTCGGCCTTTGCGCGCAATTAAGTATTATGCATAATATAGGGTATACTAAAGTTGATCACTTTATATACTTGCAGAGGGGTATGATTTAATCTTTATGGTTATCTGATACACCTGGGTATATCAAAGTATAACTTTGATAGTTACTCGAGAAGAGAAGTTCAAGATCCAATGGATCGCTCAGCATAATTCTGGAAAACATTCCACTTTGATATTTCGTAGAATTAATTCTTGATTATTCATTTGAATATCGTAAAAAATATTGAAAGTGTTGTACTCTTTCATTATCAGGTTATTATTGCGTAGAATGTGAGAAGACTTGATATCAATTTTTATAACTTTATTGTATGTCTTAACTTGCGGGGGAAACTTGTTGCTCACCCTTGCTATATATAACACTTTTCAGCTAGGGACGAAGTTGCAAAAGGTGCGGCGAAGAAGAACAAGGGAAAAGGCATAGTTATAAATTAGTTATGATGAACAATATTATTATGTTGTATTGTTTTATAAACCTTTTTTGTATATCTAAGGGGTATTTCTATAATGTTAAGGTTAGTGGACCTGAGACTTATGTATTAACAACATATGTTAATAAGTTATGTATTCCTATTTATATTTAAATGGGTAGTAAAATGTTATTATATTGTGGATCGTGAGCACTAAACTTGGAGGTCAGGTAACCCGGATTTGGGGGCGTCACAAACAATTCGAGAAAATCTTTCCACGAATTTCTAACTTAGGTTGCTCCTAACTTTGAATTACTTCAATCTTTGCTGGGTCAACAGATATTCCGTGATTTGATATCATGTACCCAAGGAATGCTACTTCTTTAAGCCAGAACTCACATTTCTTTAACTTGGCGTATAGCTTGTTTTCACGAAGCTTTTGGAGTATCAGCCTCAAGTGTTGCTCATGATCTTCACGGCTTTTGGAGTATATGAGGATGTCATCAATAAAGACAACCATAAAATGATCCAAATATTCCTTGAATACTCGGTTCATCATATCCATGAAGACACCATGAGCATTAGTCAATCCAAAAGACATGACTAGGAATTCGTAATGCCCGTACCGAGTTTTGAAAGTAGTCTTTGGAATGTCATCAGTTTTAATCTTTAACTGATGATATCCTGAGCAAAGATGGATCCTTGAAAAGAATTTGGCGCCTTACAACTGGTCAAATAAGTCATCAATGCGAGGTAACAGATACCTATTCTTGATGGTGACATGATTTAACTATCGATAGTCAATACAAAGTCGCATACTTCCTTCTTTCTTCTGTACGAATAGAACAGGAGCACCCCAAGGAGACGTACTAGGACAAATGAAACCGGTGTCTAACAATTCCTGTAGTTGGATTTTTAACTCCTGAAGTTCAATAGGAGCCATTCGATATGGGGCTTTATACCGGGTTCAAGGTCGATACAAAATTCAATTTCACGCTCTGGGGGTAGGCCAGGAAGTTCTTCCAGGAATACGTCAAGAAATTTATTAACAATAGAAATATCATTCAAATCTGACGTATTTTTGTTTAAATCTGTGACATGGGCTAAGAAAGCTTGACATCCATTTTTTAATAAACGAATAGCTTTATGACTTGATATGACAGTGATTGACTTTAGTGGTTTGGTTGCTTGAATTCGCATAATAGGTTGGTTAGGAATATGAAAGCTAACAACCTTACGAAAATAATCATTTTTAGCATGATGAGTAGTTAATCAATCAATTCCTAAAATCACATCGAATGCAAGTATTTTCAAAGAGACAAGATCGACAGATAACGTGCGGTTGTTGATTTGAATAAAACAAGACTTATAAGTAGTGGATGTAATGAAGGTTTCTCCCAACGGAGTTTCAACAGATAAGTCAAAGTCTAATTTCTCCGGAGTTAAATTTAAACGTTGAGCGCAAGTAGGAGAAATAAAAGAATGGGTAGAACCGGTATCAAATAAGGTATAGGCTTTGTTAAAGTTTATGATTAGCTTACCCGTAGTAACCTCGTTCGGGTTCCTCGCTCTCTGGGAAGTTACAACAAACGCACTCCCTTGAACTACCGATTTTATCTTGTTTGGGACGACCTTTGGTGCCTCCATCCCAACTGGACTTGACTTCGCTGCACGATAAAATCGGGCTAAGTGACCTTCTCTTCCCCGATTGTAACATGCTTTAGACTGCATCGTGTAGTTTGGACTGATATATCCCTCCCCTCCGCATTTAAAGCATACGATCGGTGGTCGTTCTCCTTTCTTAACAACGGTTGTTGGTGCTGATGTCTTTCCATCATTGTTGAACCTTCTCTTTTTAAAATTTCCACTTCTATTGTCTTGGCCATGATTACCACCGAAGTGGTTACCATTTCTGGCATGTTGATTCCCTCCACGTTTGTTGTCACCGCTTCGATGACTGCTACCACTGGTATTATCATTTTGCCGACTGCTCTCTCTTGGTTGGGTTGACTCATTATCGCGCTCTAATAACTGAGCCCTATTCACAACATCTGAATACAAACATAGTTTGTGAGAAATGAGGTATTGACATATTTTATGTTTCAAACCTCTTAGAAACATTCATGTCATACGCTCCTCATTGTCTACCAAACGGGATGCAAATCGGGACAACTTAGCAAACTTAGCTTCATAGTGTGACCCGGTCATATTGTTTTACTCTAGCTTGATGAACTCCACCTCTTTCATATGACGAATACTTTCAGGAAAGTACTTGTCGTTGAATAGTTCTTAGAACTTCTCCCAAGACATTTGAGTGCGGCAGGTTGATTACGTTTTACTGATTCCCACCAATAATCTGCCTCTCCTCTCAACATGAAGGTGGCAAAGGGAACATTTTACTCCTCAGAGCATCTCAAGACATCAAATATCTTGGTGATCTGTTTTATCCATGTCTCTGCCTTAAGTGGTTTTGGCTTTCCCACAAACTCTAGTGGTCCCAGCTCCTTGAACTGCTTAGCAGTGACCATCCGAGAGTTGCCAGTGTTTCTACCTGTATTTTGAACTTGAGTCTCTCTTGCCAGATGTTTCATGAATCGCATAAAGCCTTTGATCATCCCATCGTTCATCATCTGGTCGGTGTTGTTGTTTACCTGAGTATTATTGCCTTCCTGATGCACATTATCCTGGGTATTGATCGTTGGTGACTTAATGGTCTCATGTGTTTCATTGCTTATCTCAACATTTTCAGATGCCATTTTCAAACATTGCCACAAAACAAGGGTTAATTGACATGCCACATACTATCCATATACTCTAACCGACCAATTAAATAACAAATAAACTTAGCTAGGTCATACTAGCGAAGAAATTACCCGACTCTCCCCTCCTAGTTCTAGTCTCACATCTCAGTCAGGGGTCATATCCCTAAGCTTTGATACCAACTGTGACGCCCCCAAAATAGGTATACATCACCCATTCTGAGTCGCCAAATATATGGTACATAATTTAAATATAAACTTCCTTATACAATACGACAAAAATGTAGCTGAGAGTTTTTACACGAATATTATCTAGTAGACAGTATTAACACACAAATGGAGTCCTCATTACAATTACTATCACACTATTTTATAAAATAGTGAAGACTACTGCAGCCACCATCTCGGACCGTCACTCCATTTCTCGACTAGCCCCGGCAACATTCTCATCTCCTGAAGAGAACAATGAAAGCAAAGGGTGAGCTCAACTAGCCCAGTAAGAAATATTATGACTAAGATAATGCACAATAAATTATTGTTAGCCTTCAACAGTGTTAAACTGATAAAATACAATAACCATCAAGTTTAACTGCAGCGGAACAAGTAATCCATTAGAAGAGTCAAGTAGAGCATGATATCTACTATCTTCTATGATTTAAAAAGTTTATCATCAATTTTATTGCTGAGACTTAGCTTAATAAATAATTCACATCACTGAATTGTCCCTGCACTACGGGTAGAGGATATTCATTAGTATCACGTCCACGAATTATCCATGCACTACGGGCCAAGGATAATCATGTTATCACCAATGGTCATGATCATACCGAATAATTTCTAGTCATAATCATACAACCAACTATCCATCAATGCACTATGGGCCAGTGAGGACTTTTACCACATCATTTGAAACATTACAGGTCATGATTACACAGAATAATCCCTAGTCATATTATACCAATCAACAGTCCATCAATTCACGTAAGCCAAAGATGACTTTCATCACAATATAAGCATGAGGATGATGACAATGATATAAGAATTCAATTAAAAGAAAGCAAATGACAAATTTTTAAAGATTTATAATTTAATTTATCCAGAATTCAATAAAGTCCAAATTGTTAATATGATACTGCTTTGTGGAGTAAAATTTAAGAATAATATTATATCAAAAATAATATGGACAGGAAAAAAATCAATTTTTTGTCATTAATAGTACCCTGACTGAATAGTACCCGAGTGAATAGTATCTCGTGAATAGCACTTTATGAATAGTACTTCGGGAATAGTTCTCTATGAATAGTACCCCGTGAATAGTACTTTATGAGTAGTACCCCGTGAATAGTACTTTGTGAATAGTATCCTATGAATAGTATTCTGATATAAAAAGCTTAAAATTTAACAAGAATGTTCAGAAAATATCCTTGTGAAACAATACTAGATGAAACACAAATTTTAAGGATATTCTACTAATTTCACGGCGTATAGAAGCAATACTTTAACAGAATGAGTATAAAATTAGGAATACGAAATGAAATAATATTACTCACATACTACAGAGTATGGAAGAAAATATTATTTCTTATGAATACTGAACAAAAATAATATCCCTTACCTTAGAAGAAGACTGATACTGGAATAGTAAAGTTGTAGAATACTCTTCTTCTTCCTCTCTATAGTTTCTCTCTCTATAAATGCTCTTGTGAGTCTTAGTGAATTGGTGAGAATTAAAGAAGAATGAGCTTCTATTTATAGGAAAATATAGTTTTGATAATTGCACGATTAGGGGCTCGAATTATTACAGTATAATACCTTCATCTATACCTCTATTTTTAATTTAGTCCTGCAAGTATTATCAATCTTGCACCACCTTCCCTAATAGTACATGCATGTGAATCAATAGTTTCATACATGTGAACCAACAGTAATTTACATGTGAACCAATAGCAATTGATTGCTCATTTATCCGATTAATTACACGTTTAGTCAATTTAATATCCAGAAATCAATTATTATCGAAATAAATGTCAATTTCCACTAACACTAATAATTCCAACACAATGAAAATATTTTTGTCAACAATTTCATTTTTAATCAATACAAACTTATTCACCATTAATATTATAACTCACAATATTTAACAACCAGATCATTCTCAGGAAAGAGGGGGCTTTCCGATAAGGATTTCTCCCTATTAGCGCGCAATTAGGTGACCAAACCCCTTTTCTCAACAGAACTTTTTAGACATCGTCACTAATGTAAATAATAATATAAATAACTTTGTCGTCTCAATTATTGATTTAATAATATAAAACATTATGCAGATGATACTATGACATTAATTGAATCAATAATATGAGAGATATTATGCAGCAATTACTGTAGTAATAATTGAGTATAACTGAGTGACTTCTCACGTAAGCATCAATAA
The DNA here is from genome assembly GCA_016801055.1 of Panax notoginseng. Classification (NCBI taxonomy): domain Eukaryota; kingdom Viridiplantae; phylum Streptophyta; class Magnoliopsida; order Apiales; family Araliaceae; genus Panax; species Panax notoginseng. The sequence goes on from CM029014.1 coordinate 190,369,966, forward strand.
TCAATACCGTGTGCTACTATGCAACCACGCATATTACTGTACTTTTACCACCGGGTAATTCAACAGTTTAACGGTAAAACTTTCATCGTTATTTTTATAAAAAGATATTTTTGTCACTTTCTAACTACGATAATACTTCCGTTGTGGGGTCCACCAATGATTATGCCGTCGTACGAATATTTCCTAACCAATCGAATATTTTATAACCACTTGCTTACTTTGCAAAATTTATAAATATTACCCACAACTATAACATTATATCAAATCCACACCATAATATTCAAAAATATATTTTGAGAAAAAATTAATCTTTATTCATAAAAGTTGGGGTCTTACAACGTCTCTCACTTAGGTCGGTGCCAATACGAAATGGTACGTTTTTGTTGTTTTGAGGATTTTTTTCACTGCTATCTCTATATGTTCTTTGAGTGCATACTTAGATTAAGTTATCTTAGTCTATTTCGTGTGCTTGGAGACCATGGGGAGGGGCTGCCGAAATTTTCTTAAAACTCATGAAACGTACTCAACGTGTTGGCACTAGTGACGAGACACATCCAATAATGGGATAGAAGCCTTACCCCTGTCCTGTAGAGTAGAGATACTAGGTAAATCTAATTCATGCATGAATATCCAAATTAACTGAATGCGTCTTCTATGTAGTTAAAAATGTCAGCCGACCAGAGTTGGATGTACAGTAGGATACCAAGTGATGGGAGGGGATTAGTCTCAACTTATCGTGTTGGGGTGTCAGATTTCTTGAACAAAGCAATAGAACATGTTGATGATCCGAATGGGAAGATGCGGTGCCCGTGTGTCAAGTGTAAAAACCTGATTTGGAAGAAAGTCGACGAGAATAAATTCGACTTATTTTCCCATGGATTTGTGGATGGGTACTTCGTATGGACTCATCACGGGGAATCAAAAGTGATTGAAAATATTATGGAACAAACAATTCTACGGGATTCATATGTCAAAAACTATGATCCAGTGGAGATGTTAGTCGATGCTTATGCCCCTACTAATATTAAATGGGCTGAAAATGAGCCTTCTTCAAGTAGTGCTAAGAAAGTGCCGAATGATACACCTGTTGCCTTTTACAAGTTGTTATCTGAATCTGGGGTCGCATTGTATCCAGTAAATGATACATACACCAAGCTTTCTGCAGTGACGATGGTCTTACACTTCAAGAATGAGCACGACTGTAGTGAGAGAGGTTTCAACGATTTGCTTACTATAGTTGGATAGTTCTTACCCAAGGATCATACTCTTCTTGCGAATTATTACGAAGTGAAGAAGATGGCAGTTGTATGACCCCAACTTTTTATGAATAAAGATTTAATTTTTTTAATTATTATTTTGAATAATAAGGTGTTAATTTGATATAATGCTTTAGTTATGGGTGAAATGTGCAAATTTTACAAAATAAGCAAGTGGTTATAAAATATTCTTGCTGTCAAGGAATATTCGTACGACGGCGCAACCATTTATAGGCCCCATAACAGAATAATTGTCGGATATAGAAAGCGACAGAAATAATTTTTTTATAAAAATAACGGCAAAACTTTTACCATTAAAACTGTTGAAATACCCGATGATAAAAAGTACAGTAATACGCGTGATTGCACAGTAGCACACGGTATTGCACAGTATTTTTAGATTATATATTCTTACGTAAGAAGTCACTACTCAATAATTATTACAGTAATTACTGTTTAATATTTTTATATTATTGTTAATTCAATAATTGTCACTACACAGTATTTCTTATTATAAGATCAATAATTCATATTATTTGAATAATATTATTGGATAGCATTATTGGCAATGTCTAATGAAGTTATGTCTAGGAAAGGAGTTTAGTCACCTAATTGCACGCTAGTAAGAAGAAATCTTTATCGGAAAGCCCCGTCTTTCCTGTGAACGATCTGGTTGTCAATATTATAGTTTTATAATATTATTTGTGAATAATTAATTATTGATTTATATGATAAGGAAATATTTATTTAATGTGGATATAAATGGAGAAATTATTAAAAAAGTGACAATTGTTAAAAAATTAGATTTTATCTTTTTTGATAAAATAATTCATTCAAATATATTATTATATTAAATTATAAATGTAACAATCTAGAATTTTATTTTAAATTGTAATTCAAAATATTTAGTGAGTTATATAAATATTTTAATTGATGTGTTTATTGTTGAATAAACATTTATTTAAGTTGAGTTGATTTGATTATTTATTTGACAAATAAATAATTTATGAGTTAAGGAAATTGATTATCATAAGATAATATTCTAATTTAAATTAATACTTAAGTTAGAGAGTTTATAATGATTAAATGAATTATTATAATGATATTTTAGTTGAATTTGTAATTAAAATGATGTGTTAAATTATTAAATAAAATTATAATTATAAAGAAAATTATAATTTTGTTGTATTGATTTATTTGGTAAATTAATTTAATAAATTGCTATTAGAATTAATTAATTAAGTATTGAATTTTAATTAAATTAAGTGTGACCATAAATTATACTATAAAGGAGTTATTAAAATAAGTTAAGGGATGTTAATTCAGTTTTGCCAAACAAGGCTTAATGAATGTTAAGTCTTTATTTTAAATATGTTTTACCAAACAAGGCATAAGGATTTAAGTGGTTAATTTTAAGGTAGTTAGCCAAACAAGCCTTATGGCTTTTGAGTTTCAAAAAAAAATAACGGATGTCAGTTAATAGATATATTTATATTATACAATTATTACATATTATGTCATATACGTTATAATTTTAAGTACGCAAGATAGAAAGAACTCAGAAGAAGAAAAAGAAGAGAAGAAGAAAGTTGCAGAGAAAAATGGAGAGAGAATTGGGAGAAGTCTAGAGATTTTGAGAGAGGAATTGGGGGAAAGAAAGCTTGATAATCAAAGGATAATCTTCTAAAACTAAGTTTTAGTTTTATTATATTCAAAAGAATTCTGTGTAAAAAAAAATTTCTGTGATGGTTAATTATATGTTATATATAGTTTTTATATGATAATTGGTTGTTATAAAATTATTTTCATAAGATTATAAATGAGTTATAGTAAATTAATTCATGTTATGTATTTATTTGTGAAAGAAATCATGTTACAGTGAATTGGTATGAAAATATATGAATATGGCTTAGTTTAAAGTAAAATTGAGCTTTAATTCTTTGTATAACATATCAATTGACTATTGATTTTGAAAGAAGATGAAGAAACTAAAAGAAAGTATTTTGAATTAACTGTTTTGGTTGAAAAATAAAATCACAGTGGTGATTTTCAATGAAAATGTCAAAAGTGAAGTTTTAGGAAAAACAGTGAAATTAGAGGTTTTAAATTCGATGTTTATATTGTTATATGGGTAAAATCATGTTAAGAGTCCCTAAATTATGTTTGTGTGAAGTATGTATATGTGTTATGTGTTAGTTCAGTTGTTAGAAAGTAGCTTGTAGGCCAAAATTGGCTTTGTTTATGTTGTTACCGAAGTTGGTCGCCGGGGACAGTAGTTCGGCGCTGCAGCGCGGCCTCGCAGTACAAGTCTCGCGCCGCAGCGCCAGCGCCATTGTGACACCCCCAAATCCTGGTACTTCATTACCTCAAGATTTGGTGTTCACATAATCAAAACATTCATACCTAATTACCCAATCGTAATAAATTGAATAATAAAACCTACCCATACAAGATTGCATTAATAAAACATTATCTCCCAGGTTCTCTAACCTTTAATACAATCATTCAAGTGCGGAATTTATTTATTTCATTACACCATTATTGAAAAGTCTAGGATCATAACAGTAAACAAAAGTACAAATCAACATCACTTGTACATTTTTCCCTTTCCTTTGCTAGTTGAAGGTTCATCTACCTTCTCAACTTTTGCTGCAATGAGTGTATAAATATGCAAGAGTGAGCAAAACAATTGCTCACTGGATATAACAATAAATCAACAGGAAAGTAATAATAATAATTGCTAACAAATAGGCTCATCAAGTCTAAATAATACTCCAACAATGATAATCAAAAACTGGAATCCAAAATATGGAATATATGTAACTGAGGGTCATAAGACCATGAACTATATACAAAGTTGGGAGTAATCTTTCAACTCCAACTTAACAGTCATAAGACTATAAGGACTCCTCGTACTTAGGGGGATCAGCCCTTCGTACAATGTATTGTGCACAAACATTTTAACGCTACGCGTAAATTATGCCCTAATAATAATAGAGTTGTTCATCCCAGTATTTAGAGTACAAGTCTGCACCAAAGAAAGTTTGGTTTGGATAAGCTTTCAAGGGAAATTGATGTTTAACGAACATCAACTAGAGGACTATTGTTTAAACATATGATTATTGTTTAAACATAATCTCTAATCATCATAAACATATAATCACAAGTAATCCCATTGTATAACAACAATTCAACAATTTGAAATTTACAGATTATATAAAAGTTTGTCGTAGCCTCACACACACACACACACACACACACACACACACACACACACACACACACACACACACACACACACACACATATATATATATATATATATATATATATATAACACTTAGGTTGTGAACATACCTTCAATTTCTAATACAAATGTTGCTAATCACTGTAATTTGCTGTGAAAATTCTTAAGACTCTCTCAATTTTCTCCGAAGCTCTCACAAAACATAGTACTCTCAAACTTAGAAAATAGAATGCGTAATAAGAAAATCAACTGATATTCAATGGAAAGAATAAAACTGATAACCCTTAATAACACTACTAATTGCAAAATCAGTTACTAACGTATATAACATAAATATATTTTATTATTTTAATTTATTTTATTTGTTTATTTTAAATTTTAAAATTTAGAAATACCAAAAGCCATAAGGCTTGTTTGGCAAAATCATTTAATTTTAAAGAATTAAAATATTTAAGCCTTGTTTGGTATAAACTAAATTAAACCCTTTTTAATTTATTTTAATAAACACTTTAATTTATAATTATAATCACATACTATATTTTAATTAAATATAGCATTTTAGCAAATATCATAAAATTATAATTTCCATTATAACTTTATTTAATAATTTAGTATACCATCTAAATTATTAAATCAAAATAACAATATAACATCTCATGTTATTTCTATAGCTCTCTAAATTATAAATTAATTTAATTTAGAAAAATTCCCTATTAAATTTAGATTCATAAATATTTACTAACAACCATCACATCAATAAAATATTTATTTCATCAAGTCAACAATAGACACATCAAATAAATATTTATATTATTCGATAAATATTTAATATTACAATTTAAAATTTTGGATCGTTACATCCTTTCCTCATTATAATGATTATGTCCCCAGAATCACAACTCGAACAATCAAATCGTCACATTCTCCCCTACTTATAAAGATTCTGTTCCCAAAATTGAAGACACAGACTAAACAAATAACTCATGGTAATTTTTCATCATATCAGCTTCGAGTTCCTACGTAGCCTCTTCGACATTGTGGTTCCTCCATATTACCTTCACAGAAGGTATCACTTTATTCCTGAGCACTTGTTCTTTCCTGTCGACTATCTGGATAGGAATCTCTTCGTAAGATAAAACTTTACTGAACTGCAACGATTCATACTCAATCACATGCTTGCAATCAAGTTTATACGGTCGTAACACCGACACATGAAAAACATTGTGCGCATGCTCTAATTTTGGAGGTAAAGCTACCTCGTAAGCTACTTCTCCCACTTGTCGCAAAATTTCGAAAGGTCCAATAAACCTTGGGCTGAGCTTTCCTTTCTTACCGAAACGAATTTTCCCCTTCCAAGGAGAAAATTTCAGGAACACGAAACTTCCTGCTTCAAACTCAAGATTCTGTCGGTGTTAATCAGCATACTTTTTCTGTCAATCTTGAGCAGCTACTAGTCTTGCTCTGATGAGTTTGATGACTTTAGCGGTCTACCATACCAGTTCTGGGCCTAACAGTTGACGCTCACCAATTTCATCCCAGCATAGTGGAGTTCTGTACTTTCTGCCGTATAATGCCTCGTACGACGGCATACCAATGCTTACGCGGTAATTGTTATTGTATGCAAATTCCACCAACGGTAGATGATCATCCCAGTTTCCTTTGAAATCCATAATGCACGCTCTAAGAATATCTTTAAGCGTCTGGACCATTCTTTCGCTTTGCCCATCGGTTTGTGGATGATATGATGTACTCATTTTCAGTTGCATTCCCATGCATTCTTGTAGTCTCTTCCAGAAATTTGATGTGAACCTTGGATCTCTGTCTGATACAATTGACACTGGAACTCCATGTCTTGAGATGATCTCCTTAACGTATAGCTTCGCCAGCTGATCAAGATTAAATCTAATCTTTATTGGTAAAAAGTGTGCAAATTTTGTTAATCTGTCCACTATCACCCATATCGCATCGAATCCTTTCTGAGTTGTCGGAAGACCTACCACAAAATCTATTGTGATATGCTCCCACTTCCATTCCGGTATTTCTAACGGTTGAAGTAATCCGCTTGGTCGTTGATGCTCGGCCTTCACTTTCTGAAATGTCAAGCATTTTGCAACGCACTCTGCAACAACTCTTTTCATATTCGGCCACCAAAAATGACGTCGCAAATCTTGATACATTTTCGTACTTCCTGGATGAATCGAATATCTTGAGCTATATATGAGCTTCCGTCAAGATGTCTTCTTTAATATCCTGTACTGGTGGAACCCAAATTCGTCCCTCGAATCTTAGCATTCCCTTAGTATCGACCTTGTACTTCACTTCTTTACCCTCGGCCACGCTTTCCTTTATTTTCTTGCATTCTTTATCCTGTAGTTGTGCGTTCTTCACTTTGTCCACAACAGTTGGACCAGCTTCTATCTAGAACAATTTTTCACCGGATTCTTCTGGAAATTTGATTTCTAGCTCTAGCCTTTCCATTGCTGAAATGAGCTCCTCCTTATCAGTTAAGAACATCAACTTTTCTCTGCCTTTCCTACTTAAAGCATCTGCAACCACATTTTCTTTGTCCGGATGATAAAAGATCTCACAATCATAATCCTTTATCAATTCCATCCATCTCCTTTGCCGCATGTTCAGGTCTTTCTCTGTAAAAATATACTTCAGACTTTTATGGTCTGTGTAGATCTCACATTTTCCCCATAGAGATAATGTCTCCATATCTTTAATGCAAACAAAACCGCCGCCAACTCTAAATCATGAGTCGGATACCCTTTCTCATAGTCTTTCAGTTGCCTTGATGCATACGCAGTGACTTTACCATTCTGCATAAGGACACAAGCTAATCCTTTGTGTAAAGCATCACTATACACCACAAAGTTTCTTGTATTATCTGGTAATGACAACACAGGTGCAACACTTAACTTCTTTTTCAGTTCTTGAAAACTTTCCTCACACTTTTCCGTCCAAACAAATTTTACAGATTTTCTCATCAAATTTGTCAACGGAGTACCAATCTTGGAAAAATCTTGAATAAATCGTCTGTAATATCCTTTCAATCCCAAGAAACTTCTTACTTCTGATGGAGTTCTTGGTTATTCCCAATTTACCACCACTTCGACTTTTGATGGATCTACGAAAATCCCATCCTTATCAATTACATGCCCAAGAAATTGTACACGTTCTAGCCAAAACTCACATTTAGAGAATTTTGCGTACAACTTTTCTTTCCTTAATGTCTCCAACATCAAACGTAAGTGTTCCACGTGTTCCTCTTGAGTTTTAGAGTACACCAGGATATCATTGATGAACACCACTACAAACTTGTCTAAAAATGATTTAAACACCCTGTTCATCAAATCCATGAACGCTGCAAGGGCGTTTGTCAAACCAAAGGACATCACTAAAAATTCGTAATGTCCATAGCGAGTTCGAAATGATGTCTTCGGTACATCCTCCTTCCTTACTTTCAGTTGGTGATACCCACTTCTCAAATCTATTTTTGAGAAATATCTAGTACCCTTCAACTAATCAAACAAGTCATATATTCTTGGTAATGGATATTTGATTTTAATAGTGACCTTGTTTAATTTTCTCTAATCAATGCAAAGACACATTAACCCATCCTTCTTCTTCACTAATAATACAGGTGCTCCCCACGGTGACACACTCGGTTGAATGTACTTCTTATCCAAAAACTCTTGTAGTTGTACCATCAATTCATTCATTTCCACCGGAGCCATTCTGTACGGGGCCTTCAATATTGAAGCGGTTCCTGGCGCTAAGTCGATCACGAAATCGATTTCTCTATCAGGTGGAAGTCCTGGCAAATCCTCCGGAAAAACGTCTACAAATTCCCTAACCACTAATATCTATTCCAATTTTACACCCTCCTTCTTTTGAGTATCGACTATGTAGGCTAAGTAGCGCACATAGCCTTGACTCAACAACTTCTTGGCCTGCATCATCGTCAGACATCTCATTTGTCTACGCGATTTGCTACCATGAAAAACTACCTTTGATGGAGTCATAAGGTTTACACACTTCTTTTGGCAGTCAATTATCGCTCCATAATTGAATAGCCAATCCATTCCCAATATCACGTCAAACTCTCCGAGTTTTATCGGGATTAAATCTACCATCATGATATTCCCCTTAATATTCACCCTACAGTTCTTGTATACGAACCTAACAGGAATCACTTCCCTATTCGCAATTTCTATGTTTAAAGGGAAACTTAGCTCTTCACTATATATTTCTAACTTCTTAGCAAATTCATCAGATATAAACGAGCAAGTAGCACCCGAATCAAATAATACATATGCATTTATATCATTGATTTGGATAATACCTGACACGACATCTTTTGATTGCACCATGTCCTGCACCGTCATATTGAAGGTTCTGGTTGTGGGCTTATTTGTTGACGTTGGTCCTGCAATAGTCAGTGTACCTCCACTAGCATTTCCCTTGCTTCCAGCTGTCTCACCAGACTTCTTCTTTGGACACTCGCGAGCAAAGTGATCCTTTGACCCGCAGGTGTAGCAAACATTCTTCTTGGGTTGATTGCAATTTGGGGCGATATGACCCTCCTGGCCACAGTTGAAGCATACTCGTTTCCCCATCAAGCACACACCCTTATGAAACTTTTCGCATGTAGCACATGCTTCGAACTTCTTCTTTTGCTGGCTTCCTTGCTGATTTCCAGCTCCCACATTTGTATTCCATTTCCTCTTTAAATTATTGTTGCCATTCCCACCGTTACCACCACCACCATTCTTAGCTTCACCTTCACTCTTCTTCTTCCTCTGCTCTTTGTTGTGTTTTGTTACAGCCACGCCTCCACTCTCAGCAAGAATTGCCTTCTCCATTACCGCTGTAAATGTTTTTAACTTGAACAAGGAGACCCTACTGTACAACCAGGGCTTCAATCCTTGTTTAAACCTCTTTGCCTTACACTCGTCTGTGCTAACTTGATATGGCACAAACCTCGTCAACTCGTTAAATCTAGCAGCATACTCAGATACCGACATCGTTTTGTGCTTCAGTTCCAAAAACTGCACTTCTAGCTGACTCTTCGAACTCTCTGGAAATAGGTCTCAAAGAATATCTCCTTAAACCTATCCCATGTCATAATCCCTTGACCTCCTCGGGTTCTATTGGCTTGCCACCAATAACTCGCCTCTGCTCTCAACATGAATGTTGCAAAAGTAGTCTTCTGATCATCCCTTACCCTAGCAACATCAAACACATTTTCTATCTCCATAATCCAGGTTTGTGCCTCCACTGGATTCATGGACCCACGAAATTCAGGTGGTCCAACCGCCTTGAAGTCCTTAAAGGTCGTAGCTTGATTCTGTGGCTGATTCTGTAATGCTCCCGTCAGTAGCGTTACAAATTCCTGAACCGGATTATCCTCATCATTGTTGTTATTCTCGGGGTTCTTTTGTCGCAGTTGGCGTCTTGGAGGCATTTTCTGTTTAGATACACCAATTAGATTTTATTCAACTTTTGAGTATTATATACTTAAGTTGCACATCATAAAATATTATCACATAACACATAACACTTTGAATAAAATCATAACTTTTATTCCTTCATCATCTTTTAAAAACATCAAAACAATATCATCACTGCTATTTACATTACTTTCCTGAACTATAGCAGTTGCAGGACAACATCATCAACACCTATCCCATTGGTTAAATCATAACCAGCATAAAAACATTTATACCTAATTACCCAATCGTAATAAATTGAATAATAAAACCTGTCCATAAAGGATTACATTAATAAAATATTATCTCCTAGGTTCTCTAACCTTTAATACAATCATTCAAATGTGGAATTTAATTATTTCATTACACCATTATTGAAAAGTCTAGGATCATAACAGTAAACAAAAGTACAAATCAGTATCACTTGTACATTTTTTCCTTTCCTTTGCTAGTTGAAGGCTCATCTACCTTCTTAACTTTAGCTGCAATGAGTGTATAAATATGCAAGAGTGAGCAAAACAATTGCTCACTAGATATAACAATAAATCAACAGGAAAGTAATAATAATATTTGCCAACAAATAGGCTCATCAAGTCTAAATAATACTCCAACAATGATAATCAAAAACTGGAATCCAAAATATAGAATATATGTAACTGAGGGTCATAAGACCATGAACTATGTCCACAATTGCGAGTAATCTTTCAACTTCAACTTTAACAGTCATAAGACTATAAGGACTCCTCGTACTTAGGGGGATCAGCCCTTCGTACAATGTATTGTGCACAAACATTTTAACGCTACGCGTAAATTATCCCCTAATAATAATAGGGTTGTTCATCCCAGTATTTAGAGTACAAGTCTGCACCAAAGAAAGTTTGGTTTAGATAAGCTTTCAAGGGAAATTGATGTTTAACGAACATCAACTAGAGGACTAGTTGAATCAATAGTGTTTGATAATCACAACAAATGTTTAATAACAACATAACATAGAACAATTGAGAATCATAAATGAACTGATTATACATATTAAACTCATGCTTGAAATAACTATAGAGCATAAGTATTCAAAAAAATGAATAAAATGGTAAACCTTTGCTTGAACAATAAATAAGCTAACGTTAGAGTTTTATAACATTAGAAATGAATTTACTGAACGTACATTAACTGATAGCAAATTGGAAACTAAAAACTTGCCCAACATGATATTAACTTATGCAAAGAGTTAAAACAGTTCAATAATAGATACGAGAGTTCAAAATTATGCTCATTATACAATAATAGAACTTAAGAAACTTGCTTAACTGTAAACAAGTTAGATTGAATCAATCAATAAAATTGATTTATTCAATAACAATTAAGATAAGAAGCTTGCTCAATCAAAAGTATGAAGTTATACAATATAATAATAAAACTAACTCAACGAAAGTGTAGAGTTAGAAAACTTGGTCAATGTAAAAAGATAGGGTTTAGAAACTTGCCTTGAGCGTAAGCTATAAAATTAAACTCACGATCACCTACACATAATTTTAGAACCACAATACCTATTAGATATGCTAACATACCATGTTCATTATCATTTACATTTCAGAAACTCTAAGTGTTTTACTTCGCAACACTTGTCTAACTTTCATTATGTATACTAAATTATCACATAACACGTTCTTGATTTACTAATCATTTTTGTAACTTTGAACTTACTAACCATAATTCACTATGTTATGTTAACCTTAACATTACCCATTTAACATGCTAACATAATTTCAGACCATGTTATGATGCTTTCCCAAATCTGCAGCAACAGCAGAAGCTAGAATCTCAAACCAAGGTATGGCGCAGCTGCGCCATACAAAGGCCTGGGACCGGCGCAGCTGCATCGTTTTTTGCCTTGGCACCGGCGCAACTACGCCGGTGCTCAGGCAGACGCAGAGAAGGCTAATGAACAGTAGCCGACTTTGGCCCAACAAACACAAATTTCACCACCAAACTGTGATAACAACACGTAAAATAAATATACAACTATCTTAAACATGATTCCTAACATATTTAGCCACTTAGCACAATTTAACAACAACTAAAACCATTTTAATTTCTCAATTTTCATGTTTTTCATATAAAACTCCGTTTATGATATTCATCCCAAAAAACCATCACTGTGAATTCATTATTTGTTCAAATCACTCCATTCAAATTACGTTATACTCATATCTCAATGAACTAACATATACAAACTTCAATTTATAACTTCACATACTAATTGGCCACTAAAATTGATACTTACATAGCTATATATGAAAACATATATATATATATATATATATATACTGACAAAAATTTTCTACTATTAACTGTAATTAGCATACGATTATTGTTTAAACATAATCTCTAATCATTATGAACATATAATCACAAGTAATCCCATTGTATAGCAACAATTCAACAATTTGAAATTTACAGATTATATAAAAGTTTGCCGTAGCCTCAAACACACACACACACACACACACACACACACACACACACACACACACACACACACACACACACACACACATATATATATATATATATATATATATATATATATAACACTAAGGTTGTGAACATACCTTCAATTTCTAATACAAATGCTGCTAATCACTAGAATTTGCTGTGAAAATTCTTAAGACTCTCTCTCAATTTTCTCTGAAGCTCTCACAAAACTTAGTACTCTCAAACTTGGAAAATAGAATGCGTAATAAGAAAATCAACCGATATTCAAGCGCATGAATAAAACTGATAACCCTTAATAACACTACTAATTGCAAAATCAATTACTAACGTATATAACATAAATATATTTTATTATTTTAATTTATTTTATTTGTTTATTTTAAATTTTAAAAATTAGAAATACCAAAAGCCATAAGGCTTATTTGGCAAAATCATTTAATTTTAAAGAATTAAAATATTTAAGCCTTATTTGGTAAAAACTAAATTAAACCCTTTTTAATTTATTTTAATAAACACTTTAGTCTATAATTATAATCACATACTATATTTTAATTAAATATAGCATATTAGCAAATATCACAAAATTATAATTTCTATTATAACTTTATTTAATAATTTAATATACCATCTAAATTATTATATCAAAACAACAATATAGCATCTCATGTTATTTCTACAGCTCTCTAAATTATAAATTAATTTAATTTAGAAAAATTCCCTATTAAATTTAGATTCATAAATATTTAGTAACAACCATCACATCAATAAAATATTTATTTCATCAAGTCAACAATAGACACATCAAATAAATATTTATATTATTCGATAATTATTTAATATTACAATTTGAAATTTTGGATCGTTACAGCCACGCCACATCGCCAAGTATTGGCTTGTGATTCGAGCAGCAACGCCAACGCCGCACCGCAGCGCCATCCCACAGTGTAAACTGTGGCGCCGCAGCGCGAGTTAGCAGAATGGTCAGACAGTGTGTTTTAGTTACACAAAGTCTGAAAAAGTTGATTAAGTGAAATAGTATGACTGTTAGGATGTGATTTTGATATTATTATACTAAGAATGAAAATATTATTAACAATTAACGAGTTTTATTACTAATGTAACTTGACTATGTGGTTAAAAATCAAACCATACATGATGTAGATACTTATTTATATATAGAGTTTTGGTAATGACTAATTATGTCATGATGACATGTATATAGGGTATTGTGATTCGAGTTATTACGGTTTAGCTTACACTCAAGGCAAGTTTTTTAAACCCTATTCTTATGTTGAGCAAGTTTTTTATCTCTAGTTTGTCTATGATTATGCAATTTTTCTAACTCTAAATTTCTTTGTACAAGTTTCTTAACTCTATTTATATTGTGCAAGTTTTCTAAACCTTATCTCTTGATATTGAGCAAGTTTCTCTAATCTTTAATTTGTTAATTAGCATGGAAGTTTCTACATTCTTGTATTTTAATATTGAACAAGTTTTATCGTTCAATTTACTAATTGATATGCATGCTAAGTACTCAATTCTAAATAACCTTAGCTTATTATTATTCAAGCAAGGTAGGTTATGTTATTCAATGCTTATGCTCTTAGATTATTCCTAAAGCATGACCTTAGTATACAATATTGATTCACTTACGATTTATTCCATAGCATAAAGCTATTACCTTTTTATTCAATTAATTATTAGTTGATGTTCGTTGAACTCCAAATTACCTTGAAACGTATCCAAACCACACTTACTTTGGTGCGGACTTGTATTCTAAATGCTGAGATGAACAACCCTATTACAGGGGATAATTTACGCATAGCATTAAAATATTTGTGTACAATACATTGTACGAAGGACTGATCCCCCTAAGTACGAGGAGTGTGACAACTCGAATTTTTATAAATTATTAAAATAAGAATTTAATATTTAAAATTCTTATTATGAGATGTTTTGAGTTTGAGCATGTATATATACATGCTATATATATTTTGAAATATGTGATCTGGTATGAAGAGAAATATATAATCTTATATTGGGAAAGTGAGGATCAATAGTTAAGTTAACTATTGAAGAAATTAAATAAATTTTGTAATTTATTTTAAATATTTGTTGAATTAAATAAATATTTTAAATAATTTATTTATTGAGAAAAATAAATAATTTATGAAATTGAGGTATAATAATTTAGTTACGTGTGCATGATAATTAAATTAAAGCAAAGATAAATTTTATTCTTTGAGGATTTAATTTATTGAATTAATTAAATTAAATGAGTTGTTTAATGTTAAAGAAAATAAGTAATTAAATAAAATGATGTTTAAGTCTAATTTATTAATTAAATTAGATATACAATTATTTATTAATCATTAGAATAATTATAATAAAAATTATAATTATTATTGTAAGTTATGTAAATTGGTTACAGGTGTGACAAATAAAAACTATATAATATAATATTATCAAAATAAATTAAAAAGGGTTTGTGGGTCTAGCCAAACACGACCTTGTGACCCTTTACCTCTTGTAACAGCTGGGTCTCTTGGTTTGTATAACTGATAAAAATACGTAAGGACTAATATTCAGTTATTTTGGGTTACGCTCATTATTTTCCTAAGTTTGAGAGCAGAGAAGAAGGGAAGAATTTGAGAGAGACATATTCTCTAGAAAATTGGAAAAAAAGGTGATTGTCAGAATCAAAGAAGGGAGAGGAGGATAATCAAGCCATTCTCATCCTCTAGTAAAGCTTATGGAGAAAGAAAAAGGTAATAATATAGCCCTAGTTCTTAGTTGTGTTTTATCAAAACTTTTTCTCTTTAATTAGTTATGGTGCATGATTTGAGTAAAGAATTGATTTATAAAGATTATGGGGTATGTATAATCTGTTAACTATCATATATGAGTGTTGTTTGAGTATCAAACACGTGAAATTGGGATTGTAGGAAGAATTGAAATAATAGTGGTTATGTATGAAAAAATGGCTTAAGAAAGTACAAAATTTCGTGGTCAATACTTGTTATAATCTGTAAATTGATGTTGGATTATGTTAGTATGTTAAGAAACAAAAACAAACTAGTTTAAATCATGTTAATCGGTTAAGTAACAAAGCCGTGGCTATCAAATTCGCTAAATGTGTTTAAAACATGAAAATAGAGTATGAACATTTGTTTTGGGTCAAATTTTAGGTTGGTTAATGTTTTTATAAATTGTTAGAATTCTAGTATGTTGTAGTTCTATGAATTACGAATCCATAGAATCGAAAACGGACTATTTTGGATGTGTATAACTCAAGTTATGAAGATTAGTAGGAGAAAAGGGTCAAAAATCGCAAAACACTGTAATGTGGGTGAAGCCTAGCATGGGCGCGCTACGCAGCACTGCTAGATGGTGCGGGCTTGCGGAAAAGGGGCGCGGTCGCGCCCCATGTGTGCTAACTTTGACTGCTTTGGTTAAACGACCATAACTTTTTTATACGAACCCCGATTGAGGGGATTCGAGATGATACAGAACGAGGACGAATAAACCTACAACTTTCATTCTTTAAGTTTTCAAATTTGAGGTCTAGAACAGGGGTCAAAATAGTCATTTTTGGGACTGTTGTGTTTTTGGAGGCAATCAGAGGGCGTCGGGCATGCACGTATGCAAATGTAGTGCTTCTGACAATAAAAGACGTTGTTCTAAGTTATAAAACATGAATGTTAGTAAAAATATTGATACTTAACATTGATAAATGATGTATTAGATAAGTTGTATAAGCATACTAAGCATACACAAGAGATATAAATCGGGCGTGTGATGAATGAACGTCGAAACGCCGTGCCAAGTGTTATTGAATGTAAAAAGTGTTTTAAGTCAAATGAAATGAATATTATAAGATATGATATTGGGGTTAATATAAAACCAATAAGTAGTCCTAGCAAGACTTAAACACTTGAATGAACTTCGAATATGAAACATAGTGAGCTATAAGTCAAAATTTAACACAATAAAATTGAACATTATGTATTAATAATAGGAAGGGTTATGAGATGTGGAGTAAAGTTTACATTACAACTACTACGCATTTCTATATGGCTAATAGTTAATGTGAATGATTATATAATTATGTAGGGTACGCGAAGTGCATATAGCTGTAAGCTGTTAACCTGTTATAGGTAAACAACGATCAAGACAAGTCTTTTAGTTCCTATTTGCTATGTGAATTTGATTGTTTTAAATCTTTATTGCAAAGAGCATGATGTATTGTATATATGTTGAATGTATGAAATATTAAAGTCAACTTATGACTACATTGATTGAGTAAAGCATGCTAATTGAGTAAGGAACTCAATCTTTATACTTGCTATATGATCTGTAACATGTATGTTATGTTAGTCCAATGTTTATGAGATATATGTTGAGTATGTTATTATGTGATATGTGATGCATGAAAACTGTTAGGTTTTGCTGGGCTGTCAAGCTCAACCTTACAAATAACCATTTTTGCTGGTTAAGGATTGAAGGTAATACTATGTGCTACTTGAATGACGTGGATCAGAAATAATACACGAAGATTAATATTTTATCTAAAGTTGCTATTTCTTTATACCATGATTAAGATTCATGAGATGTACTAAATATTTTATGATGTATAGTTTTATATTGAGTTGTAAAGTTAATGTTAGAGTTATCTGATATGTAATGGTTATCGGATTAAAATGTAAAATTTTATAATAACAGTGATAAAGTGAATCATAAAATAAGATTGATTCAAAGACATGAAGATGATAAAGGTTTTGATTCAGGGAACTAAAGTAAGAAGACATAAAAGTTTAAATTATTCCGCATTATATAAAGTTTAACATCGAATAATAATGAAAAATTAGAAGGTAGACGTATTATTAACGACCGAAATTAATAATCAAATTGTATAAATTTTGGGGTCATTACAGTTGGTATCAAAGTCGATAGGTTAGAAACCTTAGGTAAGAGTACCTTAGGCTATAACCTTAGAGAAGAGATGTGAAGGTGATAAAGAATATGCTCAATTAGAGTTTGAACAATAAAAAGTAATTTAAGAAATTTATAAAGAAGACGTTAAAATATGCGTGAGAGGATTCAAAGAAGAATCTCACAGAGTTATAAGGAATATGAATGTGAGGTTACCCAAGTCTAATAATAAGAATATAAAGTGATAATAAATAGACAATGTCTTTAAGAAGAGAATGATAAAGAAGTTAAGAATAAAAAGTTATATTTAAGTATAGTACAATTGTACTCTTTAATAGTTTATTTATGGTATCTAGGCTAAATGATTCCTTCATAGAACGGAGGTATATACGTACTAGCAACTCGAAACCTAGTTTGTTGGTTGTTTGTGGAAAACCACTCAGCATACCATATTGAAACTGTTAGAGACTCGATGTGTACCAAGTATAGAAAATGGATACGTATGATTAAATGTTGAACTCAAATAAAATGTTGAGCAATATAAATGAAGTTAGAAATTCTTAAAGAAAGAATTGTTTTATAAACAAGAAAATTCAAAGAAGAATCTTGAAGAGATATAAAGATAAGAAATGGGAGTTACCCTAACTCCAATAGCCAAGATAACGAATAATGTCGTAAATGATGAAAAGGAAAGAAAGGGGATCGTAAAACAAAACGATCACGAGTTAAGAAAAGACTTTTAAGGGAGATGATATAAAATAAGATCACGACGTGATATGTTTAAGTTATAAAGGAAAGATGGTCCGTAATATTTGAATAATTATAGGTTGATGCTATGAAGATGATGTATTATAAAATAATACGAGATAACTCACGAGGAGTTATAGATGATGTGATACGAGGAATTCGTATCGAGCAAAGAGCACTTTCTGAGCAAGATAGGGTTAGGTGGGATTTCAATTGAGGACGCATGTGATGGCTGAGTTGTACAAACTTTTGTATGGGCGAGGGTTTTGTGCTTGCACTCAGTTTTTCACATTAATAATCATTGGAATGTTGGTGTCGCGCTATCAATGTATATGTGGAAAAAAGGTGATTCTTTTCTCATGTGTATATTTGATAGTTAGAAACTATTAAGATTAGTCAGATATTATTAGGGTTATGTACGAGTTCTTAAAACTAATGCATATGGTATGTTCGTGACTCATAATAATATAGTATGTTTTGAACCCCTCAGCGAATAGACGCCTATAGTCTGACTAGGATAAGTTCTTAAACTCATATTATTGTGACAAATTCCTGGATTTTCAATGTATAGTAAGTTTGATGAACTCGGGTATAGATAAGTGTGAATGAAGTATTGAGGATGATAGGAATAAATAGACTGATTAAGCAATAGATCATTATAGAAAGTGGAGTTGATGGTGGAGACATATGTTTTCTAAATCTACTAGCTATGCTAGACTTTCGAAATTTATTGACTTCGTGCTGATGTTTGCACTACTATTTTTCTTGAAAAACATTGGATCAAGTGATGAAACTAATGAGTTTTAAAAATAATACCGTAATTTGTATGTCTATGCTAATTGCTTCAGCTTGACAAAAATGATTTGAAATATATCAAAATATTTTTTTTATATCATCAATGCATCATGGAACCTGGTGCAAAGATGATAAAAATGATGGAGTCATCAATGCAATATTACTTAATGTTGTATGTGATCTAATGATCGTCAACCCACTATGGTATGATGTAGTATGACAACGTCACAAAATGACGGAATCCTCAAACGGACTGTAAATACAGTGCGGTATCATGACGTCATAAAAAGATTTTTGAGTTTTCTTTATGATATGAGAATATATATATATATGTCTCTGTGTGTGTGTGTATATATATTCATATTTCGATTGGTGTTCAAATTGTTGTAGAAGTCTATGCTATTTGATTCAGCTAGAAGATTATTGAAAGATGATTATGAAATTCAAGCGTTTATTGAAAAGTTATGCCAAACCAAATTGTTTTGATGCGGATTCAGATGTTGAAAAGTTGAGGTGAACAACCCTATAAGGGGACATGTTTTTAGGGACAATGGTTCCGAGTGTAACACATATAGTCGTTACAAAACACTACGTTGCGGCCCAACGTAGTGGTACAATAGGCTGGCCACCTAGTGTATGTGAGGAGGGTGTTTTCAGTCTTTGTGATTGATAAACACTCTGGTTTGCAGTGTGAAGGATTGAGTTGAAGCACTAGTAAACCGAGAATAGAGTTCATGGTCTTATGACCCCTCAGCATGATTTGGAATTTTTTTAGATTCCTGAGTTATTCATACTGCTTCCCAATTATTGAGCAATGGTGGAAGATTCTTGCTATTCTAAAAAGCGAATGTAGTAAGGATGATATTCCTTAGAAGGAAGTTAGTCGTAGAATGCGACACTGAATGATGAATATGTTAAATAAGTGAGAAAAGAAATTGTGAAATGAGAAGGAGATGAGTTATCAAAGAATAATGTAAAACTTTTAATAGAAAAGTTAATAATGGTAGAAAGATCGTTGTGGAAAGGAAGTGGTTATAGAACCTAATGAATGAATAAAGTATTAACGTAAAATCTATTTTGATAGATTGAATGAATAAAGATTAATAAATAAAATTTCGAGGACGAAATTCGTAGAAGAAGGGGTGAATATAATATCCCGAGTGTTTATGAGTTGAGTATATGATAACGATCCTTAAAAAAGAAATGAATGGGTTACCTAATATGTAATGCTCAAATATAGTTGAGTCTAAGTAAAGGTTATGAAATAAAACTTACAAGAATTTATTATGAATAATGGTGGGAGTAGAAAATATAAAACCTATATTAAGGTAATGTGTTGATATTATTCAACGATGAATTTTGAAAAGAGTTTTGGTGAAAACCGAGTAAGGGAGGTTTCGTTGATTTTGAGGATGAAATCCTTATAAGGGGGGAAAGATGTGACAACCCGAATTTTTATAAATTATTAAAATAAGAATTTAATATTTAAAATTCTTATTATGAGATGTTTTGAGTTTGAGCATGTATATATACATGCTATATATATATATATATATATATATTATAAAATATGTGATCTGGTATGAAGAGAAATATATAATCATATATTGGGAAAGTGAGGATCAATAGTTAAGTTAACTATTGAAGAAATTAAATAAATTTTATAATTTATTTTAAATATTTATTGAATTAAATAAATAATTTATTTATTGAGAAAAATAAATAATTTATGAAATTAAGATATAATAATTTAGTTACGTGTGCATGATAATTAAATTAAAGCAAATATAAATTTTATTCTTTGAGGATTTAATTTAATGAATTAATTAAATTAAATGAGTTGTTTAATATTAAAGAAAATAAGTAATTAAATAAAGTGATGTTTAAGTCTAATTTAGTAATTAAATTAGATATACAATTATTTATTAGTCATTAGAATAATTATAATAAAATTTATAATTATTATTCTAAGTTATGTAAATTGGTTACAGGTGTGACAAATAAAAACTATATAATATAATATTATCAAAATAAATTAAAAAGGGTTTGTGGGTCTAGCCAAACACGGCCTTGTGACCCTTTACCTTTTGTAACAGCTGGGTCTTTTGGTTTGTATAACTGATAGAAATACGTAAGGACTAATATTCAGTTATTTTGGGTTACACTCATTATTTTCCTACGTTTGAGAGCAGAGAAAAAGGGAAGAATTTGAGAGAGACATGTTCTCTGGGAAATTAAAAAAAAGGTGATTGTGAGAATCAAAGAAGGGAGAGGAAGGATAATCAAGCCATTCTCATCTTCTAGTTAAGCTTATGGAGAAAGTAAAAGGTAATAATATAGTCCTAGTTCTTAGTTGTGTTTTATCAAAACTTCTTCTCTTTAATTAGTTATGGTGCATGATTTGAGTAAAGAATTGGTTTATAAAGATTATGGGGTATGTATAATCTGTTAATTATCATATATGAGTGTTGTTTGAGTATCAAACACGTGAAATTGGGATTGTAGGAAGAATTGAAATAATAGTGGTTATGTATGAAAAAAATAACTTAAGAAAGTACAAAATTTTGTGGTCAATACATGTTATAATCTATAAATTGATGTTGGATTATGTTAGTATGTTAAGAAATGAAAACAACATAATTTAAATCATGTTAATCGGTTAAGTAACGAAGCCGTGGCGATCAAATTCGCTAAATGTGTTTAAAACATGAAAATAGAGTATGAATATGTGTTTTGGGTCAAAATTTAGATTGGTTAATATTTTTATAAATAGTTAGAATTCAAGTATGTTGTAGTTCTATGAATTACAAATCCATAGAATTGAATACGGACTAATTTGGATGTGTATAACTCAAGTTATGAAGATTAGTAGAAGAAAAGGGTCAAAAATCGCAAAACACTGTAATATGGGCGAAGCCTAGTGCGGGCGCACTGCCAGGAGTGCAGACGCACTGCCCAGGAGTGCGGGCGCACTGCCCAGCACTACTAGATGGTGCGGCAGCACGAAAAAGGGGCGCGGTCACGCCTCATGTGTGCTAACTTTGACTGCTTTGACCTGTTCTGGCAAAACGGCCATGACTTTTTCATACGAACCTCGATTGAGGCGATTCAAGATGATCCAGAATTAGAACGAATAGACCTACAACTTTTATTCTTTAAGTTTTTCAATTTGAGGTTTGGAACATGGGTTAAAATAGTTATTTTTGGGACTATTGTGTTTTCAGAGACAATCGGAGGGCGTCGGGCATGGACGTATGCAAGTGTAGTGCTTTTGAAAATAAAAGATGTTGTTCTAAGTTATAAAACATGAATGTCAGTAAAAATAATGATACTTAACATTGATAAATGATGTATTAGATAAGTTGTATAAGCATACTAAGCATACACAAGAGAGACAAATCGGGCGTGTGACGAATGAACGTCGAAACGCCGTGCCAAGTGTTAATGAATGTAAAAAGTATTTTAAGTCAAATAAAATGAATATTATAAGATATGATATGGGGGTTAATATAAAACCAATAAGTAGTCCTAGCAAGACTTAAACACTTGAATAAACATTGAATATGAAATATAGTGAGCTATAAGTCGAAAGTTAACACAATAAAATTGAACATTATGTATTAATAATAGGAAGGGTTATGAGATGTAGAGTAAAGTTTACATTACAACTACTACGCATTTTTATATGGCTAATAGTTAATGTGAATGATTATATAATTATGTAGGGCACACGAAGTGCAGATAACTCTAAGCTGTTAACCTATTATAGGTAAACAACGATCAAGGCAAGTCTTTCAGTTCCTATTTGCTATGTGAATTTGATTGTTTTAAATCTTTATTGCAAAGAGCATGATGTGTTATATATATGTTGAATGTATTAAATGTTAAAGTCAACTTATGACTACGTTGATTGAGTAAAGCATGCTGATTGAGTAAGGAACTTAATCTTTATACTTGTTATATGATCTGTAACATGTATGTTATGTTAGTCCAATGTTTATGAGATATATGTTGAGCATGTTATTATGTGCTACGTGATGCATGAAAACTGTTAGATTTTGTTGGGCTGTCGAGCTCAACCTTACAAATAACCATTTTTGCAGGTTAAGGATTGAAGGTAACACTATGTGCTAATTGAATGACGTTGTTCAGAAATAATACACGAAGATTAATATTTTAGTTAAAGTTATTATTTCTTTATACCATGATTAAAATTCATGAGATGTACTAAATGTTTTTTGATGTATAGTTTTATGTTGAGTTGTAAAGCTAATGTTAGAGTTATCTGATATGTAAAGGTTATCGGATTGAAAAGTAAAATTTTATAATAACAGTGATAAAGTGAATCGTAAAATAAGTATAATTCAAAGACATGTAGATGATAATAGTTTTGATTCAGGGAATTAAAGTAAGAAGACATAAAAGTTTAAATTATTCCACATTATATAAAGTTTAACATCAAATAATGATGAAAAATCAGAAGGTAGACGTATTATTAACAACCGAAGTTAATAATCAAATTGTATGAATTTTAGGGTCGTTACAAGGAGTCCCTATAGTCTTATGACTGTTAAAGTTTAAATTAAAAGATTACTTATAATTATGGACATCGTTCGTGATCTTGTAACCCTCAGATATATATTTTAGATTTTGATTATCAATGATAGAGTATATTGTTCAGTTCTATTGAGCCTATTATTTGGCATTTGTTATGAAGTTTGATTCATTATCATTTCAAGTAAGCCTTGTTTGCTCACTCTTGCTTATATACATATTACCGCTAAAGTTGAGAAGGTCGATGTACCTAGCACCAGAAAAGGGAAAGGAAAGATGAACAAGTATTGAAGACTTGTAAACATGTTGACTTTTAATATTGTCAGACTTTATTTTAAATCTTGTGATGTAATTATTTAATTTTCCGCATATGATGTTTGTATTTAAAAGTTAGATAACCTGGAAGATTTTATTAAACTTATTGATGTAATCCTTTAATGGGAAGGTTTATTATTAAATTTTATTATGATTGGGTAGTTAGATGTGAATGTTTTTATCAAGTGAACACCAAATCTTGTAGGAATGAAGTACCTGGATTTGGGGGTGTTACAAGTTGGTATCAAAGCTTTAGGTTATGAACCTTAGGTGGGGAAAAGCCTTAGGAAGTAACCTTTAAAAAGATAGTGGTGATAAACTCTTATCGAGTTTTAAGAGAAAAGTAATAAAACACTTATGTGCTTATGTGATTTCAAACTATGTGCTTGTAAGTGTTGAGTAGTAACGAGTAATAATTAAAACTTAAAAATTCTGTTGTCAGGGTGGCTAATGTAGGAGAATCCAATCAGGCTATGGAGGAAGGACCCCAGATGCCTAGAGAGGAGGAGCCTCGAGATATTCAGGTGATTTGGGAACAACTACTTCCACGGGAGTCTCCGTTGGTCATAGTGGTTGAGCAGGAGGGTTTACCTGATGAGGATGATGAGATAGAGACTGACGAGGAGGATCCCGTGGAGCTGCCACAATCGAATGAGGATGACAAGGACTAGGAAGAAGAGATTCCACTAAACTCGATCGCTGCTCGTATGTACGATGAAGTATACGACCGAAATGTGGAACTTCAGGATACCGTCAAGGAGTTGGAAGAAATAGTAGCTGAACAACAGATCTCGATGGCACATAAGGACAATGAGATCCTAGATCGAGATGAACGTCTGAATAATATCGAAGAGAAGCTGATTCACACTGAAGGAGAGAATGAACAAATGACAGAGGAGATTGAAGAGCTGAAGAACAAGCTGAAAGAAGAATCTACTAAGAGGGAAAGAGCCGAAGACGCGTACGAGGAAGCATATCAATGAGCCGAGATAGCAGAGAGAGACGCACAAGCAAAGAGGATGAAGATGGAGAAGATGAATAATGTATTCAACACCGTGATCAATCGAGCTCAAGATCAGGTCATGGGTTATTCGATTCAGTTCGAGACGCTACCATTGTACATATTGGATCATCGAACAATGTTTCGGATTATGGAGGAAGAGCGTCATAAGGCTACACAGTATCTCAGTAGGACATCGTAGAGCATGTGTCTGATATGCGATTATTAAAATGTTAAAGAATATGTAAATCCCTGGTGATATGTAATCAATGGGATATGATGTTGATATTATCCTAAAACTTTAGTAGTTCAAGAAAGTAATGTAAATAGCAGTGATGCTATTTTTCTTATGTTTTCAAAAAGATTATGAATGAATAAAAGTTATTATTTTATTCTATTCAAAGTGTTATGTGTTATGTGATTATTTATTTTTATGGGGTGCAAGTTAAGTAGAAAATAATTAAAGGAGTTGGGTAATAATCTAATGAGTATATTTTAACAGAAAATGCCTCCAAGACGTCAACCACGACAGAGGACCCCTGAGGGATCTACCACTAACGACAATGTTGAGGCTAGCCCAGTTCAGCAACTAGTGGCGTTACTGACGAGTGCACTACAGAATCAACCATAGAATCAAGCTGTGACATTTATGGACTTCAAGGCAGTTGGACCACCAGAATTCTGTGGGTCCATGAATCCAGTTGAGGCATAGCCTGGATCATGGAGATAGAGAAAGTGTTCGAGGTAGCTAGGGTTGGTGAGAATCAGAAGACTACTTTTGCAACATTTATGTTGACAGCAGAGGCTAGTTATTGGTGGCAGACCAATAAAACTTGAGGATGACAAGGGGTTATGACTTGGGATAGGTTTAAGGAGATATTCTTTGAGACTTATTTCCCAGAGAGTTCGAAGAATCAGATGGAGGTGCAGTTTTTAGAACTAAAGCAGGGATCAATGATGGTGTCAGCGTATGCTGTAAAATTTAACGAGTTGGCGAGGTTTGCGCCATATCAAGTCAACACGGATGAGTACAAGGCTAGGAGGTTTGAACAGGGACTGAAACCCTGGTTGTACAGTAGGGTCTCCCTGTTCCAGCTGAAGACATTCGCAGCAGTAATGGAGAAGGCAATTCTCGCTGAAGGTGGAGGCGAGGCTATAATGAAGTTTAATCAAGAACAAAGACAGATGAAGAATGAAAGCGAGGTTAAGAATGGTGGTGGTGGTAGTGGAAATGGTAACAATAACCTGAAGAGAAAATGGAATGGAAATGTGGGTGCTGGAAGTCAACAAGGTAACTAGCAGAATAGGAAGTTCGAAGTATGTGCTACATGCAGGAAGTTTTTGTGATGCCCCCAAATTCGAGTTCTCAAACCCCGGGTTTGGTGTTCACAATCCATCATCATCATAAGCATTCTATAAACTATTGCTGAATAATAAACATATATTGTTCATTATAATAAAGTCTTCCAACATTATCCCAAGGTCTATTAACCTTAACTTATACATACCTTAATTAAGTTACCCTTAGTAACACAAAAGGTTTACATTACTAATGTACATAATATAATATAATACATAAACATTCTCCTTATCTATTCCTGCACTTTTCCTTTGTCTTTGTCCCTCTTGGACGTCTCTGGCATGGCTAAAATAAAGGTCATGATATAGCAAGGGTAAGCAACAAATTTTCTTAGCAAGTTTAAGTACGAAGAAGATATATCATGATTAGCAAGAAATTTATCGTTCAATGTTCAACAATAGAAATCAATTGTGAAAGAACATGAATTAAGTCTTGATAACTGAATATTTGAATAACTGAATAACAAATGCTGAGTGGTCATAATGACCATGAACATATGCTAAGGTTGTCAGTATTTAAACTGGTCCTTTGAATAAGTTTTGGTAATCAAGGGGATCAGCCTTTCATACCCGATGTATTATGCACAAACACTTAATATACGAGCAATAATTATTTTTCAATAATGCTTTAATCAAATTATTCTTTTTCTCAGTCTGGAGTTCTTACCAAATCAATTGATGAAGAACAGCTTTTAACAACATATTTGATTTAACAAATTTAAACATACTTATTCTAGCTGATACAATTAACATAGATCCTTATTTTAAACAGTTTATGAACGAAAGAACTTTAACTAATTCACAGTTCAATAATAATAGAACCATAATTTAATTTTACCAAGTGTGAGTATCAATAATCAATATAGATGTGAATAATCAACAATAATTATTCACTAACATGTTTTGAAATTAATAGATGTCACTACTCTTCTCCGCATCATTTACTAAAACAGTGATCTCATTATTACCTATTCTAGCAAAACCACCCATTTGAGCTAGAGAACTTGCCTCAATAGCGGTCTACTGCTAAGCAATTTACTTTAACTTCTTTAGAGAAAAGACCTATAATTAATCTTTCAATTAGTCACAACATAACTCACTTATAATCTTAGCATCTTATATTAAAGTGGCTAACATTTAAACATATAGTTAAGTATTAGACATTACGTTTAAGTCTTAATATTATTTTTATACTTTGATAGTCTTTTAATCACATCATAACTTGTTCTTATAAATTATCCCTTTTATACGTCATCTTAATAAGCTGATAGTCTTTTAATCACATCATAACTTGTTCTTACAAGTTATCCCTTTTATATGCTATCTTAATAAGGTAGATAACATGTCAGTAAACTGAAATATCATTTCAATAAACGTAAATATATTTCAGTATCCTTAAATCATCATTTCAGCATACCAAAATCAGCTACAGTAAACTGAAATCATTTCATTAACCCTGAATCCATTTCAGTACCCTAACTTCGGAATTCAAACTACTACAAACATATTATACTTCATTTCCTACCAAATTCAACGACTACGATTAAAATAAAATAATTTCTCTTATTTTAATCTACCGTTTAATATTATTAATTAACTAATAATATTTTAAACTAATGTTATTAACTTTTAATAACATTTAAGTCTAATATTACCAATAATATTTTAATCTAATATCATTAGTCATATAAATATATTTTAAATCATTTATTGAATTAATAAATAATTTATTTAATTACTTTTTCTTTCACTAATTAATTCATTTAAACATTTTTAAAACACCATACACAAAGTCACTCTTCACCACTGACCGAAATCCTCACCACAAATCTGCATCAACCTTACATAAGGATCTCAAGTCATGAAATCATATTTTTCATATTTTTGACATCATATATTTAATTAAATTCATTTAACCATATAACATCATTTATATGAAAAATAGAAAAACAACTCAAAAACCATTTCTTTTCTGGACAGTAGCTATATATAATCCTCTCATGAAAATAAATTTTTCTGGAAATTTTTAAAATTCATTTACTATATTTAAATAGTCCATAATATCCAAATATTTTCGAATTTTTCATAAATCGAAATTAACTCCAAAAATTCTGAAAATTTCAGGGTAGACTCCTATTATATACATGTACTTCCAGTAAAATTTCATAACTTTTGGATCAATACACAGAGAGTTATTTGATTAAAGTTTTAAAAGTAGTCCCCAACTGTAAAATGCATAACTCTCAAACCGTACGACCAAAAATTCTCAAATTTTTACAGGAGCTACCTAACCTCTGATATTACTTCCCCAAATTTTCCTTGAATTTTTAAAACACATTAAGGGGACAAAACTGCCCTCGTGGCAGACTGGCCAGAGAGCTTTTTAAAGCTTTTTGTCCACTATGTGGATTGTTTTGAACAAAACTCATACCACGACTGCTAAACAAGTGATTTTCATGTTCTACCATTTGGGTTAACTAGTTAACACATATATCTAGCGCCACTCTTCAACGGATCATGAAAAGAAGGTCTAGCTTTAACATACCATTTGTTCAAAGGAAGCGAAAGCTAGGGTTTTCTAGATTTCTAGAAACCTAGTTTCATTTCTCTCCTTTTTATCCACTTTTAAATACTTGAACAAGTTAGATTCATACATGAATCTACATAAAACACAAAAATAAAAGGGTCCTAACTTTCAAATCACAAAACCTTTTTCTCCATCAAATCAATAAAAAGAAAAGAAAATCAAGTCTAGAAATTAATTTGTGTACCTTGACTTCTTAACCTCCTTCCTTCTATACCCGTAGTAGGTTATAAATTTTGGGTGCATGAGCTTAGGCCCTCTTCCTTTCTTCTTCTTCTTCTTCCCACAAGTTCCTCCCTCTCTCTTTCTAGTACTTCCTTTTCTCTTTCTATTTTTTTTCTTTAGCAAATAAAATGAGAGTAAAATGGATGTTCTAAATTTAATAGCATAATCCAAATGATTAGATTGCATATCAAATCCATATCTTACTTACTCTCTCATCATAGCAAAGATAACTTGCAAGAAATACTTAGTGTTTTGTCCAAATAAAAAGTTGACAACTAAAGAAGTGGTTTACCTACTAAAGTTACTTTATCATTACATTCCACTCTTTTTCTCACTCCTCTAATTTTGGCCACATGCCCTCTTTATTCACCAATTTTGTTATTATTAGCTAGCTTAATTAATGACTATAATAACCTCTCTAAGTGGGCTTAACAATGGGCTTGCAATTACATGTTTAATGGGCTTGCACTTTTATTATCATGCTTACTTAAAAAATTGAACTTGGGCTTCCCCATTAATTCAATCGGGCTATTATTATATTTATCTTATACATGACCTCTTGGACTAATTTAATAAACTAATTGCCTTTGAATTAATTTTATCTACAAGTCTCACACTAAAAATATAATTGTGCTTGTTTAATTACTTATTTTTCTTTCATTGCTATCTCTTGAACTTATGCTCATTTTATTAATATTCCCTTATTAGTATTCCTTAATAATATTAATTCACTCACATAACTCAATTAGACTTGTCTTATTCAAGTTTATTGAGTATTTAATTAGGGTTTAACACTTCACATCTATTTTGTAGATTATAAAAATACTTAGGTTAGTTCACTAACTTATTTAACTTATTAGTGAGACTTCATTTAAATATTATAGCATATTATTCACATAATCACTTAATCATCCATAATATATTATAGATTATTTAATATATTTATTTACAATGTACCATAGAAATTATTGGTTATTATAGTTTCACAAGGGTATATGCATAATGGGGAAACGAGTATGCTTTAACTGTGGCCAGGAAGGTCACATCACCCTAAATTGCAATCAACCCAAGAAGAACGTTTGCTTGACGTGCGGGTCAAAGGATCATTTTGCTCGTGAGTGCCCTAAGAAGAAAGCTGGAGAGACAACACGAAGCAAGGGAGGTAGCAGTGGAGGTACATGGACCATTGATGGACCGACGTCATCAAACAAACCCACAGCCAGAACCTTCAACATGACTGTGCAAGATTCTGTGCAATCAAAGGATGTTGTGTCAGGTATTATCCCAATCAATAATATAGATGCTTATGTACTATTTGATTCAGGTGCTACTTGCTTGTTTATATCTGATGAATTTGCTAAGAGGCTAGGATTTCCTAGTGAAGAATTAAATTTCCCTTTAAACATAGAAATTACGAATATGGAAGTAATTCCTGTTAGGTTTGTATACAAGAATTGTAGGGTGAACATTAAGGGAAATGTCATGATGGTAGATTTAATTCCGATAAAACTTGGAGAGTTTGATGTTATTTTGGGAATGAATTGGTTGTTCAATTATGGAGCGATAATTGATTGCCAACAGAAATGTGTAAACCTTATGACTCCGTCAAAGGTTGTTTTCTATGGTAGCAAATCGCCTAGACATGCGAGATGTCTAACGATTATGCAGGCCAAGAAATTGTTGAGTTAAGGCTGTGTGGGTTATTTAGCTTACATAGTTGATACTCATAGCAAGGGGGTGAAACTGGAAGAGATACCAGTGGTTAGGGAATTTGTAGATGTGTTTTTGGAGGATTTGCTAGGACTTTCACCGAATAGAGAGATTGAGTTTGTAATCGACTTAGCGTCAGGAATAGCCCCGATATCGAAGGTTTCGTACAAAATGACTCTGATAGAAATAAAGGAACTAATGGTACAACTACAAGAGATGTTAGATATGAAGTACATTCAGCCGAGTGTGTCATCGTGGGGAGCACCGGTGTTATTCGTGAAAAAGAAAGATGGATCAATACAACTTTGCATTGATTATAGGGAATTAAATAAAGTCACTATTAATAATAAATATCTGTTGCCAAGAATAGATGACTTGTTTGATCAATTAAAGGGTGCTAGATACTTCTCGAAAATAGATTTGAGAAGTGGGTATCATCAATTAAAAGTAAGAAAAGCGGATGTACCTAGAACGACATTCAGAACTCGGTATGGGCATTACGAGTTTCTGGTAATGTCTTTTGGTTTGACCAATGCCCCTGTTACATTCATGGATTTGATGAACATGGTGTTTAAACCATTCTTAGACAAGTTTGTGGTGGTATTTATCGACGACATACTGGTGTAATCCAAATCTCAAGTAGAACACGTGGAACATTTACGTTTGACGTTGGAGACACTAAGAAAAGAAGAGTTGTACGCGAAATTCTCTAAGTGTGAATTTTAGCTAGATCGTGTACAATTTTTGGGACATGTGATTGACAAAGATGGGATTTCAATGGATCATTCAAAAGTGGAAGCTACAATCAATTGGGAACAACCAAGGACACCATCGGAGGTGAGGAGTTTCTTGGGACTGGCCGGTTATTATAGATGATTTATTCAAGATTTTTTCAAGATAGCCACTTCGTTAACAAATTTGACAAGGAAAGCTATAAAATTTGTTTGGACGGAGAAGTGTGAAGAATGTTTTCAAGACTTGAAGAAGAAGTTAAGTGTGACACCTGTGTTTTCATTACCAGATAATACTGGAAATTTTGTGGTGTATAGTGATGCATCACATAAAGGATTAGGATGTGTCCTTATGCAGAACGGCAAAGTTATTGCATATGCATCAAGGCAACTGAAGGACTATGAGAAAGGATATCTGACTCATGATTTAGAGTTGGTTGCAGTAGTATTTTCTCTGAAGATATGGAGACACTATCTCTATGGAGAGAAATGTGAGATATATACAGATCACAAGAGTCTGAAGTATATTTTTACTCAGAAGGACCTGAACATGCATCAAAGAAGATGGATGGAATTGATAAAAGATTATGATTGTGAGATCTTTTATCATCCAGGCAAAGTAATTATGGTTGCAGATGCTTTGAGTAGGAAAGGCCGGGAAAAGTTAATGATGATAACCACTCGGGAGGAGCTTATTTCAGTAATGACAAAGCTAGAGTTGGAAATAAAATTTCCAAAAGAATCCGATGAACGACTATTCCAAATAAAAGTTGTTCCAACTTTGGTGGACAAAGTTAAGAATGCTCAAATATAAGATGAAGAATGTGGGAAAATCAAAGAGAAAATGGTTGAGGGTAGTGACGTGAAATACAAGATCGATATCGACGGACTACTAAGGTTTGAGGGAAGAATTTGGGTTCCAGCAGTACTAGAGATTAAAGACGAAATTTTAACCAAAGTTCATAACTCAAGATACTTTATTCATCCAGGAAGTACGAAGATGTATCAAGATTTACGACGTCATTTTTGGTGGCCAAAAATGAAAAGAGATGTTGCAAAATATGTCGCGAAATGCTTGACATGTCAAAGAGTCAAGGTTGAGCATCAAAGACCAGGCGGATTACTTCAACCGTTGGAAATACCAGAATGGACGTGGGAATACATTACAATAGATTTTGTGGTGGGTCTTCCAACTACTCAGAGAGGATGCGATGCGATTTGGGTGATAGTGGGCAGACTGACAAAATCAGCAAACTTTTTGCCAATAAAGATTAGATTCAATCTTGATCAATTGGTAAGGTTATACGTTAAAGAGATCGTTTCGAGACATGGAGTGCCAGTGTCAGATAGAGATCCGCAATTCATTTCAAACTTCTGGAAGAAACTACAAGAATGAATGGGAACACAATTAAGAATGAGTACGGCATATCATCCGCAAACAGATGGACAAAGCGAACGAACAATTCAGACATTGGAGGATATGCTTAGGGCATACGTCATGGATTTCAAAGGGAGCTGGGATGAACATTTACCATTGGTGGAATTTGCCTACAACAACAGTTACCACGCAAGCATCGGCATGCCGCCTTATGAAGCATTATATGACAGGAAGTGCAGAACTCCACTGTGCTGGGATGAAGTCGGTGAACGCCAACTGTTAGGATCGGAACTAGTACAACAAACTGTTGAGGTTGTTAAACTCATCAGAACAAGATTGGTAGCTGCTCAAGACAGATAGAAGAAGTATGATGACCAACACAGACAAGATAGTGAGTTCAACGTAGGAAATTACGTGTTCTTAAAAGTTTCTCCTTGGAATGGAAAAATTCATTTTGGTAAAAAAGGGAAAGCTAAGCCCGAGGTTTGTTAGACCCTTCAAAGTACTGCGAAGAGTTGGAGAAGTGGCTTACGAGGTAGCTCTACCTCCAGAGTTGGAAAACGTTCATAATGTTTTTCATGTTTCGGTGTTACGACCGTATAAACCCGATTACGAGCACGTGATCGAGTACGAACCATTGCAGTTTGATAAGGACTTGTCTTACGAGGAAGTTCCTATCCAGATAGTTGGCAGGAAAGAACAAGTACTCAGGAATAAAGTAATACCTTCTGTGAAAGTAATATGAAAGAACCACAATGCTGAAGAAGCTACGTGAGAACTCGAAGATAAAATTATGAATGATTATTCTGAATTATTTGTTTAATATGTGTCTTCGATTCTGGGGACAGAATCTTTGTAAGTAGGGAAGAATGTGACGAATGATTTGCTTGAGTTGTGATTCTGGGGACAGAATCCTTGTAAAGAGGGAAGGATGCAACAATCCAGAATTTTATTTTAAATTGTAATTCAAAATATTTAGTAAGTTATATAAATATTTTAATTGATGTGTTTATTATTGAATAAATATTTATTTAAGGTGAGTTGATTTATTTAAGGTGAGTTGATTTGATAATTTATTTGATAAATAAATAATTTATGAGTTAAGGAAATTGATTATCATAAGATAATATTCTAATTTAAATTAATAATTAAGTTAAAGAGTTTATAATGATTAAATGAATTATTATAATGATACTTTAGTTGAATTTGTAATTAAAATGATGTGTTAAATTATTAAATAAAATTATAATTATAAAGAAAATTATAATTTTGTTGTATTGATTTATGTGGTAAATTAATTTAATAAATTGTTATTAGAATTAATTAATTAAGTATTAAATTTTAATTAAATTAAGTGTGACCATAAACTATACTATAAAGGAGTTATTAAAATAAGTTGAGGGAGGTTAATTCAGTTTTGTCAAACAAGACTTAATGAATGTTAAGTCTTTATTTTAAATATATTTTACCAAACAAGGCATAAGAATTTAAGTGGTTAATTTTACGGTAGTTAGCCAAACAAGCCTTATGGCTTTTGAGTTTCAAAAATAAAATAACTGATGTCAGTTAATAGATATATTTATATTATACAATTATTACATATACGTTATAATTTTAAGTACGTAAGATAGAAAGAACTTAGAAGAAAAAGAAGAGAAGAAGAAAGTTACAGAGAAAAATGGAGAGAGAATTGGGAGAAGTCTAGAGATTTTGAGAGAGGAATTAGGGGAAAGAAAGCTTGATAATCAAAGGATAACCATCATCTTCTAAAACTAAGGTATCATCTTACTCTTACTTTTCAAAAAGTTTTAGCTTTATCCTATTCAAAAGAATTCTATTTAAAAAAAAATTTATGTGATGGTTAATTATTTGTTATATATAGTTTCTATATGATATTTGGTTGTTATAAAATTGTTTTCATAATATTATAGATGAGTTACAATAAATTAATTCATGTTATATATTTATTTGTGAAAGAAATCATGTTACAGTGAATTGGTATGAAAGTATATGAATATGACTTAGTTTAAAGTAAAATTGAGGTTTAATTCTTTGAATAACATATCAACTGGCTATTAATTTTGAAAGAAGATGAAGAAACTAAAACAAAGTATTTTGAATTAACTGTTTTAGTTGAAAAACAAAATCACAGTGGTGATTTTCACTGAAAATGTCAAAAAGTGAAGTTTTAGCAAAAAAGTGAAATTAGAGGTTTTAAATTCGATGTTTATATTGTTATATGGGTAAAATCATGTTAAGAGTCCTTAAATTATGTTTGTGTGAAGTCTGTATATGTGTTATGTGTTAATTCAGTTGTTAGAAAGTAGCTTGTAGGCCAAAATTGGCTTTGTTTATGTTGTTGCCGAAGTTGGTCGCCAGGGACTGTAGTTCGACACTGCAGCGCGGCCTCGCAGTACAAGTCTCGCGCCGCAGCGCCAGCGCCATGCCGCAGCGCCAGCGCCATGCCGCAGCGTCATGCCGCAGCGCCGCGCCGCAGCGCTAGCGCCACGCCGCAGCGTCAATTATTGGCTTGTGACTCGAGTAGCAGCGCCACGCCGCAGCGCCATCCCACAGTGTAAACGATGGCGCCGCAGCGCGAGTTAGCAGAATGGTCGGACAGTGTGTTTTAGTTACACAAAGTCTAAAAAAGTTAATTAAGTGAAATAGTATGACTGTTAGGATGTGATTTTGGTATTATTATACTAAGAATGAAAATATTATTAACAATTAACGAGTTTTATTGCTAATGTAACTTGACTATGTGGCTAAAAATCAAACCATACATGATGTCGATACTCATTTATATATAGAGTATTGGTAATGACTAATTATGTCATGATGACATGTATATAGGGTGTTGTGATTCGAGTTATTACGGTTTAGCTTACACTCAAGGCAAGTTTCCTAAACCTTATTCTTATGTTGAGTGAGTTTCTTGTCTCTAGTTTGTTTATGATTATGCAATTTTTCTAACTCTAAACTTCTTTGTACAAGTTTCTTAACTCTATTTATATTGTGCATATTTCCTAAAACTTATCTCTTTGTATTAAGCAACTTTCTCTAATCTTTAATTTGTTATTTACCATGCAAGTTTCTACATTCTAGTATTTTAAAATTGAACAAGTTTTATCGTTCAATTTATTAATTGTTATGCATGCTCAGTACTCAATTCTAAATAACCTTAGCTTTTTATTGTTCAAGCAAGGTAGGTTATGTTATTCAATGCTTATGCTCTTAGATTATTCCTAAAGCATGACCTTAGTATGCAGTATTGATTCACTTACGATTTATTCCATAGCATAATGTTATTACCTTTTTATTCAACTAATCCTTAGTTGATGTTCGTTGAACTCCAAATTACCTTGAAACATATCCAAACCAAACTTACTTTGGTGCGAAATTATATTCTAAATGCTGAGATGAACAACTGATGAGTGAGTTTTATACACATGAATTGGATACATTCGGGCTTAATTTATTATTGTTCTCAAGTCTTTTAGGATGTTTTTATGTGTTTGTGTCTATTCATGCATGTTTATATTGTTTTGTAGGAATTGAGACAAAAGTTACATGGATCGACGTTCGGGGTGGCTAGATGCGCGTTTTTGGCTTACCATTTACATAGCAGTCACTTCAGAGTCAATTTGAGTATTTCTACGGACCTTATTTCGAAAAACTTAAAGAATAAAAGTTGTAGATCTACTTCTCCTCTTTCCGGAACATCTTGAATCATCAAAATCGGAGTTCGGACGAAGAAGTTATGGCCATTTTTCCAAAGGACGTCGGAGCAGAAAATTCCAGAAAAACTTCCAGCGCCGGGGCGCTATTTCTCTATGTAATTCCAGCGCCGGGGCGCTGGGGGCAGAATCCCAGCGCCGTGCCCAGCGCCGGGGCACTGGGGAAGTCAGTGGAAAGGCTTGGACGCGTTTTGGGACGAATTTTGACATCTTTTTGACTCCAAATTGGATTGGGTTTGTTCCTAACCTAAAAATTAGACTCGTAACCTATAAATATATGATGTAAGACATAAAATAAAGGGGGATTACATAGATTAGACTAGATAAAACACTCTATTAGATTAGAATCTAAACCCTAGTTCTTAATTAGCCATTAGAGATTGAAACAAATTGGAGATCATTGAAGATCAAGAGCAGGAGCAAGAGGGGAGCATCAGATTTGCTGACAACAGATTCTATTCTCTTCTCTTATCATACTTTTATCTTTTAATGTCTATTCAATTGTGGATTCTTGGTTTCAATTTATTAATTATGAACTAACTCTTTTATTGAGATTTCAATTGAACCTTTTATGTCTATGAATTAGTTATTCGATTTATTCCAATTATTTATGTCAAAGTGAATTGTTTATCTTGTCTTGAGCTTATTGATTAATTATCTGATCAGTAATTACCTTGTTACTCTAGAAGGAATTGGGAAAGGAACTCTAGGGTTAGAACTGGGCATGATAACATGTGACTTAGTTATTTGCATGGTGAATAATTAGGTTTGTGAATAGAATGGAAATATCTGTTTACCGCATGTAACACATAAGGAATTGGGATTGAAAAGAGTTTAATTCAATTGTTTTGCATAGGAATATAGCAAGATTAATCTGGATTAAATAGAAGTCAATTGATCACTTGGAAAAGGACTTTTGGCATTTGAGAATTTCTATTAACAATTCAGTAGGCATAATAATTGGGATAGTTGGATAATTGATTTATAGTTTATAATTGGGGATATTGAAGTCTTAATCTTTATTTATTTGAATTAATTTTAGAGTAATCTAGATTTAATTGATTAATTTAGTTTTCTTAATTAGAAAAATCACAATTTATGTTTGTTTAAATAAAATTGATTTGGTTAAGAGTTAGTACTTGGTAATTTTTATTAAATAATTCCTCATGGGAACGATACTTTTCTTATCACTTTATTACTTGTTGACCGTGTATACTTGCACGTATTCATTGATTGCGAAATCGATCAACAAGTTTTTGGCGCCGCTGCCGGGGAATTAATTTAATAATTATTTACCAATATTAATTTCAATCAATTTAGTCTTAATTTAAACATTTTTATTTTTATTTTTAATTCTCTTCCTATATTTCTCTCTTTTTAGGTACCATGGATGACTTTACGTATCAATGGCCATACACGAACATGACTCAACCAAGGGGAGCGGAGATTGACAGACTCAAGAAACTTTCTGCATTGGCAGCACAGGTGGCCGCAATAGCTAAGAAAATAGAGACATGGAGTCCACCATCCACGCAGCAAGTAGCTATGGTTTGTGAGTTATGTGATGGGAGTCATGCTACATATCAATGTGCCATAAATGCCAAATCAACTAAGTTTGTAGGGAGCTATAGTCATGTCTATCCCAACAATTATCATCAGGATTGGGGGTATCACCCGAATTTTTCATGGAGTAACAATCAAGATCAATTTTATGCTCCAAGTCCAACATACCCACCGGATTTGTCGTGTCCACCTCCACTACAACAGGAAGACCATTCAAATTTGGAGGAAGCCTTGGAAAAATTTATTAAAGCTTCTGAAAAAAGGAACGAGGCACAAGACAAAAAATTGAATCAAATAGAACTGAATATGAAAAGCCAAGGTGCGTCGATAAAGAATCTGGAAAATCAATTGGGGCAGATAGCACAAGCGTTGAACAACCATCCTCAATACACTTGGCTCTATGACATGGATGACGAAACTGATGATGAGTCCGAACCAAATCTGCAACCGGATGGGCCAAATGATATAGATGTTGAAAGAGAGAAAACAATTGGGAACAAACAAAAGGAGATCAACGAAGATTTAACTGTAAGATTCAACGAAGATGAATCGATTTCATTAGTGTCCCATGTACCTTCTCCACCAAAGTTCAAGAATCCGGGCAGTTTTGCAAAACCATGCCCAATTGGCAGTCATGTCGTCGGCAAAGCTCTTTATGACATAAGAGCTAGTACAACTGTGGAGTCATGGTGGGATGAAAAAGAGAAGATAGAGGAAGAGCCCATTGTGTTTGACAAGCTTCCATTCCACACTCTGATCACAGACACAATGGGGAAAGTCCCTAGTTGTTTGTCATATTTAATGGGGATCCGGTCTAAAAAGAGAATGCTAGGTAACTTAGATTCAATGGCCATTACAAATGGGAACCTACCAAAAGTTATATTATTTCCGATGCATGGAGGGTTCCTCAAATTTCGTAGGGGAATTGGATAGAGAATTGAAGAAGTCAGGCTGAGACTATAAAACAAGCGCTTATTGGGAGGCAACCCAAGTTTAATTTTTATTTTTAGTTTTTATTAAGTTTTATATTAGTAGTTTTGAATTTTTATTTATTTAGGATTTAATAAAAGTGCTTATATCATGGTTTTACAGGTTATTCAAGTCAAATTCAAGTGTGGTGCCCAATTTGTTCCATGTGCTTAGCCTATTCTCCAAACTTAGCGGATAAGGAGGAAGATTGCTATATTTTCAGGGAAGTCCTCTGCTTTAATTTTTTCTATTGTAGCCATTGAGGACAATATCTAGTTTAAGTTTGGGGGCATTTTAGTGTCGTATTGCATACAGTTAGTTATTTACATTGTAGTTCGTTATATTTTCGGGTTATTTACATTTAGTTTTTGCATTCAGTTTTTTGTTAAAAAAAAAATTTTAAAAATCGCAAATATAGTAGTTAGTTTACTATGTTTGTTGCAGTTAGTTTATATTTGCATGATTCCAACTGTTAGATAGTAAAAGTCTATTTTGGCCAATGATGAGATTGGAGTTGAGTAGACAAGTATAGTATTGACTGTTAAGACTTTGATGTGATTTCTTGTTATGAATTGAATCTTTTCCTGTTTGAAACTGGTATAATTAAGGTTAGCACGTTAATAACAGCTATGTTGACTGATTAAGTTTAAATTGATACATAATGAATTTCTTAAGGATAATACTAATGTGAAGGAATGAAAGACATGAATAGGCGGAGATGGCTAAATTGTGATAAAAACTTAAGTTTGGGGGGAAAATTTGGGATATATAAGCTTCATTAAAAAAAAAGAAAGAAAGAAAGAAAAAATTATTACCGTGGCTAGTTTTGTTTCGGGGCCTTTGTTACTTGAGTAAGTACGCCCGAAGGGGTATCTTAAAACCTAGCGCCCTAAGGTCTTATATGGTCTGGGAGTCGTTGGTCGAAAGCTCGCTAAGGGGTGACACTGTTAGCCTAATGGAATGAGACATTGCACAGTCATGGTTAAAAAAAACAATAAAACGGGAAAAGAGCAAAAAGCCCCTGTAATGAAAAGTAAAGCATAAGTATCCCGGATTGGACTCTTGAACTTGGTGGATGTTTAACTTTAGTTGGATCTAGCTTGTTCGTGAATTTTGTGAGTTTTCACTGTATGATGCCTTTAAAGAGGCCTATTATGTGTTAAATTTGATTTTATATTAGTTAACATTGTTTTGGAGCACACACGCACTATATCAGTGATAACAGTCTAAGATTTGATGAGTGATTGGAAAATTACTGATTTGCTTTAATATGATGTATTATCATGTTTACTTGATTTCTCTAAGGCCGGTTGAATAGACTTGTTTCTGTCATTACTGTTGGATTCGTAGGCATATAGATTAGTTTCATTACATTGCATTGTATAACATTTTTGTGTTTTTGCTTGAGGACAAGCAAATGTTTAAGTTTGGGGGTATTTGATGAGTGAGTTTTATACACATGAATTGGATACATTCGGGCTTAATTTATTATTGTTCTCAAGTCTTTTAGGATGTTTTTATGTGTTTGTGTCTATTCATGCATGTTTTATATTGTTTTGTAGGAATTGGGACAAAAGTTACATGGATCGACGTTCGGGGTGGCTAGATGCGCGTTTTTGGCTTACCATTTACACAGCAGTCACTTCAGAGTCAATTTGAGTATTTCTACAGACCTTATTTCGAAAAACTTAAAGAATGAAAGTTGTAGATCTACTTCTCCTCTTTCCGGAACATCTTGAATCATCAAAATCGGAGTTCGGACGAAGAAGTTACGGCCATTTTCCCAACGGACGTCGGAGCAGAAAATTCCAGAAAAACTTCCAGCGCCGGGGCGCTATTTCTCTATGTAATTCCAGCGCCGGGGCGCTGGGGGGCAGAATCCCAGCGCCGTGCCCAGCGCCGGGGCGCTGGGGAAGTCAGTGGAAAGGCTTGGACGCGTTTTGGGACGAATTTTGACATCTTTTTGACTCCAAATTGGATTGGGTTTGTTCCTAACCTAAAAATTAGACTCGTAACCTATAAATATATGATGTAAGACATAAAATAAAGGGGGATTACATAGATTAGACTAGATAAAACACTCTATTAGATTAGAATCTAAACCCTAGTTCTTAATTAGCCATTAGAGATTGAAGCAAATTGGAGATCATTGAAGATCAAGAGCAGGAGCAAGAGGGGAGCATCAGATTTGCTGACAACAGATTCTATTCTCTTCTCTTATCATACTTTTATCTTTTAATGTCTATTCAATTGTGGATTCTTGGTTTCAATTTATTAATTATGAACTAACTCTTTTATTGAGATTTCAATTGAACCTTTTATGTCTATGAATTAGTTATTCGATTTATTCCAATTATTTATGTCAAAGTGAATTGTTTATCTTGTCTTGAGCTTATTGATTAATTATCTGATCAGTAATTACCTTGTTACTCTAGAAGGAATTGGGAAAGGAATTCTAGGGTTAGAACTGGGCATGATAACATGTGACTTAGTTATTTGCATGGTGAATAATTAGGTTTGTGAATAGAATGGAAATATCTGTTTACCGCATGTAACACATAAGGAATTGGGATTGAAAAGAGTTTAATTCAATTGTTTTGCATAGGAATATAGCAAGATTAATCTGGATTAAATAGAAGTCAATTGATCACTTGGAAAAGGACTTTTGACATTTGAGAATTTCTATTAACAATTCAGTAGGCATAATAATTGGGATAGTTGGATAATTGATTTATAGTTTATAATTGGGGATATTGAAGTCTTAATCTTTATTTATTTGAATTAATTTTAGAGTAATCTAGATTTAATTGATTAATTTAGTTTTCTTAATTAGAAAAATCACAATTTATGTTTGTTTAAATAAAATTGATTTGGTTAAGAGTTAGTACTTAGTAATTTTTATTAAATAATTCCTCGTGGGAACGATACTTTTCTTATCACTTTATTACTTGTTGACCGTGTATACTTGCACGTATTCATTGATTGCGAAATCGATCAACAACAACCCTATTACAGGGGATAATTTACGCATAACGTTGAAATGTTTGTGCACAATACATTGTACGAATGACTGATCCCCCTAAGTACGAGGAGTACCTATAGTCTTATGAATGTTAAAATTTAAGTTGGAAGATTACTTATAACTATGGACATAGTTCGTGGTCTTGTGACCCTCAGATATATATTTCAGATTTTGATTATCAATGATAAAGCATATTGTTCAGTTCTATTGAACCTATTATTTGACATTTGTTATGAAGTTTGATTCATTGTCATTTCAAGTAAGCCTTGTTTGCTCACTCTTGCTTATATACATATTACAGCTAAAGTTGAGAAGGTCGATGTACCTAGTACCAGTAAAGGGAAAGGAAAGATGAACAAGTATTGAAGACTTGTAAACATGTTGACTTTTAATATTGTCAGACTTTATTTTAAATCTTGTGATGTAATTATTTAATTTTCCGCATATGATGTGACGCCCCCAAAATTAGGTATACATCACCCATCTTGGGTCGCCACTTACAAAGTACATAAATCCAAATACAACTTACTAATACAACTGTCGTGTACAATACGACAAAACATAAACTGTGAGTTTGAATACAAATATTATTTTCTAGAG
The DNA here is from genome assembly GCA_016801055.1 of Panax notoginseng. Lineage (NCBI taxonomy): Eukaryota > Viridiplantae > Streptophyta > Magnoliopsida > Apiales > Araliaceae > Panax > Panax notoginseng. The sequence goes on from CM029014.1 coordinate 190,412,678, forward strand.
AGTATTCATACTCAAAAGGAGTCCTCATTACATTTATTAACACACTATTACATAGAATAGTGAGGACTACTAACTAATACTATCATTCGGACCATCACTCCGTTCCCCGACTTGCCCCAGCTACGTTCTCATTTCCTGAAGAGAACAGTGAAAGAAAGGGTGAGCTCAACTAGCCCAGTAAGAAATATTATGACTAAGATAATGTAGAATAAATTATCATTAGTCTTCAACAATGTTAAACTGATAAAATACAATAGACATCAAGTTTAACTGCAGCGGAACAAGCAATCCATTAAAAGAGTCAAGTAGAGAATAAAATCTACTATCTTTTATGATTTAAAAGGTTTTTCAACACTTTTATCGCTGGGACTCAGCTTAATAAATAATCCACATCATCGAATCACCCCTGCACTACGGCCAAGGATATTCTTTAGTATCACGACCATGAATTATCCATGCACTACGGCTAAAGATAATCATGTTTTCATCAACGGTCATGATCATGCCATAAAACAATTCATCTCTGCACTACGGCCAAAGAGAATCCATAGCCATAATCATACCAAAAACTGTCCATCAATGCACTACGGGCCAATGAGGACCTTTTTCACATCATTTGTAACATTACGGTCATGATTACACCGAATAATCCCTGGTCATAATCATACCAAGTCCATCTATGCACTACAGGCCACAGATGACTTTCAACATAATATAAACATGAGGATGATGACAATGATATAAGAATTCAATAAAACAAGTTCAAGAATTAATTTATCCAAGAATTAACAACGTCCAAATTGTCAACATGATATTGCTTTGTGGAGTAAAATTCAAGAATGCTTAGAAGAATATTTTCATGAAAAAAAATACTGGATGAAACGCAATTATCAAGGATATTCCACAAATTTCATGGAGTATAGAAGTCAAAACTTAACCAACTGAGTATAATAAAGAATGGAATAACAAAAGAAATCACCATGCATGCGATAGACCGCACAGACAGGTTATTCCAACAGAATAATAAATAATGGAACCAGGTCCGGCGTAAATGCACAGACAGGATATTCCGACAGAATAATAAATAATGGAACCAGGTCCGGCGTAACCGCACAGACAGGATATCCCGACAGAATAATAATAAAGACGGAACCAGGTCCGGTGTAAAACACACAGACAGGATGTTCCAACAGAATAATAACAAGACGGAACCAGGTCCGGTGTAAAACACACAGACAGGATGTTCCAACAGAATAATAATAAAAACGGAACCAGGTCCGGTGTAAAACACACAGACAGGATGTTCCAACAGAATAATAGAAGAATGTCACCAAGTATAGGGTAGATCCGCGTATACAGGTTATTCCAACAGAATAATAAGAAATGAAATAACAACAGTTCTCTTCATGAATAAGAAAGAATAACACCCCTTACCGTAAAAAAAACTGGATATAAGAGTAGGGAAGTAGCAGAATATTTTTCTATAGTTTCTCTATAATTTCTCTCTTTAGAGTTTCAGTGAATTTGTAAGAAATAATGAAGGAATGAGCTTCTATTTATAGGAGAATAGAAAGGCACTATTCATGGATGAAATAATTTTACAAAATTATTTTTCAATCAACTAACAATTAAGTCAATCATCTAACCAATAAAATCACAACAAAAATTAAAATATAATACATATATATAAACACATGTTTTCATATTATATAAATCAATATTATATATACACCACTTAATTTTTCTCCCCCATAACCAACATCAATCCCCCACCCACCAATAATCAAATTCACTACACTCTTACACATCACTATCACACTACCACTTTTCCACCATTTTCCACTCACATACATCACTTTCACTCTTCCTTTTCTCCCACCACTCTCCACTAACAAATATAATATTATATATATACACACACATCACAATCTTATATATATAAACTCCTTCCCCATACGTAACTCTCTCCCACCCCCATTTCTAAAATCAGTTTTTCAACACATATGGGCCCCACATATGGCCCCCACATGTGGGCCCCACCTTTAAATAAATTCTACCGATTATTTTGAAAAATAGGTAAATGGGAGTCTATAAAATAAGCAAAATTGAGTAACTTCTCACATAAGCATCAATAATCAATACCGTGTGCTACTATGCAACCACGCGTATTACTGTACTTTTACTACCAAGTAGTTCAACAGTATTAACGGTAAAACTTCCGCCATTATTTTCATAAAGTATTTTTGTCGTTTTCTCAATCCGACAATAATTCTGTTGTGGGGTCCACCAATGATTGTACCGTCGTACGGATATTCCCCGACAAAAAGAATATTCCCCGACCAATCGAATATAATATGACAACTTGCATACTTTGCAAAATTTATAAATACTACCCATAACTATTATATCAAATCCACACCATAATATAAAAAAAAATTATTTCGAGAAAAATTAAATATTTATTCATAAAATCTGGGGTCTCACAATCTCCCCTCCTTATGGAATTTCGCCCTCGAAATTTACGTGCGTGCCTGGTATGCCGAATAGGTGAGGATACCTTGACTTCGAACTCTTCAGGTATAACCTTTGAGCGTTGAATATGATCCTTCTTATCCAAGATGTTAACACGTATCTCCTCATACGTTAAATCTTCTGTTATCTCGTCCGGTTCTAAATTAATAATATGGTTCGGGTCGTCCACATTTTTACGTAAAAAAAAACGTTCTGAACACGCAACATACTTGGCGGTAAAACGAGTTTATAAGCCACAGTTCCTACTTCATCGAGAATTTCAAATGGGCCAATTAAATCGAGAGTTGAGATTTCCTCTCTTCGTCGATTCTTACTTTTAGAATAACGCCCTCTTGAACCTTCTTCTTCACATTTATCAGCTCTGAGTATGTAGCTTGAGCGGCTTTAACTTTATCGATTAAAATCGATTCTACTCGTATATTCGTTATCTTTACGTGGATTCGTATATTCACACTTGTAACAGCATACGATCTTCTACTCAATGCGTCAGCTACCACGTTCGCACTTCCACGATGATATTGCATGGTACGATCGTAATCTTCAACAGCTCGAGCCAACGTCTTTGGCGCATGTTACGTTCGCTTTAGTTGAAGAAATATTTGAGGGTTTAAGAAATGGATTTTGTACTGGGGTCAATACAAAATTCAATTTCACGTTCTAGGGGTAAGCTAAGAAGTCTTCAAGAATACGTCAAGAAATTTATTAACAATAGAAATATCATTCAAAACTGTGACTCTCGTCCAAGACTTGGATAACACGTCACATTGATATCTATTAACTTATCACCGTTATTCACAACGTCCCTTACCGAAAGTCTAGCTTCGGTGCATTCCTCACAAGAAAGTCAACAACTAAAGGATCGGGCTCTTTATTTATGGCTTGATATGACAATGATTGACTTTAGTGGTTTGGTTACTTTGAATCTGCATAACAGGGTGGTTAGGAATATGAAAGTTAACCACCTTACGAAAAGAATGATGAGTAGTTAACCAATCGTTCCTAAAATCACATCAAAGGCAAGTATTTTCAAAGAGATACGATCGACAGGTAACGTGAAAGTGTTGATTTGAACAAGATTTATAAATAGTGGATGTAACGAAGGTTTCTACTATCGAAGTTTCAACCAATAAGTCAAAGTCTAATTTCTTCGAAGTCAAATTTAAACGTTGAGCGCAAGCAAGAGAGATAAATGAATGGGTAGAACCGGTATCTAATAAGGTATAGACTTCGCAAGAATTTATAATTAACTAACCCGTGATAACTTCATTTGATTCCTCATTAGGGTAATTCAAAACTCGATGCTGGATTTCCCCAATTACTTGTCGAAAAAAAAAATTACATATCATCTATTTTAGCTTTCTTGGATCGAACTTCTCTTTTCACAATATCAACGCATCGTGCGGCTTTCACCCATGCATCTTTCATTCTCACTCGTTCAGTTATTTCTTCTTTCAGCTGCTCCTTGACATTTGAATTCTTAGATTCTAGCTTTAATATCGTATACTCTGTCAAAGAGTGCTTCTGTTCAACCATCGCACATCGGGTAATACAATTTTGAATTATTGCATCCCTTTGTTCTACGACCGCCTGTCGTTCTTCAGCCTGCTCTTCTAACTCATGAATACGATTTTGTAATTCTACATTTTGATCAATAAGTTCTTCTAATAAATTAACCTCAGGTTCCTCTTCTTCCTCACTCTCAGTTGCTACCTTTGCGACTAGCTTGAGTGCAACTTTTATTTCCTCAATCACCACATGGATATCTCTAATCACATTAACCTGGTTGGTGATTAGAGGTGTCTCCACGTTCTCATGTGCTTCATTGTTTATCTCAACATTTTCGGATGTCATTTACAAATACTGTCACAAAACAAAGGTTAATCGACATGTAACATATTATTCCTATATTCTGACCGACCAATTAAATACCAAATAAACTTAGGTAGGTCATACTAGCGAAGGAATTCTCCGTCTCTCCCCTCCTAGTTCTATTCTCACATCTTAGCCAGGGATCATATCCCTAAGCTCTAATACCAACTGTGACGCCCCCAAAATTAGGTATACGTCACCCATCTTGGGTCGCCACTTACAAAGTACATAAATCCAAATACAACTTACTAATACAACTGTCGTGTACAATACGACAAAACATAAACTGTGAGTTTGAATACAAATATTATTTTCTAGAGAGTATTCATACTCAAAAGGAGTCCTCATTACATTTATTAACACACTATTACATAGAATAGTGAGGACTACTAACTAATACTATCATTCGGACCATCACTCCGTTCCCCGACTTGCCCCAGCTACGTTCTCATTTCCTGAAGAGAACAGTGAAAGAAAGGGTGAGCTCAACTAGCCCAGTAAGAAATATTATGACTAAGATAATGTAGAATAAATTATCATTAGTCTTCAACAATGTTAAACTGATAAAATACAATAGACATCAAGTTTAACTGCAGCGGAACAAGCAATCCATTAAAAGAGTCAAGTAGAGAATAAAATCTACTATCTTTTATGATTTAAAAGGTTTTTCAACACTTTTATCGCTGGGACTCAGCTTAATAAATAATCCACATCATCGAATCACCCCTGCACTACGGCCAAGGATATTCTTTAGTATCACGACCATGAATTATCCATGCACTACGGCTAAAGATAATCATGTTTTCATCAACGGTCATGATCATGCCATAAAACAATTCATCTCTGCACTACGGCCAAAGAGAATCCATAGCCATAATCATACCAAAAACTGTCCATCAATGCACTACGGGCCAATGAGGACCTTTTTCACATCATTTGTAACATTACGGTCATGATTACACCGAATAATCCCTGGTCATAATCATACCAAGTCCATCTATGCACTACAGGCCACAGATGACTTTCAACATAATATAAACATGAGGATGATGACAATGATATAAGAATTCAATAAAACAAGTTCAAGAATTAATTTATCCAAGAATTAACAACGTCCAAATTGTCAACATGATATTGCTTTGTGGAGTAAAATTCAAGAATGCTTAGAAGAATATTTTCATGAAAAAAAATACTGGATGAAACGCAATTATCAAGGATATTCCACAAATTTCATGGAGTATAGAAGTCAAAACTTAACCAACTGAGTATAATAAAGAATGGAATAACAAAAGAAATCACCATGCATGCGATAGACCGCACAGACAGGTTATTCCAACAGAATAATAAATAATGGAACCAGGTCCGGCGTAAATGCACAGACAGGATATTCCGACAGAATAATAAATAATGGAACCAGGTCCGGCGTAACCGCACAGACAGGATATCCCGACAGAATAATAATAAAGACGGAACCAGGTCCGGTGTAAAACACACAGACAGGATGTTCCAACAGAATAATAACAAGACGGAACCAGGTCCGGTGTAAAACACACAGACAGGATGTTCCAACAGAATAATAATAAAAACGGAACCAGGTCCGGTGTAAAACACACAGACAGGATGTTCCAACAGAATAATAGAAGAATGTCACCAAGTATAGGGTAGATCCGCGTATACAGGTTATTCCAACAGAATAATAAGAAATGGAATAACAACAGTTCTCTTCATGAATAAGAAAGAATAACACCCCTTACCGTAAAAAAAACTGGATATAAGAGTAGGGAAGTAGCAGAATATTTTTCTATAGTTTCTCTATAATTTCTCTCTTTAGAGTTTCAGTGAATTTGTAAGAAATAATGAAGGAATGAGCTTCTATTTATAGGAGAATAGAAAGGCACTATTCATGGATGAAATAATTTTACAAAATTATTTTTCAATCAACTAACAATTAAGTCAATCATCTAACCAATAAAATCACAACAAAAATTAAAATATAATACATATATATAAACACATGTTTTCATATTATATAAATCAATATTATATATACACCACTTAATTTTTCTCCCCCATAACCAACATCAATCCCCCACCCACCAATAATCAAATTCACTACACTCTTACACATCACTATCACACTACCACTTTTCCACCATTTTCCACTCACATACATCACTTTCACTCTTCCTTTTCTCCCACCACTCTCCACTAACAAATATAATATTATATATATACACACACATCACAATCTTATATATATAAACTCCTTCCCCATACGTAACTCTCTCCCACCCCCATTTCTAAAATCAGTTTTTCAACACATATGGGCCCCACATATGGCCCCCACATGTGGGCCCCACCTTTAAATAAATTCTACCGATTATTTTGAAAAATAGGTAAATGGGAGTCTATAAAATAAGCAAAATTGAGTAACTTCTCACATAAGCATCAATAATCAATACCGTGTGCTACTATGCAACCACGCGTATTACTGTACTTTTACTACCAAGTAGTTCAACAGTATTAACGGTAAAACTTCCGCCATTATTTTCATAAAGTATTTTTGTCGTTTTCTCAATCCGACAATAATTCTGTTGTGGGGTCCACCAATGATTGTACCGTCGTACGGATATTCCCCGACAAAAAGAATATTCCCCGACCAATCGAATATAATATGACAACTTGCATACTTTGCAAAATTTATAAATACTACCCATAACTATTATATCAAATCCACACCATAATATAAAAAAAAATTATTTCGAGAAAAATTAAATATTTATTCATAAAATCTGGGGTCTCACAATCTCCCCTCCTTATGGAATTTCGCCCTCGAAATTTACGTGCGTGCCTGGTATGCCGAACAGGTGAGGATACCTTGACTTCGAACTCTTCAGGTATAACCTTTGAGCGTTGAATATGATCCTTCTTATCCAAGATGTTAACACGTATCTCCTCATACGTTAAATCTTCTGTTATCTCGTCCGGTTCTAAATTAATAATATGGTTCGGGTCGTCCACATTTTTACGTAAAAAAAAACGTTCTGAACACGCAACATACTTGGCGGTAAAACGAGTTTATAAGCCACAGTTCCTACTTCATCGAGAATTTCAAATGGGCCAATTAAATCGAGAGTTGAGATTTCCTCTCTTCGTCGATTCTTGCTTTTAGAATAACGCCCTCTTGAACCTTCTTCTTCACATTTATCAGCTCTGAGTATGTAGCTTGAGCGGCTTTAACTTTATCGATTAAAATCGATTCTACTCGTATATTCGTTATCTTTACGTGGATTCGTATATTCACACTTGTAACAGCATACGATCTTCTACTCAATGCGTCAGCTACCACGTTCGCACTTCCACGATGATATTGCATGGTACGATCGTAATCTTCAACAGCTCGAGCCAACGTCTTTGGCGCATGTTACGTTCGCTTTAGTTGAAGAAATATTTGAGGGTTTAAGAAATGGATTTTGTACTGGGGTCAATACAAAATTCAATTTCACGTTCTAGGGGTAAGCTAAGAAGTCTTCAAGAATACGTCAAGAAATTTATTAACAATAGAAATATCATTCAAAACTGTGACTCTCGTCCAAGACTTGGATAACACGTCACATTGATATCTATTAACTTATCACCGTTATTCACAACGTCCCTTACCGAAAGTCTAGCTTCGGTGCATTCCTCACAAGAAAGTCAACAACTAAAGGATCGGGCTCTTTATTTATGGCTTGATATGACAATGATTGACTTTAGTGGTTTGGTTACTTTGAATCCGCATAACAGGGTGGTTAGGAATATGAAAGTTAACCACCTTACGAAAAGAATGATGAGTAGTTAACCAATCGTTCCTAAAATCACATCAAAGGCAAGTATTTTCAAAGAGATACGATCGACAGGTAACGTGAAAGTGTTGATTTGAACAAGATTTATAAATAGTGGATGTAACGAAGGTTTCTACTATCGAAGTTTCAACCAATAAGTCAAAGTCTAATTTCTTCGAAGTCAAATTTAAACGTTGAGCGCAAGCAAGAGAGATAAATGAATGGGTAGAACCGGTATCTAATAAGGTATAGACTTCGCAAGAATTTATAATTAACTAACCCGTGATAACTTCATTTGATTCCTCATTAGGGTAATTCAAAACTCGATGCTGGATTTCCCCAATTACTTGTCGAAAAAAAAAAATTACATATCATCTATTTTAGCTTTCTTGGATCGAACTTCTCTTTTCACAATATCAACGCATCGTGCGGCTTTCACCCATGCATCTTTCATTCTCACTCGTTCAGTTATTTCTTCTTTCAGCTGCTCCTTGACATTTGAATTCTTAGATTCTAGCTTTAATATCGTATACTCTGTCAAAGAGTGCTTCTGTTCAACCATCGCACATCGGGTAATACAATTTTGAATTATTGCATCCCTTTGTTCTACGACCGCCTGTCGTTCTTCAGCCTGCTCTTCTAACTCATGAATACGATTTTGTAATTCTACATTTTGATCAATAAGTTCTTCTAATAAATTAACCTCAGGTTCCTCTTCTTCCTCACTCTCAGTTGCTACCTTTGCGACTAGCTTGAGTGCAACTTTTATTTCCTCAATCACCACATGGATATCTCTAATCACATTAACCTGGTTGGTGATTAGAGGTGTCTCCACGTTCTCATGTGCTTCATTGTTTATCTCAACATTTTCGGATGTCATTTACAAATACTGTCACAAAACAAAGGTTAATCGACATGTAACATATTATTCCTATATTCTGACCGACCAATTAAATACCAAATAAACTTAGGTAGGTCATACTAGCGAAGGAATTCTCCGTCTCTCCCCTCCTAGTTCTATTCTCACATCTTAGCCAGGGATCATATCCCTAAGCTCTGATATCAACTGTGACGCCCCCAAAATTAGGTATACGTCACCCATCTTGGGTCGCCACTTACAAAGTACATAAATCCAAATACAACTTACTAATACAACTGTCGTGTACAATACGACAAAACATAAACTGTGAGTTTGAATACAAATATTATTTTCTAGAGAGTATTCATACTCAAAAGGAGTCCTCATTACATTTATTAACACACTATTACATAGAATAGTGAGGACTACTAACTAATACTATCATTCGGACCATCACTCCGTTCCCCGACTTGCCCCAGCTACGTTCTCATTTCCTGAAGAGAACAGTGAAAGAAAGGGTGAGCTCAACTAGCCCAGTAAGAAATATTATGACTAAGATAATGTAGAATAAATTATCATTAGTCTTCAACAATGTTAAACTGATAAAATACAATAGACATCAAGTTTAACTGCAGCGGAACAAGCAATCCATTAAAAGAGTCAAGTAGAGAATAAAATCTACTATCTTTTATGATTTAAAAGGTTTTTCAACACTTTTATCGCTGGGACTCAGCTTAATAAATAATCCACATCATCGAATCACCCCTGCACTACGGCCAAGGATATTCTTTAGTATCACGACCATGAATTATCCATGCACTACGGCTAAAGATAATCATGTTTTCATCAACGGTCATGATCATGCCATAAAACAATTCATCTCTGCACTACGGCCAAAGAGAATCCATAGCCATAATCATACCAAAAACTGTCCATCAATGCACTACGGGCCAATGAGGACCTTTTTCACATCATTTGTAACATTACGGTCATGATTAAACCGAATAATCCCTGGTCATAATCATACCAAGTCCATCTATGCACTACAGGCCACAGATGACTTTCAACATAATATAAACATGAGGATGATGACAATGATATAAGAATTCAATAAAACAAGTTCAAGAATTAATTTATCCAAGAATTAACAACGTCCAAATTGTCAACATGATATTGCTTTGTGGAGTAAAATTCAAGAATGCTTAGAAGAATATTTTCATGAAAAAAAATACTGGATGAAACGCAATTATCAAGGATATTCCACAAATTTCATGGAGTATAGAAGTCAAAACTTAACCAACTGAGTATAATAAAGAATGGAATAACAAAAGAAATCACCATGCATGCGATAGACCGCACAGACAGGTTATTCCAACAGAATAATAAATAATGGAACCAGGTCCGGCGTAAATGCACAGACAGGATATTCCGATAGAATAATAAATAATGGAACCAGGTCCGGCGTAACCGCACAGACAGGATATCCCGACAGAATAATAATAAAGACGGAACCAGGTCCGGTGTAAAACACACAGACAGGATGTTCCAACAGAATAATAACAAGACGGAACCAGGTCCGGTGTAAAACACACAGACAGGATGTTCCAACAGAATAATAATAAAAACGGAACCAGGTCCGGTGTAAAACACACAGACAGGATGTTCCAACAGAATAATAGAAGAATGTCACCAAGTATAGGGTAGATCCGCGTATACAGGTTATTCCAACAGAATAATAAGAAATGGAATAACAACAGTTCTCTTCATGAATAAGAAAGAATAACACCCCTTACCGTAAAAAAAACTGGATATAAGAGTAGGGAAGTAGCAGAATATTTTTCTATAGTTTCTCTATAATTTCTCTCTTTAGAGTTTCAGTGAATTTGTAAGAAATAATGAAGGAATGAGCTTCTATTTATAGGAGAATAGAAAGGCATTATTCATGGATGAAATAATTTTACAAAATTATTTTTCAATCAACTAACAATTAAGTCAATCATCTAACCAATAAAATCACAACAAAAATTAAAATATAATACATATATATAAACACATGTTTTCATATTATATAAATCAATATTATATATACACCACTTAATTTTTCTCCCCCATAACCAACATCAATCCCCCACCCACCAATAATCAAATTCACTACACTCTTACACATCACTATCACACTACCACTTTTCCACCATTTTCCACTCACATACATCACTTTCACTCTTCCTTTTCTCCCACCACTCTCCACTAACAAATATAATATTATATATATACACACACATCACAATCTTATATATATAAACTCCTTCCCCATACGTAACTCTCTCCCACCCCCATTTCTAAAATCAGTTTTTCAACACATATGGGCCCCACATATGGCCCCCACATGTGGGCCCCACCTTTAAATAAATTCTACCGATTATTTTGAAAAATAGGTAAATGGGAGTCTATAAAATAAGCAAAATTGAGTAACTTCTCACATAAGCATCAATAATCAATACCGTGTGCTACTATGCAACCACGCGTATTACTGTACTTTTACTACCAAGTAGTTCAACAGTATTAACGGTAAAACTTCCGCCATTATTTTCATAAAGTATTTTTGTCGTTTTCTCAATCCGACAATAATTCTGTTGTGGGGTCCACCAATGATTGTACCGTCGTACGGATATTCCCCGACAAAAAGAATATTCCCCGACCAATCGAATATAATATGACAACTTGCATACTTTGCAAAATTTATAAATACTACCCATAACTATTATATCAAATCCACACCATAATATAAAAAAAAATTATTTCGAGAAAAATTAAATATTTATTCATAAAATCTGGGGTCTCACATATGATGTTTGTATTTAAAAGTTAGATAATCTGGAAGATTTTATTAAACTTATTGATGTAATCCTTTAATGGGAAGGTTTATTATTAAATTTTATTATGATTGGGTAGTTAGATGTGAATATTTTTATCAAGTGAACACCAAATCTTGTGGGAATGAAGTACCCGGATTTGAGGGTGTCACAAGTTGGTATCATAGCTTTAGGTTATGAACCTTAGGTGGAGAAAAGCCTTAGGAAGTAACCTTTGAAAAGATAGCGGTGATAAACTCTTATCGAGTTTTAAGAGAAAAGTAATAAAACACTTATGTGCTTATGTGATTTCAAACTACGTGCTTGTAAGTGTCGAGTAGTAACGAGTAATAATTAAAACTTAAAAATTCTGTTGTCAGGATGGCTAATGTAGGAGAATCCAGTCAGGCTAGGGAGGAAGGACCTCAGATGCCTAGAGAGGAAGAGCCTCAAGATATTCAGGTGATTTGGGAATAACTACTTCCACGAGAGTCTCCGTTAGTCACAGTGGTTGAGCAGGAGGGTTTACCTGCTGAGGATGATGAGAAAGAGACGGACGAGGAGGATCCCGTGGAGCTGCCACAGTCGAATAAGGATGACGAGGATGAGGAGGAAGAGATTCCACTAAACTCGTTCGTTGCTCGTATGTACGATGAAGTATACGACTGCAATGTGGAACTTCAGGATACCGTCGAGGAGTTAGATGAAATAGTAGTTGAACAACAGATCACGATGGCACAGAAGGACGATAAGATCCTAGATCGAGATGAATGTCTGAATAACGTCGAAGAGAAACTGATTAACACTGAAGGAATGAATGAACAAATGACAGAGGAGATTGCAGAGCTAAAGAACAAGTTTAAAGAAGAATCTACTAAGAGGGCAAGAGCCGAAGACACATACGAGGAAGCTTATCAACGAGCCAGGATAGCAGAGAGAGACGCGCAAGCAAAGAGGATGAAGATGGAGGAGATGAATAATGTATTCAACACCGTGATCAATCGAGCTCAAGATCGAGTCACGGGTTATCCGATTCAGTTCGAGACGCTACCATCGTACATATTGGATCGCCAAATAATATTTTGGATTATGGAGGAAGAGCGTCGTAAGGCTACGCAATATCTTTGTAGGACATCGTAGAGAATGTGCCTAATATACGATTATTAAAATGTTAAAGAATATGTAAATCCCTGATGATATGTAATCAATGGGATATGATAAGGATGTAAAATCACAAAATGTGCCTGATATGCGATTATTAAAATTTGTTGTTGTAAAATGCTGATTGTTGATTTTTCAAAGTTGGTATACGGAGGTCTTTATCAGTATATTTTTTTGTCAAAGTGGGGGTTTGGAAAAATCATCTGTATGTTAACTTGTGTCATTTTTCGTTCGAAATTTGGAAAAGTTTTCTTCTACAAAGTATTAGAGAATTAAATTTTATATGGAATGGACATAAGGTTCATATTTTTCTGATAAAAGGGCTATTTATTATGAATTATGGATGTTTCTGAATATTGTTTAAAGTTAAAATATTTTGGTGGAGATTTTTTAGAATGGGTGGGCCCCACTCTTGTCCTTTATTAGTGTGAAATGTGCTGAATGCAGTTCTAGTTCCGGAGACAACCCCAGAATCCTCAGTTCCATCTCGAAGACAACCCCGAGATCTTCAGTTCCAATCCCAGAGACAAGCCCAGAAGATACAGTTCAAACCTCGGAGAGAACCCCGAGGTATGCAGTTGCAGTTTCGGAGATAACCCCCAAAAATGCTTGTTTCAAACACCAGCGATCAGCTTTAACCTCGGTGATAGCCCCGAGGCACTCAGTTCTAAACCTGGAGATAACCTCGGGAGGACAGGCATTCAGCACTTGCAGCAGTCCAATCTCAAAGATAACCCTGAGCAACGACTGTTAAATCAGCCCAGAGCCGGAGATAACCCCAGTGAGGGGTAAAATCGTCATTTTGCCACCTCGATCCCACAATCACGTCATCTCAACGTTTCAACCTACATGCTACACAGAAGTGTCCTATAAGAACTATAGCTCCAATCCCGAGTGACTACTACACAAGACAACACACCGGATGGAATTTGAAGACCTAAAGACCTGCGGCTCCCCATCTACAAATAGAGGGCTATGGGTGGCCATTTTATAGAGAAAAAAGGCGAGGAAGCCCTGTCCAATTTGCTCTGTACACACTATAAATTGAGTGCTTTCTCATTTTAAACACTTGTGAACTTATATTTGGCTACATTTTACCGGTGGAAACCGAGTGTTCATCAATTTAAAGCTATTGAAGTCTTCTTTGGCAGTCCACTGTAAGCCTTCTTACATTACTTAAAGCCTTTTCTCCACTTCTTGCACACACTTTTATTCACGTTGAGAGTCGCGTGTGTGTGTATGTCCGGACTGTCGGTCCGTGGATTTTATTGCTTTTCTATATATATATATATACTTATATTATTATTATTATTATTATTATTATTATTATTATTGAGTTACCTCGATTGAGCCTGAATATAATATTCGGAGCGTTTATTGATTTCATATATATATATATATATATATATATATATATATATATATATATATATATATATATATCCTCAAATTCGAATTAACGAACCGAGCCTGAATCGATATATATCCAGTGCATTTATCACTTATATATATGTATATATATTTACATTCTTGTCTGGCCTAGAGTTTACTTCGTGGCCATTTATTACTTTCATTTACATTCCGTCCCACCTAGAGTTTACTTCGTAGCGGTTGATCATTTCTATATATATATATATATATATATATATATATATATATATATATATATATAACTGTTTACAGCTTTCATACGAATTGCTACATCATGTGAGCCTAAGAATCATGTGATCACAGATTCAGTCTCCTGAATCTAGATTCGGTTCCCGTGATAGACCCCCGGACCTTGTGTGTGAATGTTGCATTTACATTTGAATGAATGTGTATGAATGCATTTACTTATTGCACTTAGTGTTTCGCACCATATCTGCCTGTGATATTAGTGCTTCGCACATGTCATCATTTACATACGGTGAGACATGTTGTATGTGAATATATGTTGTGTGTTTCCTCCACCAGGAGGCTATCCTGTCGGTGTTTGATTACTGGACTCGTGGGAAGACTAATTCCAATGAGGCTCAGGAAAGGCACCACCCAAATTTGTTCAAGTTGAAAGACCGAATTAACTTCCCGTCAAGTAAATTGTGATGATTTGGGAACCTTCATACCAAAAAACCACGAGAGTAGTCTAAGATAGGTCAACCTCTGATAAACCAAACGCGGAGGAAAGTCTCTTCATACTTTTAGATTTCAATTACTTGTAAATTCAATTACTTGTAATTTCATTTCCATGTTAATCTCAATGTAATGGAAAATATGAAGGAATATGTGTACATGCATTCCCTTTTATTTAACATGTTATCTTGTCATACAAACAAACTGATATCCGTTTTGCAGGATAGTACTCCTAAAACAGACACATAGCATGTAACATTTCCACATTCCATGAGACTAAACTACATAAGTCTTTTTGTACGGAAACAATTGGTCCTGTTACCCGTTCAAAATCAAAAAAGGCAATGAGCCTACAGCCAAGCATGACTTCATCTGGCCAGTCTAGTCCTACTCCTGTCTCTCGCGAGGAGTTCGAAGGGCTAAGCAACCAAATTACAGAGTTGGCTGTTCTGCTTAAAGAACTGCACAAATCCACTCAGGGTCCATGAATTCCCATACATACAGAATCCTCTGCACAGGAAGGAACTCAGGGACCGAACAAATAAATTCTTGTACTTGAATCTCAGTTGGACAAAACCAACAAAACCCCTGAAACCACCCATCTCAAAGAAGATCCAGACATCGGTGATATCAGGAAAAAAGTCCTACAAATGGAAGAGACCATTCGGTCTATCAAAGGGATTGGAACACACTGGAGTGTTTCATATGCAGACCTTTGTATCTTCCCTGGGGTTCATTATCCAGAGATATTCAAAAATCCCAATTTTGAAAATTATAATGGATTCGGATATCCTTACACACATTTGAAATTATTCATTGGAGAGCTCGGATCTTATGCCGAGGATGAAAAGCTAAGAATGCAGCTGTTTTAGAATAGTCTGACTGGTGAAGCTAGATCATGGAATACCAGATTAGAGAACTCAAAAATTCATAGCTGGGAGGAGATAACTTATGCTTTCCTCAGTCAGTACAGTTTCCAAACTCAAATGGCTACTAACCGGTACAAAATTACCAAGGTCAAGAAACAAGCTAGTAAGTCTTTTAAAGAGTATGCCCAAAGATGGAGGCGTCTGGCTGCTCAAGTTATTCCATCTATGACTGAGTCTGAAATGGTGATGACCTTCATAGACATTCAAGAAGCTCCATTCTATGAGAGAGTTTTAGCAGGCATTGGTAAACCATTCTTCAAAATGATTAAACATGGAGAAATGGCCGAGATGGGATTGAAGACGGGAAAGATTCAAGACCTTGCCACTCTCAAAGTTGTAGCTGAGCACATCTAGTCTAGAAGTTATGGAAACAACCCCCGGAGGGTCAATAAGAAGAAAGAGGAGGATGTTTCCTTAATACTACAAGGGCAAAAAGGCATTCAAAGCCTGCCTATTCAGAGGAGAAACTACTCCCCTTTTCCAGGTCAGTCTTCAAACCCTCTAGCGCCAAAAGGTTGAGAAATCAGACGCACTCAAGTGTTCACACCCTTAGGGGACTCACTTAAGAACATTCCCAATCTTCTGACAACTCAGAAGAAAATTACCCATCTTCTTCCACCAGTCAACTCTAGTGGAAAGGGTTTCAATGCTAACAAGAAGTGTGCTTATCATGCTGGAGCTCCAGGCCATGATACTCAGGATTCCTAGGCCTTAAAGCATAAGATCCAGGATTTAATTGACAATGGTGAGATCGTGGTGACTAAACCCGACCAACCCCATGTGCAAGACAACCTTATTCCTCAACACAA
This sequence comes from Panax notoginseng, assembly GCA_016801055.1. Classification (NCBI taxonomy): domain Eukaryota; kingdom Viridiplantae; phylum Streptophyta; class Magnoliopsida; order Apiales; family Araliaceae; genus Panax; species Panax notoginseng. The sequence continues at coordinate 190,429,625 of CM029014.1, forward strand.
AGAAGAGGAGGTTAACATGATTAATTGGAGTAGTGGACAGACTTCCCAATTCATTGGTGGATCCTCCCAAACCACCAAGGATAGTGCTGACAAGTGGGATTATGCAATGTTCTAGTTTATGATGGAACGAAAAATGAAGGCTCTGCGCGAGCAAGTTAATCAATTGGTAGAACTGGTGGTACATCAACACCAAGTCACACACCAATTATTTAGCCAGGAGCATGCTAGCCTCCTTCCCCTTGTTACAAATACAACACCATGTACTCCAGAGAGTGAAACACTAGAGGATAAAATTGTAAAAAGAGCAAATGCCAAATCCCATCGGGATTTAGCCAATAAAAGGGAATTCACCTATTTAGGCCAACCGATGGAAGAGATATTGCAGATGCTGATCAATAAAGGAAGAATCACAGCTCTGTTACCTCCAATCAGTCCGCATTTAAGATGATTTGATTTTAATGGAGTGTGCCAATACCACTCCTAATCTCGCGGTCACAGCATTGAAGAATGCTGGGCACTCCGTCATCTTATTCAGAACCTAACTAATAGTGGTGTCCTGTAGCTGGCAGACAATGACACTATTTTACTGGAGAGTAAGGACATATTTCCTACAAAGTGGAAGGAGGTCATAGCAGTTATATCTTCTGAGATAGATTTAGCTACCCCATCACATATAATTCAACCTATTCAACTCAGAGGTGTTGAGAATCCTTTGAAAGTGGCTACGCTTAAGCTAATTATCCTACCATTCAGACCACAATATCCTATTGTCAGCATACAAAAAGTTCCATGGAATTATGGAGAGGCTGAAGGATCCACATCCAATACAACTGCTGCAGTGTCAAAGGAGAATCCATTGTACCTTCCACAACGGGTGATGAAGCCTGCCATCAAATAGAAGGGGAAAGTTCCCATGGAGAAGATTGAAGAATTCCTCCGTACTATGGGACATAATAAAGCCAAGGTGGCTTCAAGCTTGAAAGAAGCTCCACAATAGGTTTCCATACTGGACCTCGTATTCTCCTCAGAGGATCATAGGAAGGTCTTACTAAGAGTCTTAGAAGAAGCTCATTTGCCAAAATCAGTGGATGTTGAAAAATTCCATCACCTGGTTGATCACATTTTTAACAACAATATGATATCATTCACTAATGATGACATACCTCCCGAAGGGACGGGTCATTGCAAGCTATTGTACATAGCGGTTATGTCCTCTGAATACATGGTCGCATGAGTATTGATAGATGGAGGGTCCTCCTTAAATATCTGCCCTTATGCCACCCTGGAGAAGATGAATATACATCTCAACAGGATCCGAAGCAGCCATACAATTATTAAAGCTTTCGATGGATCCCGACGAAATGTTGTCAAAGAGATTAAACTTCCTATGGAGATTGTGATGAGTGAGATTTATACCCGTGAATCGGATATTTTACGAATTAAATAGTTGCCTATTCTCGTAAATTTTATATAGTTTTATATGATTATAGTATTATTGTTCTTAATCGATGAATTACAGAGCGTTACAGGTGTTTTCCATGCTTTCAGGGACAAAATGGCCAAATTATATATGCCCGCGCTGCGGCGCCAAAGCCAAGGCTTATGCTCGCGTCGTAGCGCTACCTTACTGTTCCTGCTGACGTAACCCTCGCGCCCTGGCGCTACTGAGGCTTCTATGGATCGCATTGTAGCGCGAGCTCCGTGTCCTTCATAATAAAGCGGCGCAGTAGCGCCAAATGCAGCTTAGTGACCCGCGTCGCAGCGCCACCTCCGGTGCCCAGGCACAAAGGTCTTGTGTTTGACCTAGCAAATAAAGGAGGGGCGTATATAAGAGAAGGAAGGCGATGCGTTTCATATAAGTGATATATCTCATATCTTATAACACTGATACCTTAGAATAGGATATCTTAGATTAGTTTTCTCTATAATTTCTCTTTCTTTCTCATGTTTGTACATATAGATTAGGTAGATTTAGGGAGAAGTCTGTTATTTCTTTGGAGCACAAGAGCAACGAGTGGCACGAATTGGAAAGCTTGATTTGAGCAGAATTCGTGGGAGTTGAAGGGGCTTTGACAGAGTTTCTTCTATCCATTTATTTCCACTAATTTTATATTCTATAAATATTGTCTTATTTGCTACTTGTATTTAGTTTATTAACTATGAACTGATTATTGGCTCTAAGGTTATAATGGATCCCTTTGTTATTTGAATTGACTGTCTTTATCTCTTTGGTTGGCACCATATAATTTGGATTAATATATTTGTGCTTTATGATTCTCGCTAAGACATTAGTGATGATTTTGGTAATCTGCATGATATCGACAGAAAAATTATAGATTTACACCTAAATATATTACCATGTGATTTTGGGTTTCGACTGCATAAGTTGTGCGTAGAATAGACATATCTCTGTGCGCCACATGCGACCTAATAGAGAACTTAGGCTTAAATCCTTGTTATGATTGATTCACATAGACATATGTAGGATTGTATCTATCTTGGACGTTCTTTTCTGTTCTATTCCCTTTTAGGTGGATCTAGAGAGGATATGTTTGTGCATACCTCGATAGAGGTGCATAGGGACCTGTGTGTTCTCGGTCGACAAATTGTCGTGACCATTTAGACCAAAGAGAGAAGGGTAGCTAGTTTGATGAAACATAACACGCCAGATGTTCGATAGAATGCCTGTGTGGGGTGAAGTTGTGACCTTAGCTTGTATTCATTAGATTTCTATTCGTTATCCATTTACTTGCTTTGTTAATTAGTATAATTAGATTAATCACACTTCCATTTACTGCTATTTGAATAAGACTTTAGCGATACATAGTCGGTATTTGGTAAATATTAGTCATAGTTCCTCGTGGGTACGACACACTTCTTATCACTGTATTACTTGTTAGACCGCGTATACTTGTGTGTGTTTAGTGATCGGTTTTTCGAGCAACAAGTTTTTGGCGACGTTGTCGGGGAACTATTATTCTAATATTGTCCAATATTGATTTAAATCAATTTCGTCTTACTTTGAACTTGTATGTATTTATTTCTTTTATCTGTTTGATCTTCCTTTCTTTTTGTTTTTGAGTTTACAGATTATGGACGATCAATGTTATCAATGACCTTATGAGGGAACGACGCAACCAAGTTCGGAAGAAGGACTCGAGAAATTACAACTTCAAATTGCTAATGCCTTGAGATTTTCTGACAATCTTGAGTGTCAGTCCACTCAGAGTGCCTACTATCAGGATTAAGCTGACTTTGAATCGATTCCCTACCATCCAAACTGCCAGGGTTATCCAAACTCATGGGACTACAGTCAAGAGCAATTTTATGATCCGAATCATGCCTTTCAGTTTGACTATCAGTCTTAGCCGCATTATGAGTTGACGTCTCCTCCCAATGAGAGCTTTTATGAGACCTCAACATGAGAAGAAGAGAACCGGCTTGAAGAGATTCTCGCCAACTTTATTGAAAGAAATGAGGTTCGGATGGCAAGCCAAGAAGCCGCATTGCACAGCCTTGAGAATCAATTGGGGCAACTCATCAATGTCATCACAAATTCACCGTAAGGCAATCTCCCGGTCGTAATTGATCTCGACGATGAAGCAGTAGAGCTTTGCATGGTGGATACGCAAGGAAAATGCATTGAGTCTCACACAGTTGTTGAAGGAGACGTTATAGTGCAATCTGGCCAACCAGTGGAGTCTGAAGTTGGTGACAAAAGGATAAACAGTGGTTGTATCGTCAATATTAATCTACAATTAGAAACCACGCTCCCGGCTGTGGATATTCGTGAGGGCCCAATAGCGCACAAAGAACGTTTTCAACTTAATGAAATAAGCGAATTAGTGGATAATTCCAGTGGCGAAAGCTTCTTTGTGCCGATGGATAACTGGATGGATGAGGAGAATGAGAATGACATATCATCCATGTCTGCCAAGAATCCAAAGGAATTGACGAATAGGTGGCATGAAAAGGTCATTTTTGCTTATGAGCCGGATTGAACGGCGTCGGTATAGTCAAGCCGACGACTTTAAAACAAGCGCTTAGTGGGGAGGCACCCTCGTATTGGTATAAATTTTATATGTTTTCCTTTACCTATATCTAGTTTACTCTATAAGTAGTCATTATATTGTATGTAATAATGCATATTTGCTTTGTACTGTTTTCTGTTATACTGGTCTTGGCATGTGCAGATAGCAGTTAGAAAAATTCCAGAAAATGGCATCTCGCACCACGGCGCCACCAAATGCATTGCAAGTAGCGCCGCAGCCGCCGGGTTCGCGCCCCAGTGCCAAGATTCCCGTTACAGCGCCATGGTTTAATGCCCAGTCTCTCTCCTTCGCGCCGCAACGCCAACCAACACTATACATCTCATGCCGCGGCGCCATGAGCGAGCCCAGCTACTGCTAACTCGCGTCGCAGCGCCAATTAACAAAGGCAGTCTCGCGCCGCGGCACCGATAATGAGAAGTTGGTTTTTAAATGCAGTTTTTGAGCCAGCAGTTGGCCATGCCTCTCTATTTTCTCGGCACAATTCGGCAGCACAAGCACCAACCATAGCCTCTCGCCCCCATAGACCCTTACCAATCGATCATGTAGCAAATCAAAGACCTTTACACATCTAGAATCACCATCACAAACCGAAGATTCCAGTAATTCGTCAGAGTTGAGGCCAGCGATTTCTCACTTAGGTTTTTTTTCAACACAGGGTATTTTTTTAAAATTGAATTCGTCAATTAGAAAGTAGCTTGATCGAATTATTGGGATTGTCCTTGTCTTCTTGTTTGTTTGGGAGATTTCTTCTGACGAAAATTGGGCTAGATCACTGTCAAGCAAGGGTTGTCAAAGTTTGATTTTCAGAACGCACACTAGGTGCTCGACGAATTGCCTAAGAGAAAAGTTAACTGATTTGGGTCTGATTTAGCATTGCTATTGCACTGGGTTTATTCGGCTTAAGTTTGGGGGAATTTTGGCACTATTTAGGGACTGTCTTTGCATCAAACTGACTGAAATTCTAAAATGGCACCAAAGAGGCAGCGACTCAGTGTTGGAGGGTCTTCGTCCGTCGCGCCACCACCAACGGCTTGGGACACCACCAAGTTGATCAATGAGGCGGCCTGGAAACAGTACAAAAGTTCATTCAAAGCGCGAAATCTGATTCCTGAGCGGGGGTTGAGGCCCGACAAGAAGGATGGTGAGCTAACCACCATGATACAAGAACGCAATTGGATCAACTTCACAAAATCGCCTGCGTCGGCCATAGTACCAGTGGTTTGGGAGTTTTATGACAACGCCAACCCCGAGGGTCCTGCTGTTGTCCAAGTTCGGGGGAAGTTAGTTGATTTTGGGAGCCAAGCCATCAATGAACTATTTGTAGCACCCAATTATTAGGGCATAGACTATCTAGAGCTGGGGATCTGCAGCTATGATCTCGAGGATATTATTAGGCAGCTTCGCGAGCCCGGGACTGTGGAAGAAAAATGATTACACGGGGGAAAAGACCAGTTTCTCGACTTCCGTACTTGGTCGCTACGGGAAGGCGTGGTTCAGCTTCATATGTGCAAACATGATCCCGACCCGGCATCTGAGCGACATGACAAAGGATAGGGCGATTCTGCTATTCGCCATTATCACGGGTCTTAATGTTGATATTGGAGTGCTTATTCACGACTCCATTGTGAAGGCAATCAGGAGCAACAGCGCTGTAGGACTCCCTCATCCATCGTTGATCGCCCAACTGTGCATCCAAGCAAGCATCCAGTGGGGGCCGGAAGAGATAGCCTCTCCACCCATTACAGTCATTGACCACGTGACCATCTCACGCTTCATGGTGTGGGATGGGGCAGAGTCACATGTCAGAGGCGAAGGCTACGGGCCACCTACAGTCGGCCCCTACTATAGAGCCATAGTAGACACAGACCTCTGACGCCGGCCCAGTTGCACATGGGCTACTTACAGACATCATGGCGTCCCTCACTTTGCTGCATCAGAAATAGGATGCCGAGGTGCAGAGACAGCGGAGGCACATCGCAACTATAGCTTAGAGACAAGAGATAGCTATGCAGTATCAGGCTGAGCTGGTGAACACTATACAGAGAATCTACATCGATTATTGTGGCGAGAATGTTGAGTTCACGCCATACCAGTTTCCAGAGCTACCTGTTTTCCCACCCTACCTTCCCCCATCACCACCTGCCAAGGCTGACAAGGACGAGACTACTGTTGAGTAGCAAACTTCAGGGAAGCCCTCTTGCATACGATTGCTTTACGTTTAGCAATGAGGGCATTGCTCACCTCAAGTTTGGGGGTGTTTTGGTTATATCTATTATTTCTCTACTGCCATGACTATGTTGTATACTTTAGTATCTTATTATGTTTTTATTATCAGGATTGTGGTGCAATCGTTTTGAACTGCGGGTTTTTATTAGATTTTTATTATTATGCATGAACTGTTTTTGGTTTTTATTAATTAATGCTTTGATTATTATCAGCATGAGTGTGGTTTTTAGCCATCTTTTTGGGGCTTTTAAAGATTAGATGCTTGTGCCATTTGAATGGCCTTTTTACCCTATTTTGAGCTGCTATTTAGTAAGGGTTATAGTATCATTAATTTTTTATTGTGGCTGATAACAAGCGTCAAGTATCTATGCCTATCTCTTAGAGTCGTGTCAAGCGTTTATGAGCTAAGGGTTGTTCAATTGATAAGTTTAGACTGTTATTGATCCGTTCTTCTTAGCACGCACCGACCAACTATTTTTAACTAGTTATTTTTCAAATTTAGTTCGCATATTTATTTCTTTGAGAATTTGTTCACTCTTATAAACTTCCATTTTTACAAGGTAATAAAAGACTTAGACGTTTATACAGTTTTAGATCTTGTATTCTAGCTCGTTGACATAAAAAATGAATGAAAACAGAATAAAAATAGAAAATATGAGTTTATATCAAAACTTTTGCGGTGGGTCGAGATGGAGCGTTAAATGCACTCGCCCATGAACACAGGACCGATATCGAGATGGAGCATAAAATGCACTCGCTAAATAATCTTCGTTTTTGTTGTAAAATTTCAGTGGCTTATGTTGTTTACGTGGCCTTTACTGCTCGAGTTATTAGATTCATAGGGGTGTTCTACACTTAGTGCCCTAAAGTCGTCTGGCTTGGGACTGATCAAAATCTCATTCAGGGGTAGTTTTGAATAGCCTAAGGTAATTAAGTACTGTCTGAGTCAGATTTTACTATCGTCATGCTACAGTCTTTTGATATTTTCCTGCATTTTTGACTTATTCTTAATGCTTGTTGAATGCTTAAGTTGCGGAGTATGCATATTAGTATTAGCAATCGACTGGGCGAACTTATTTGAGCCATGATTAGTTAGGACGGTTGGTCTCCACACACACACATAGAATGGATCGAATACAGTCTTATGCTTGAAATTGAATGAACCCCTATTCATGTTTGTGTTTGCCTTATTCTCTAGGAGTGGCTATGATCGAGATTTGAAGCCATGATACTACTTTACTATTTTATTTTTCTTTCGCGTGTATTTCATTATTAGTGTTGTGTTAGTTAGTTTGCTCGAGGACAAGCAAAGACTTAACTTTGGGGGTATTTGATGAGTGGGATTTATACCCGCGAATCAGATACTTTATGACTTAAATAGTTTCCTGTTCTCATAGATTTTATATAGTTTTATATGATTATAGTGTAATTGTGCTTAATCGATGAATTGCAGAGCGTTACAAGTGTTTTCCATGCTTTCAGGGACAAAATGGCCAAATTACATATGCCCGCGTCGCGGCGCCAAAGCCAAGGCTTATGCTCGAGCTGTAGCGCCACCTTACTGTTCCTGCCGATGTCACCCTCGCGCCCCGGTGCAACTGAGGCTTCTATGGCTCGTGCTGCAACGCAAGCTCCGTGTCCTTCATATTAAAGTGGCGCTGCAGCGCCAACTGCTGCTTAGTGACCCGTGCCATGGCCCCACCTTTGGTGCCCAGGCACAAAGGACTTGTGTTTGACCTAGAAAATAAAGGAAGGGCATATATAAGAGAAGGAAGGCTTTGCATTTCGTATAACTGATATATCTCATATCATATAACACAGAGACCTTAGAATAGGATAGCTTAGATTAGTTTTCTCTGTAATTTCTCTTTCTTTCTCATGTTTGTACATATAGATTAGGTAGATTTAGGGGGAAGTCTGTTATTTCTTTGGAGCACAAGAGCAACGAGCGGCACGGATTGTAAAGCTTGATTTGAGCGGAATTCGTTGGAGTTGAAGGGTCTTTGACAGAGTTTCTTTTATCCATTTATTTCCTCTAATTTTGTATTCTATAAATGTTGTCTTACTTTCTACTTGTATTTGGTTTATTAACTATGAACTGATTATTGGCTCTAAGGTTATAATGGATCCCTTTGTTATTTGAATTGACTGTCTTAATCTCTTTGGTTGGCCCCATATGATTTGGATTAATATATTTGTGCTTTATGATTCTCGCTAAGACATTAGTGATGATTTTGGTAATCTGCATGATATCGACAGAAAAATTATAGATTTACACCTAAATATATTAGCATGTGATTTTGGGTTTCGACTGCATAAGTTGTGCGTAGAATATACATATCTCTGTGCGCCACGTGCGACCTAATAGAGAACTTAGGCTTAAATCCTTGTTATGATTGATTCGCATAGACATATGTAGGATTGTATCTAGCTTTGATGTTCTTTTTTGTTCTATTCCCTTTTGGGTGGATCTGGAGAGGATATATTTGTGCATACCTCGACAGAGGTGCATAGGCACCTGTGTGTTCTCGGTCGACAAATTGTCGTGATCATTTAGACCAAAGAGAGAAGGGTAGCTAGTTGGATGAAACATAACACGCCAGGTGTTTGACAGAATGCCTGTGTGGGGTGAAGTTGTGACCTTAGCTTGTATTCCTTAGATTTCCATTCGTTATCCATTTACTTGCTTTGTTAATTAGTATAATTAGATTAATCACACTTCCATTTACTGCTGTTCGAATAAGACTTTAGTGATACATAGTCGGTATTTGGTAAATATTAGTCATAGTTCCTCGTGGGTACGACACACTTCTTATCACTGTATTACTTGTTAGACCGCGTATACTTGCGTGTGTTTAGTGATCGGTTTTTCGAGCAACAGATTGGTCCACACACATTCTGTGTATCCTTTCACGTGCTCAAAATAGCTATAGGATACAATCTTCTCTTGGGAAGACCGTGGATTCATATGGCTGGAGTCGTTCCGTCTACCCTTCATCAACAGCTCAAATACATCATTAACAATAGCCTAGTCACTATTAATGCAATGCCAGAATGTCCTGAACAAGGTGACATCCCACTCATCAGTTTCAATTCAGAAGTTAAGTTTGTCCGCTTCCATGCCCTAGAGATGAGCAACACTTACTACCACCCTATTGGGATGCCACCTCTTATACCCAGAATTTCTGCCGAGGTAATGTCGGCAAGTCAAGAAATGATTTCTTTAGGTTATCAACCTAGACAAGGGTTGGGCAAATACCATCAGGGCATGAAGCGCCCAATTCAAGTTCCCAGTCAAACAGGGACAACCAGACTAGGCTATTCTTCTAGCTCCACTCATAGGAATCCTCATAGACACAAACAGGTTCCTTCATCTTCAGCCATACGACGATTGCCATAACCTACAGGAGCTGAATCTATACAGACTTCAGTAAGGGTTCCTGCCCCTGTGATGACTATGTTTTTTCCTAAGCCAATACCGGTCAAAGGAAAAGAAGTCTTGATACCGGATCTGGAGGCGATGGAAAAGGACCATAGGCGTAAGCAGGACATTGCAAGGCGCTTATCAAACATACGCATCATAGTCCACACGGACAATACAAACAGGGTCACCCCAGACGATGATTGTCCAGATATCATGGTCATCATTCGGAAGAAGGAGGACGACAAAAGCCCCTTCATCACAGCCGTCCACCAGAACTTCACCCTTGGCAATTGGAGCAACACTCCTTGCATTTGCTGACGAGGGTAAAAAGGGCAGAAAATCCCTCTGCCCTATAGATAACAATAACTGCTTACTTTTTCTGTACAGTATTAGCAGTTGCTTTGTCATTACATGCTAACACTTTGTATGATTGAACACTTTCATATATTAAGTGAAAACATTTTGTTTCAGGACTCTAAAGTTAGACGTGCCTAAACTTGCTGATGAGGTGCCTTTTCTCCATAAGGATTGTAACTTTGATGAAAAGTTGGACTCAGACTTGATGGAAATAGAAGAGGACTATGAGATACCTCAGGAGATCAAAGAATGAGTCGAAGACAAACCCAAACCAAATCTTGATCAAACCACCTCTTTTAACCTCGAAACCTCAAAAAATCCCAAACAAATCCAGATAGATACGGACCTCACTCCAAACTAAAGGAATGACATAGTTACTATATTGACCCAATTCTCGGATGTGTTTGCATGGTCTCATGAAGACATGGTCGGTTTGTCCACTGACATTGTTATTCATTACCTTCCCATCAAAGAGGGGTTCAAGCCAGTCAGGCAGAAGCTCAGGTGATTAAAACCTGAATGGAGTTTAAAAGTTAAAGAAGAAATTATGAAACAATTTCAAGCAGGCATCATCATGGTGTCAGCATATCCTGAATGGCTATCCAACATAGTCCCCATGCCCAAACAGGGAGGGAAGGTGCGAGTTTACGTGGACTACATAGATCTGAATAAAGCTTGCCTCAAAGATAACTTTCCCGTGCCATTCATCCACATACTCACTGACAATACAGCTCAATACGACATGTACTCCTTTGCTGATTGCTTTGCGGGGTACCATCAAATCATGGTTGCTGAAGAGGATCATGAGAAAACTACATTCATCACTCCTTGGGGAACCTTTTGCTACAGACGGTTGTCATTGGGCCTCATCAATGCTGGAGCTACCTACCAGCGAGCCATGATGGCTCTTTTCCACGATTTAATGCACAAAGAGATAGAGATCTATGTGGATGACATCATTGTCAAGTCCCGAAGGGAGGAAGACCACCTAAACCATCTCAGAAAGCTCTTCAACAGGTTGCGTAAGTACAACTTAAAGTTGAATCCAGCCACGTACGCCTTTGGCGTTAAGTCAGGAAAGTTGCTAGGTTTCCTAGTCAGCCACAAGGGGATTGAGCTGGATCCCACCAAAATCCAGGCCATCACGAAAATGCTCATTCCTCAGACAGAGAAGGAAATACGGGGATTTTTGGGAAGAATTAACTTCATTAGCAGATTCATCTCCCAACTCACAGCAACCTGTGAGCCTATCTTCAAGTTGTTAAGGATGAACTCCTCCATGAAATGGAATGATGAGTGCCAGAAAGCCTTCCTTACAATCAAAGAGCAGCTAGTCAAAGCTCCTGTTCTGGTACCACCTAGGGATGATGTTCCCCAGTTTATGTACCTGTACATCAATGATAATGCCACGGGCTGCATGCTGGGACAGAAAGACGATAAAGGCCAAGAGCGAGTTATCTACTACCTCAGCAAAAGATTCAGCAGCAGTGAACACAAATACACTTTAATTGAGAAAACTTGTTGTGCTTTAGCATGGGCTTCCATGAGGTTACAACATTACCTCAATGGTCAGACAACCCATCTCATATCCCGCACGAATCCTCTCAAGTACGTGTTCAATAAACCCATGTTGACTTGCCGACTGTCCAAATGGCAGTTGATCCTACAACAATTTGTCATCGTCTACGTGACACATAAGTCTATCAAAGGTCAAGGAATTGTGGATCAACTGGACGCCGCACCTTCAGGGGATTTCAAATCCTTAGAAACATACTTCTCCGATGAAGGGGTAATGACAGCACAACAACACCATCAGTACGATACACACCAATCATGGAAGATGTATTTTGATGGAGCTTTAAACATAAAAGGCTCTGGAGCTGGAGCAGTTCTAACATCCGTTACGGGGGAGCAGTATCCCGTCGATATCAAATTGCAGTTTGCCAACACCAACAACACAGCTGAGTATGAAGGTTGTATAAATGGGCTAAAACTTTCTCAATCAATGGGCATCAGACGGTTACTTGTCTTTGGGGATTCTGAATTGGTAATCAGACAAACCACAAGAATCTATCACACCAAAGAGCTACACTTATTGCCTTACCATCGGCAGGTTCTACAAATGGCTTCGGAGTTTGAAGAAATATCCTTCGTCCATATTCCTTCGAATAGGAATGACTTTGCGGATAAGCTAGCAACTATGGCCTCCTTGATCAACATACTTGACAAGGAAAACATGCCAACCATCACATTTACCCTACAAAAGGCTCCTACCTATAGGAACTACATTGGAGAAGTATCGGATGAGCTACCTCTCATCCAACACCCTTGGTATTAGCATATCAAGGAGTACTTACAAGATGGATCTACACCCGTTGAGGCGAGCCCGGCTGAAAGAAAGCGGATCCATCGACTGGCTATAAAATTTTACCTAAGCAGAGACACACTCTACAAAAGAGATCTAGGTCTCCTTAGATGTCTGGATAAGGACCAAGCTCAGAGGCTCATGGATGAAATCTGTGGTGGAGTATGTTGCCCACACATGAGCGACCCCCTACTTGTCAACAAGATCCTAAGAACAAGGCATTACTGGCTCTCTCTCAAAGCTGATTATGATGATCACGTCAAGAGATGTTACCAGTGCCAAATTCATGGGAATGCTATCCACGCCCTTCCAAGGGAGCTCCACAATATGAGTTCGCCCTGGCCCTTCTCAAAGTGGGGAATGGACGTGATCGGGCCCATCTAGCCCAAAGCCAGTAATGGGCATCAGTTTATCTTCACCATGATCAACTACTTCACCAAATGGGTAGAAGTAGCCTCCTTCCCCAAGGTTACAAAAGAAGTTATCATTGCTTTCATCAGAAACAATGTCATTTGTCGATATGGACAACCAGAGGTAATTGTATCAGACAATGCTAAGAACCTCAACAACAAAATGGTGGAGGAGTTATGCAGTAAATTCCACATCAAACATCTCAACTCTGTCATCTACCGTCCAAAGATGAATGGTGTTGTTGAAGCGGCTAACAAAAACATCAAGAAGATCATACAAAAGATGTTTGCCAATCACAAAGGATGGCTTGACTTATTTCCTCTGACTCTGTTAGCCTACAGAACATCAATGCGCACTTCCACTGGGGCAACCCCCTACTCATTAACCTATGGGATGGAAGTAGTGCTCCCCATAGAGGTGGAAATGGAATCCCTCAGAGTGTTGATAGACGCTCAGCTGGATGAAGACCAATGGTTATAAGATAGGTATCACCAATTATCTCTAATAGACGAAAGGAGAACCGCTACAATCTTCTATAGTCAGTTATACCAACAAAGGATCGCCAGATCCTACAACCGAAAAGTCCAGCTACGGCAGTTTAAAAAAATGACTTGGTTTTGAAGAAGATCATTGACAACCAAGATCAGTCTAAAGGAAAATTCACCCTGAACTGGGAAGGCCCATTTATTGTCAAGGAGATACTGACAAGAGGCGCTCTCAGATTACAGGAGAGGGATGGCAATGAATTTTTGCAACTCATTAACTTGGACACCATGAAACGGTTCTATGTCTGAAGTTACCATCAAGCAAACATCCTAGTTGTGGGTCACCAGATCCCCAGTCAATTTAGGTTTTCCAAACCTCGCTACATATAACTTTCTTCATACCTGTTTGCCCCATCAGGGACAATCATACTTTTCAACCAGCAGCCTGGTTTTCGGTTCACCAGATCCTTCACTCCTCGCAGGTTTTCAAAACCTTTTACACATTTAGGTTATCCCACAAGGGATTCAACCCTTCACACCTTCAGTTTATCCCACCAGGGATTAAACTTTTCACACCTTCAGTTTATCCTGTACATGGGATTAAACTTTTCGGCTGCAATCTGCCCTATACATGGGGCGAACTATGCCGACCTGATCTCCCCAATACACAGGAGTACATAGGCAGCCATTTTATATGGTTTGGTCGCAATAAAATAAAAACAACAAAAACATTTCTACATCCTTCTCACTATAAAAAAAACAAACATATCTATGCGCCACTTTGCCACATACAACGTTGAACCTTCACACTAGGTTCGAACTATGCAGACCTGATCTCCTCTTCAGTAGGAGTACGTAGGCAGCCATTCGTGGTTCAGTCTTACCCCCTACAAAAACACAAAAACTTGTCAAATGGTACTGGGATCATCATTCAATCCATTACACTTCATTGGCTTCAGAACAAAGGGATGGAACTACCTGACCTCCCCCACACAAATGGGAGAATCGGCGACCATATAAGCTACGGTTGATTCCTCAAAGAGAAACACCAATCTATAAGAGATGGAACTAACTGGGCTCCCCCATACAAAGGAGTACCGGCGACCATCTGTGGTGTCGTCAACCTCAGAGAGGAAAGCCACATTCCTCTCTATACACCATTCCCAAGACACAAAAGATGGTAGGGAATACACATAAATCAACGATCCATTCTAAAAGATCCTGAGACATCTCAATGTCTGTCCATCAAGGAGGAGTTCAGAATACATCAAGATCACAAGCCCTGGAGAAACAGACAAATATCAAGCAAGCGATAAGGCACAAATAAAAGGGAAATGATCAAAATATGTTTCCCTTCCATATATAATGTTGTTTGATATATACAATGTGTACTGTACATGATAAAATGGCTAAGCTAGTCTGTGCAGAAAAATATAAGTCCATCTACAAGTCAGTATGTATGCGGGTTATCAAGTCCAACATGGCATCCCTTTCAGAAGAAGGAGGTAACACTATGATCTCCTGTTCAAGGGTCTCTACACGAGTCAACAAATCTATACCCAACTGCATGGTGGCACTATGCTCATCAATATAAATGCTTATCTCTACAATGATGCCAGTAGTAAGGGACCTCACTACAGTACTATTTGTAATAGCGATATCTCGGGCAGATATAGCGCTATCCCGCTCAGCAATAATTGCATCTCTAGATGATTTGGCCTCATCCCACTCAGCAACAATGACATCTCTTTATGGGCCAATGCCTCATCTCTCTCTAACAGAGCGACGTCTCTCCCATCAAGAGCTGTCAACATCAAGGACCTAGCCTGATCTCTCGCGAAGGTCATCAAATGAAGAATCTTCTTAAAATACTTTGCTGGATGTTGAATCATAGTGGCAATCATACTAGGAGAATCTACAAGAGCTGCTGGCAACCCAGTGAATAGCTCCTCCTTGATGTGAGAATCAGTGTCCTCCATGGGCTCTCCACCATCTGAATCAATCCCCGGCACTATGGATACTACCGCAGCTAATGCAGTCTCTGTCTCTATCCATGTAGAATATTCTATCGAACAGCCCGGATGGCTAATAGAAAACTCAGAACTCTTATACTGATCCTAATAGGCATACACCCTAGATTTGTCCTCTGTTGACAAATGGCGAGATGATAAGCACTGACCTAATTCCCCCTTAAAAGAATGAACATCCTGATACTGGTCAAACTGTGACATCATAACCAGTGGGTGATATGTGGTCATGCCCCTCAAACCAGCCAGATGGAGATAATCCATGCCTGGTGAATGAGTAATGAAGCTGTAGGGTGAGCTGAGCCATGTACACTATAAAATGTCAAATGGATCTCCGATCCCTGCCAAGAACACCGACTAGGATGCAGCGTCTGTACACTCCGCTAGCTGAAAGGAGTAAGACATAACTATCTCATGGGAAAAACAGTACCCATGACGTTAAAACGTGTCAATCGGTCTCAGTTATGACATGAACCACACATATAACAAGACCAAGCTACCTATGAACACCCCTGCAGGATAGGTGTGACAATACGTGGCTGACATCAGTGTCTCTACCACAATCATCGGCACAATGGTATGACCCTCCCTGAGAGCTCTCACCGTCATGACAACACCGATGTCCAGCCCATCAATATACAATGGCATGTAAAAATAAGCCACTACACACATCATGAGTACGTCTACTCTGGCAACACGCCACTGATCCTCCGATGCGATGAAATCCCCAGAGTGCTGTGCATAGTTGTCCACTGAGCCAAATCTGTCTATCAAAAAATGTTGGGACAATACATGGTCGGATGTAATCTCATCATGTGCTACTCTACGCCTGAACCCGGTGAGGGTCATGAACTACCGGCGTATATCTCTGATAGCCATCCGAGTGCAAGGCCTGTCCAATGGCAAAGCCATCAACCGCTTATACTCCTCCAAGGTAGGAGTCAACTCATGGGTCCCAAACCGAAAAACTTACCTCTTTGGTACCCAATGCTCTAGTACGCCATCTACAAAGCCCAATGGAACCTGGAACGTTAGTGGGGTCATGGAATGATGTAATAGTTGATCTAAAATCACCCTGTCTAAAGGGGATACACTATCATACCAAGATCTCAAGCGTGAGGCCACCAATATTGGTGGGGTGTGTTCAATATGACTGACTGTCATTGAAGATATCTGTGTGGGCCGTATCATAAGACCATTCAGGGGTCAATGCTAAATATCTCTAGACATACATATGCATGACATAATACATGCATGACAAATAGTAGATGACAATATGATGTAGGGAATGGAAAATAGTACATACATTCCTAAGTACATCATCATCTAAATACATCATCTCTGTACAACTGAAAATATAGTGAAATGGGGCACAGACGCCCTACAACTAATAGAGGTCTATCAAAAGATATAATGAGAATGGGGCACAACCAACCAGTATCTAACAGAGGCCTATCAAAAGATATAGCGAGAAAATACATTAGAAGAAGACAATGGTATTTATGTCTACATCATCAATCATGTCCACCTGATGTAACTCCTCCTGAGTCACTGGATCCCCGCCAAGAGGGATGTTAGGCCTCTACAAGGGAGGATCTGCACGGGCAAAGCCATATGAGTCATCTGAAGGGCCACCCCCCAAGCTGGAAGGATCAAAAGTATCCGCCTCTAAAGGATCTCTGCCCAAATGCCGGATGAAAAAATGGGCCCGGTCCAACTGCCGGGTCAAACTGTCAATCTGTGTCAAATGAGTTAGATCTCGAACACAGGCCATCCAATCCTTCATCATCATAGATCCAGGAACCATATCCTGTGACGCCCCCAAATTCAGGTACTTGAAACCCGAAGTCAATGCTTCACGTTACCATTTCTATGAGTGAAATAATACTAATAATAATAACAATAATATAAATACAAAACTTAATTTACATATATCAGAGTTTAATCCCAGTTTCTCAACCTTTACTATATTATATTACATGATAGATAATAAATGTCAAAGTCCTAAAAACGTCTAACTATTACATAAGATACATAGGCTTACTCTGCTTCCTTTCTTTTTCCCTTGTTTCTGCCTGAACCTTCAAATTGATCACGTTTGGCTAAAAACATTTATATTTAAAGCAAGAATGAGCATTTGATTGCCCAACAAGTAATAGCAAACAATAAACATTAGCTGAAAAAAGTAAATGATTTCTGTGAATGACACTTCTACAACGAATCAACAGTTGTGATGTGAGCTGAACCAATAATAACAACATATCAAATCTATATCAAATTTTGAAACTACGTACTGACTATAAATGGAGAGCAGTCAACAGACTATGAACTTTATTTTTGATTTTTGATATTCAACTAAATCACAAGAATTAATTATACACAATAACAAAGTGGAATATTTTCCAGAGTTTATGTTGAGTGGTCCCTAAGGATCTTGAACTTAATTCTCGAGTAACTATCAAAAATTTGCTTTGATACACCCAGGTGTATCAGATAACCATAAAGATTAAGTCATACCCCTCTACAAGTATAATAAGTGATCAGCTTAATTATACCATATATTATGCATAATACTTAACTGTGCGCAATAGTCGAATATACGACCAATAGTTTTTCCTTTGTATTAAAGGTTGTTCTTCTCAGTCTTACAATCAGAATTTGAATTATGACAACAAAATACTATGATTTCAATATCTAATCGCTTTTTCGATCTAGTCGAAACAATTGGCATTGACTTGGCAATAATAAATGAGTTCTTTTCCCGAACCTATCAAGTTCTAGCAGTTATTCGTCTAGCCAAAATAATTTGCTAAGACATATCTCAATGCTATCTATAAATCTATGTTTAGCCGAGTCAAATAGCTTAGACAGCTTTTAATTAACATATACATACTGGAAAATAATAAGTATGTATCAACATGCGATTAAATACAATGATTATCCAAGTGAGGTCACTTGTTTAGCAAATTTTAGAAATTAAGGAACATAATATATATATATATATATATATATATATATATATATATATATATATATATATTTGGATTGTATAATAATACTAAATTGATGACCAATGATCAGATATAATTCAAGAACTGGCATATCGACAAAAGTATAGATATATGAACAATAACAATACCAATAGAGTTCTGAAACTGGCTTACACATGTCCATTGCATAAAGTAAATGCAAATGTTAGATACTTGCCTGGTCTGCTTCTTACAGTTACGCAACTTAGTTTTATCTTTTATGTAGAGACATATCATTAATAAGATCATTCTATCTATTAGAAATACATATCATAACACATAGTACTACAATTTACAGTCAGCATATAACCTAATCACATTGTCACATAGTTATATCAGTCATTGGATCATAAACAAACACTTATACAATCAAACTATCTAAGTCCAGATCAGTTTTTAAAAAATATCGGTGTACCGATGGCTTTATCGGGTTATTATCGAGTCTAAAACTCTACCGCGTAGTTCAATATTCGATTAGATATTTTAAATATCAGTCGTATTATTTTTCATAGCCTTATAATAATTTTTAATTAATTATTATAATTAATCATGATTTTTCAAACACTGAAATCATTATTAAATGATTTAAATATTAAACAATTCTATTATCATTAATATTTAATTAATATTAGATTATTAATGAAACCATTGCCAAAATATTAAAGTTATTTATAATAACTCAAAATATTTTTAAAATATTTTTATTACCCTTAAATAATTTTTAAAACATTTAAAATTATTTTTAAATAATTACCATTAATATTTAAATAGTAATGTACTATTTATCAAAATATTAAAAGTTATTAATTATGACTTAAAATATTTTTAAACCATTTATTTCCTTTTTAAATGATTTTTAAATCAATAAAACCATTTTTAAACTATTTATTTAATATAATTATGAAATAAATTTAATATCAAATTGTTAATCAAATTTATCTTTAAATATTAAAAGTTATATTTTATAACTTCAAATATTATTAAACTCTTTATTTTCATTTAAAATGATTTTTATAATATTAAAATTATTTTTAATTAATTTATTTAATATAATTACTAAATAAATCTAATATCATTAATATTAAATAATTAATGAAATTTAACTTAAAATATTAAAAGTTATATTTTATAACTTAAAATATTTTAAAACTATTTATTTCCATTTAAAATAATTTTTATAATATTAAAATTATTTTTAAACTAATTTATTTAATATAATTATTAAATAAATCTAATATCATTAATATTAAATAGTTAATGAAATTTTATCTTAAAATATTAAAAGTTATGTTTTATAACTTAAAATATTATTAAATACCTTATTATCATTTAAAACAATTTTTAATATAATAAAATCATTTTTAATTAAATTATTTAATGTATTTATTAAATAAATTAAATATCATTAATATTCAAATAAATACTAATATTTATGAAAAATATGTAAAATTATTAAAAGTTAATTTTTATAACTTAAAATAATTTTTGTAATTTTTAGAAATTAATTTCTATTTTTAAATAATTTTTAGAATTTATTTCTATTTTTAATCATTTTCCAGAAATTAGAAAACTAAAATAATTAAATCCGTCGCTAAAGGCTTTAGCGACTGTTTCTGTCACGATAGGTGTTCTTGGGGGCTCAAGAACACTGACAGTCAGTGTTCAAAAGGCTCCCTTTAACCATCTTTAATTTACTGACTAAACATGTTCTGGGCTAACTAAGACATTTACATTGTAGTATTGTTGTAACACTACAAGATACAACCATCACCTTGGTCAAACAACAACTCAAATGCAAGATCTAGAGCTTCAAACAACAACTCAAATGCACCATTTGACAACGAGTTTGAAGCTCTGGATCTTGCATCTGAGTTGTTGTTTGACCAAGGTGATGGTTGTATCTTGTAGTGTTACAACAATACTACAATGTCAGTGTCTTAGTTAGCCAGAACATGTTTAGTCAGTAAATTAAAGATGGTCAAAGGGAGCCTCTTGAACACTGACAGTCAGTGTTCTTGAGCCCCCAAGAACACCTATCGTGACAAAAACCGTTGCTAAAGCCTTTAGCGACGGATTTAATTATTTTAGTTTTCTAATTTTCGAAAAATGATTAAAAATAAAAATAAATTCTAAAAAACATTTAAAAGTAGAAATTAATTTCTAAAAATTATAAAAATTATTTTAAGTTGTAAAAATTAACTTTTAATAATTTTACATATTTTCATAAATATTAGTATTTATTTGAATATAATTGATATTTAATTTATTTAATAAATGCATTAAATAAATTAATTAAAAATGATTTTATTATATTAAAAAATATTTTAAATGATAATAAGGTATTTAATAATATTTTAAGTTATAAAACATAACTTTTAATATTTTAAGATAAATTTCATTAATTATTTAATATTAATGATATTAAATTTATTTAATAATTATATTAAATAAATTAGTTTAAAAATAATTTTAATATTATAAAAATCATTTTAAATGGAAATAAATAGTTTTAAAATATTTTAAGATATAAAATGTGACTTTTAATATTTTAAGGTAAGATTTATTAATTATTTAATATTAGTGATATTATATTTATTTAGTAATTATATTAAATAAATTAATTAAAAATACTTTTAATATTATAAAAATTATTTTAAATGAATATAAAAAGTTTAATAATATTTTAAGATATAAAATATAATTTTTAATAGTTAAAGGTAAATTTTATTAACAATTTGATATTAAATTTATTTAATAATTATATTAAATAAATAGTTTAAAAATGGTTTTACTGATTTAAAAATGAAATAAATGGTTTAAAAATATTTTAAGACATAATTAATAACTTTTAATATTTTGATAAATAGTACATTAATATTTAAATATTAATGGTAATTATTTAAAAATAATTTTAAATGTTTTAAAAATCATTTAAGGGTAATAAAAATGTTTTAAAAATATTTTGAGTTATTATAAATAATTTTAATATTTTGGCAATGGTTTCATTAATAATTTATTGTTAATTAAATATTAATGATAATAGAATTGTTTAATATTTAAATCATTTAATAATGATTCCAGTGTTTGAAAAATCATGATTAATTATAATAATTAATTAAAAATTATTATATGGCTA
This sequence comes from Panax notoginseng, assembly GCA_016801055.1. Taxonomy (NCBI): domain Eukaryota; kingdom Viridiplantae; phylum Streptophyta; class Magnoliopsida; order Apiales; family Araliaceae; genus Panax; species Panax notoginseng. The sequence goes on from CM029014.1 coordinate 190,451,137, forward strand.
TAAAAAATAATACGACTGATATTTAAAATATTTAATCGAATATTGAACTACACGGTAGAGTTTTAGACTCGATAATTACCCGATAAAGCCATTAGTACACCGAAATATTTTAAAAATTGATCTAGACTTAGATAGTTTTATTATATAAGTGTTTGTTTATAATCCAATGACTGATATAACTATGTGACAATGTGATTAGGTTATGTGCTGACTGCAAATTACAATACTATGTGTTATGATATGCATTTCTAATCGATAGAATGATCTTATTAATGATAAGTCTCTACATAAAAGATAAACTAAGTTGCATAACTGTAAGCAGCAGACCAAGCAAGTATCTAACCTTTGCATTTACTTTATGCAATGTACATGTGTAAGCCAGTTTCAGAACTTTATTGTTATTGTTATTGTTCATGTATCTATACTTTTGTCGATATGCCAGTTCTTGAATTCTATCCGATTATTGGTTATCAATTCAGTATTATTGTACAATCCAAATATATATATTATGTTCGTTAATTTCTAAAATTTGTTAAACAAATGACCTCACTTGGATAATCATTGTATTTAATCACATGTTGATACATACTTATTATTTTCCAGTATGTATATGTTAATTAAAAGCTGTCTAAGCTATTTAACTCGGCTAGACATAGATTTACAGATAGTATTGAGATATATGTCTTAGCTAATTATTCTGGCTAGACGAATAATTGTTAGAACTTGATAGGTTTGGGAAAAGAACTCAATTATTATTGTCAGGTCAATGCCAATTGTTTTTGACTAGATCGAAAAAGCGATTAGATATTGAAATCATAGTATTTCGTTGTTATAATTCAAATTCTGACTGTTAGACTGAGAAGAACAACCTTTAATACAAAGGAAAAACTATTGGTCGTATATTCGGCTATTGCGCACAGTTAAGTATTATACATTATATAGGGTATAATTAAGCTGATCACTTATTATACTTACAGAGGGGTATGACTTAATTTTTATAATTATCTGATACACCTGGATATATCAAAGCAAATCTTTGATAGTTACTCGAGAATTAAGTTCAAGATCCTTAGGGATCACTCAACATAAACTCTAGAAAATATTCTACTTTGTTATTGCGTATAATTAATTCTTGTGATTCAGTTGAATATCGAAAATTGAAAACAAAGTTCATAGTATGTTGACTTCTCTCCATCTATAGTCAATACGTAGTTTTAAAATTTGAGATAGATTTGATATGTTGTTATTATTGGTTCAACTCACTTCACAACTGTTGATTCGTTGTAGAAGTGTCATTCACAAAAAACATTTACTTCTTTCAGCTAATGTTTATTATTTGCTATTACTTGCTGGGCAATCAAATCCTCATTCTTGCTTTAAATGTAAATGTTTTCAGCCAAACGTGATCAATTTGAAGGTTCAGGCAGGAATAATGGAAAAGGAAAGCAAACAGAATAAGCTTATGGTATCTTATGTAATAGTTAGACGTTATTAAGACTTTGATATTTATTATCTATCATGTAATGTAATGTAGTAAAGGTTGAGAAACTGAGATTAGACTCTGATATATATAAATTAAGTTTGGTATTTATATTGTTATTATTATTATTATTATTATTATTATTATTATTATTATTATTATTATTATTATTATTATTATTATTCCGCTCATAGAAATGGTATCGTGAAGCACTGAGTTCGGGTTTCAAGTACTTGAATTTAGAGGCGTCACATATCCCCCATGAACTGAGTGGCGCGGGGTCTGGGCTCCGATGGTATGAGGGGACCACCAGCAGTAAAATGCCTCCTGAGTAAATGGACTCTTAGAAAAAGTAAAGCTGTCAACGCCCATCAATGGGATTTCACTGACGGGCGACTGCGACAAAGGCCAATAATGCCTGACAGGAGGCAAGATCGGTACACGAATCTCTCCCGTGGTGCTCCTAATAGCACACTCTCCTAAATAGAGCTCCCATCATCTATTTGTGAAGAGAGGAATTCGGTGGGTGGATATCACATACTCGACACTAGTCGGGTATCCCTCCTAAAAGTCGTTAGTCAAATGTTCCCTAGAGTAGGGAACCCAAGTGATGGCATCAGCTATCAACAACTCCAACTGTAAGCGACAATGAGTGAAACCCTCAGCTACAGGAACCTCTGCCAAAATGGAGCGATGCCATCGCCATTCTCGCGGATAGGTATCTAAACTTAACACACTAATAGGACGTAAACATGGAAGCCTCTCATAGGCCCAAAATTATCAACACAAAGGTAAACATCTGCTGTCAGTAAACACTCTTAACCTGTACATAGGAAACCAAAAGAGAAATACTTACCAGCAGAAATGGGTAAAATCCTAGCCAAGCCTCTGTCAAGCCCTGCGAATGTATGCGCATTCCCCTGATGAAATAAGAAAAGGTGTAGGAGCCCCAATCATACTCTCCAATACGGTCTACTTCTCAAGTGGCGCTGATCAAAGCGAATGACACCGTGGAAGAGTTATCTGCTACGAAAAAACCCATGATAATAACCAAGAACAATCACCGAAGAATGCGATCCCTGACTCTCACATCAACGGACATGGGCTCACTCAACAGCCCACTTATAGCATCTACACTCAAAGGACCCATACGAACGGTCCTACCCTTGAGCACCTCAGTCGAAACTCCTAACATGATCTAATGGCAGTACGGGTAATGTTCGTCGTACATGGCACTTGCGTCCCTCCAAACTCCATACCAGTGATAAACCGCCAATCCTTCGGCATCATCATCACCTCACAATCCAATAAATAGAGAGACTGAGTCTGGTGAAACCAGTGCTCAGACAATGCCCTTAGGTAACCCCAGGGACAACGGCAGGGGAGAATGGAAAAGAACGCCCCAAAGCTCCAACCATGTACAATCCCTCAGTAATCTGGATGCAGAGCCTGATATAGGGAGTGTATACTGAACCAGTTCCTTCGAGGCTGCGTAAAGCCAGGAACCTACATCATAAACATAGATCAATGTCAGAATCCTTGATCCTCATCAATAGGAAAAAGGAAGATCAAACCTAGCTTTTACCTCATTTGCCTGCAAGTAAACTGAGGGGTGGCGACTCAAATCATCTAGAAGCTCTGGAATCTTCACATTAATACCTGAAAGATCCCAATGGGGAGCATGATCAATAGGAGCTGGACCCGTAATCGGTACATCCTCCTCCTCGTCCTCAACGTCCGGTACATCAACCCAGACAAGATGAATCCCCACGAGGCTGCTTGGCTGAACAGGGTCGGTGCACTTCAAAAGCTCTCCTCTCGCACACCTGAAGTGGTCCTGTGGGAACTACTTGGTTGATCCGAGTCCATAATATCTGGACACAAGTCTCCAAATCACCTCAGAAAGGTTGGTAAATTCTAACCTGGAGCTTTTCAAATGAATTTTATGACTACATGCATGCATGCATTACTTTAATATACGCCTACAAGTAGAGTTAAAAATGCATGTCTACCCAATGCCTAGGCTCATGGAATTTTTTTGCCAGAGTCTCCTTCGTAAAAAGGATTATCCACATGCGCATAGGCATGGCTACATGGTCATTCAATAGCACACCTACCCCAGTCATAAACATCCTATATGCATGAATATGTCAAAGTCATAATCCATAAGGGTAGCCTAATTACCAGGATTACTCTGCTTTACAACATTTGCTCATTTGTCCTCAAATAGGATAAGAAATAGCAGAAAAAAGGTACCAATTTGATTCTTTCAAAAGTCAAATTTTTTCACATCATTATGTTCAACATGGTTTAATACTAACATTTACTATGTTAAATATTTTT